>OZ007572.1:37709709-38184709 GCA_963931925.1 Onchidella celtica
TCCAATAAACAATACATATAGTTACCCCAGCAGGCTATCAAAAAAAGAGAACGGCGCAAGAAAAGGCCCAGTGGTACTGAACCAACGGAGCACTCTTGTCATTTATGCGGAAGGGTCTGCAGGGCAAAAATAGGACTTATCAGTCACATGAGAAGCCATAAGTCATGAAAGAACAGTCTTTCCATTCTGTCCTCTGTGTCCTTTAGTTCTCTTTATTGTCCATGTGTTGAAATTCTCAACAATTTCTGTTCTTTATTCCTCTGGTGTTGTTAAGGTCATCATCATACCTGATGGACGAACTATTATTATTATTATTATTATAGTTACCCCGGCGGCTTTCCCTGACATGTCAATCTGACTACTGCCCAGACGAACATCGGCCTACGGCCTCGATGATACAAACTCACCAGACCCTCACTTCGTTACATATCAATCTGACAATGCACAGTCTTTAAATAGGCCATGGGACCAAACTTGTAGCATGTCATTCCGTTACGCACCTCAGGGGATTTTTAAGCTTCACGTTTAGAAATACTGAAACAGCTTCTGATTGGTCAATGAAACATACCTTGAAAATAACCACTTTGTTTTTTGGGGAGCGAGAATAAACACAAAAAATAGTAAATTCTGTTGTGGTCAGAATCCTCCTCCACCCCGAAACCTAAGGACAGCATGAAACACACATACACACACACACAAAATCATGGCCAGAATATGTAAATTATTTATTGTAAAATAACGGGTAATGATTATGATTATCAAACGAAACAATTACAAAAACAGATCAAAACTGGTGCGTGGGGACAACAGAAAGACAATTATGTAGTACATTTTCAACCTTATCATAGCAGATCTTCAATTTGAGTTAAAGAACACAAAATAATGATTATAAAGATGTGAAAAGTGTAACTTTTGGACGATAACGAAAACAAATCAATTATAAGACCACAAAAAACATGAAGTCAATCAGTGTTTCTAAAGTTTATACACGCCATTATCATTGTTCTGTCCAAGATTGGCCAAGTAATGATAACTTCTGTATTCTGCTATCATACCGGGAATTTTTTTTTCGTTTTTAAGTAAGCATAATGTGCTAATTATAAAATTGTCCAGTTACATTGAACGCGTAGGCATGCCTCCGAGGACAAAGGTGTAACTCAAAATACGCCTTCGTTCCATTCCGATATTATTATTTAGATCAGAAAGACAAAGGCTATAGGCCTATTATTATTGTGTTATAAGCTTGTGACTGTAATTTTCATAGTTTTAAGAAAGAAAAAAATTAATGATATATTCTTAACTGTTACAGAAAGCAAGAAAATAGAACAGAACAACTCCTGTGTATAGATATGTCTGCATTACCTATCAAAATGTAGTAAATTTTGTTTTGCGTTGCGAAATTCTAAGGTAATAAGACCAACTTATCAACCAAGGATGTTCAACCTTGACCCCAAAGCCATCGTTGCCCGGATTTTAAAATGGTTCATATACGTTTCTGTGTTTACTTTTAAAGTTTATATCGTGTTATGGTTTTATAATAGATCTAAAGTATCATGTTTTCTTCCGTTTATTTATGGTATCATATTTATTTATTTACTTTCTTTGGCTAATAAATTCGTTATTTTATTTATCTGTCTGTCCATTTCAGCTCTTGTGGTTTTATCTGCAGCAGCATCTGAAGGTAGGTCATTTGAGTAGTTAATTATTCTGTCCATGAGTACAAGAGTTGTCTCACTCCACTTTTGATGGAAATTGAGACAGGCTAATCTTGTAAGCGTATACATGACCTCCCAGTCTTTCAATCAATGGAACAAAGGTCTAACTTTTTTGAGACAATATAACTAATCATTTCCTGTTTATTCTCTTAGCTTATTTCTTTAAAATCAAAGCTTTACTCCAAAATATTGGAACTCAGCTTTCCTAAAAACAATTACAGTGGAATTCTACTGCTCTTTTATTGATGGGCAAAATTGTTAACAGTTTATTAATATTATGCAGTTGGTTTGCCTCCATGATGAGCTCAAAACAGACCTAGAGAAAATACCACATGGCAGTATAAGTGCTTTAGCCATGTTTAATGGAATTTTTTCTTGTTTTTTTTTTTCAGAAAGTGAAAATCATTGGTATGGCAAGCAGCAATAATAAAATCCACTAAATTAAAAATCCAGTGATGAGTGTTCTTTAGATAACCAAATGGTACAAAAGCTCAGAATCTGAGGAGAAAATGGTGGAACAATAATTTATCTCTGGCTGTATCAGTGAACAAGACTATTGCCCAACAGCAAATGATAGATTTATGTTTTTTCCCCCGATATTCCATGACCTTCTTGAATCTTATTTATCCTATTTATTTAAGGGAGAGTGCAATATTTCAAAAACTAATAGTGTATTGGGAAAAGGAACGCATTTCAAAGGTGAAACAGTTTTTTCCTCACTCCTGTAAAATCAGATCCTGAGCACTTGTGGAGTTTCATGATTGAGATATATCAACTTCAATATCTCTGAAAGCCGTATCTATAATGAAGTGTAGTCATAAAAATTAACATAATGGTGCAGCAAGAATAAACTATCCACTTTTTAGCTTCACACATATCACATAATACCTTCCATCGGACGTATGGTTTCATGTTTGAGTACAGATCTTTACTTAAACATAATTATCTGTTTATATAGATTATTTATCTGCATTACAGAAGCAAACTCGGGAAAAATTAGTTTGTCATTAATGACGGAAAAAATTAAGACAGTTTTTGCTGCATTCTTTACATCCATGGCAGGTAGCGTTTATTGCCAAAGATAAAGTACGGAGCAGAATTAGGCAGGCCACTGGAACTCATGAAGACCTCCTTAATACAGAAAAGAGACGCAAATTGAAGTGGTATGAACATGTCTCACGATGGGTGGGAATCGCAAAAAACAGTCCTGCAAAGCACAGTACAAGGAAGGAGAAAGATCAACAGGGAGAGGAAAAGAATGGGAAGAGAACTTTACAGAGATGATGAGCATGAGGGGGATATAAAACTAAGCCCGGAACAGCACAGTCAGCTGCTAGAAGACAAGAAGGCCACACCATACCTCTGTACTTTCTCAGTAAATCTGGGAAGACCCTATCATACTAAGCCTGATTAAATACAGCCCTGCCATTGCTTCTTGGGTGTAAATTTTGCTCAGTGACTTCCTGAAAATCAGAGGAGCCAGAGAAATGGAGGGAAATGGTCAGCCAGAGTATGGGACAGACAAAGTGATAAGACAGATGTTTATTCATGGTGTGGAAAAGCCAGGGTTCCTTCATAGTTAAATGACTACTTTAACAGTATTTCTCTTGCACAAAATGTACTGAGTTTTTGTATTTTTCACTAGAATGCACACAAGCGGTCACAGACTGTCAACAGGCGGCAAAAACGGCGCTGGACAACAGTGAATCTACAAATGAGGAAAAATGCCAGTAGGTTAAATGTTTTGTGAAATTTGATTTAGAACATTATTTATTACATTTAATGTTAAGAAAATATATTCCATTCCATTCATCCATACAATATCCATCATCCACCCATCCATCCATAAGTCTGTCCATCCATCCATCCACCCATCCATCCATCTATCCATCCATCCATCCATCCATCCATCCATCCATCCATCCATCATCCATCCATCCATCCATCCATCAGTCTATCCATCCATCCATCCACCCACCCACCCACCCATCCATCCATTCATCCATAAGTCTGTCCATCCATCCATCCATCCATCCATCCATCCATCATTCTGTCCACCCACCTATCCATCCATCCATCTTTCACTATCCATCCATCTTTCACTATCCATCCATCCATCCATCTATCTATCCATTGCAGGGCTGTGTCTACATCTCTCCAGTGTTTGAAGAATCTTAACTGTGTGACGGATGTTCATTTTAGATTGATTTACAACATTGCTGATCGACTTGTAGGGGAAATGAGTTGTGGTAAAAATCATGTTCACAATACCATCTCATTAATTAGTTCAGTATTATTACACCATTCTTTATCTTTCCCAAATGGAATGGTAGAATGAATAGAAAATTTATTAAAATGGATTAACAGGTATGGGTATGGGATTTGTCTTTGATAGGTGCAAATATAATCTTCTTCAAGGGATATTCATCCTAAGAAATAGTTCAAATATTTTTGTTGGCCTGCTTCTGCCTCAAGAGACGATGGATTGCGCTCCCATACTATGTCAGTTTGGGTTGTTGCATTGCTTGTTGTGACTGTACAATGTGATGTTTGAGCCGCATTTGAAGATCTTTGCATCTGGCTCTGGGACTGTTTCTGCTAACTGCTTTCGGCATTCCTTGTTCTCCTCCCACTGCTCCTGTCTCTGCTTCTCACTCATGTGGATGCATGTTCTGATAGCAGCACTGCTGTTGCAGTCTGTGGCATGGGTTTCTCAGTTTGCAGGATTGATGCTGCCTGTCTTCATAGCACATTTACAGACATCTTTGTACTGAAGGAAAGGCCTTCCTGTGGGTCTGGTGCTGGTGGCATACTCCCCATACAAAATGTCCTTGGAGATTTGCACATCCTTCATTTGTCTGACATGACCAGACCAGTGGGATAGCAGAGCAAATAGACTCAGCTTTCCTGCTTTTGACCTCATAATTATTACCCAGCAATGTGAAACAGAGTAATGCAAACTGGCAATTAATCACATTATTTTGGGGGGGGGGGGGGTTAATTTAAGAACAAACTATTCAAGTTTTAGGGGTAAACAAGACTAAGACTGGCATAGGCCCCACACTGGTGGCTCACCAACTGATTACTGTGCATCACACTAAACACTACTCACTGCCCACACCACTTTGGTGCGATGCATATTAAATAGGTGGTGAGCCACCAATCTGGGGCCTACTCCAGCCTTGATCTGGCTTATCCCTTAATCTGTCGGTTGTTTTTGGGCCAAGCAGTCAAAATACTCATACTAAGAAAATTAATATTACAGACTCGTGGCCAATAACCTGAAAAATTGTGATGCCCATGTTGCTTACAAAAAAGTTGTTTTGGTCAGTTAGTTAATCCTAACCCTAACCCTCACCCTAAAATTTTCCAAGAAGTGTGCTGTGCAAATAAAATTCAATTTGAACTCCTGAAATTTATTATTTCATTTATGAAGGCTGCAGCACAACTGTTTATGACAATCAGAATTTTAGCTATGGAATTTATACGGAGCACAGCAACTTTCAACTGATAGATACTGTTTTTGGTATTATTTTCAGAAAAGAGAGAAAAAAATTCAGTTGCCTCCTTTTTCAAGTGTCCGTTAAATGACATTGCAACTAAATGAAAACGAAATGCCTACTCAAAGTATTTAATTTCCAATTTCCTTGAATTTTCATGTCTTTCTTTTTGTTCCCCTGTCATTGTTATGTACCAAAATTACAGACTGTCAAAATGTATTTACTTTCATACCACATTCTGTATTCCCACAGATCTGGAAAGCACTTTCTATCCATCAAGTGAGTAGCAGAAATTTTACTGTAATAAAGAAATCAGAAATTCTTCGAACATTAATAAAAAATTTTTGGGCTGCTGTTTTCATAGACTCAAACACTTATGAGGACTGCATGCCTTCTTTGTAATCCATCATTCCATCCACTCATATGTATTTCCATCCACATGTCCGTCCACCCACCCATCTGTCCATCCATCCATGCATCCATCTATCCATCCACCCACCCACCCACCCATCCATCCATCCATCCATCCATCCATCTTTTGCTGTCATCCATCCATCCGTCCATCCTTCACTATCCATCCATCCTATTGTTCAGTGAATCATTGTGGTTCAGTTCCCAGTTGTGTGCAGGTTTTTTTGTTTTTTTTTACACTCTGTCACTGTAACTTTCCAACTTCACTCTTTGGTTTTTGAATTAAAAAGAGTTTGTTTTTTTCTGTATATTTCCATATTTTCTCACTGGTTAACTATTCAGAATATGCGAACGAAAGTCTTGGATGATTTTACGATTCAACTGTGTTAACTTTAATTTTGAGTTGAATTCTAAACATAAATTAAGCTATTTTTGCATTGGTTTCTTTAAGTCTATACTTTCCTCATTTAACTTCAATATTATTCTATTTCAGTCTCTGGACCAGCTGATTGTGAGTACATGCACATTTCTTTGATACTGTTATAACATTAACCTCTTCACTGTGCTGTGGATGTACACTGTACATCCCAGAGTCCATAGTGCAAGTGTGCTGTGAATGTACACCATCCTAAACTCTCTCGTCAGCATAATGGCGGATTGAAACATGTAGCGATGAAGGGGATATGTTGACAGATGTTCTCAATATAATATGCATGCATGGTTTTTCCGTCCTGTCAAAATGTGTTTATGAAACATGTGCATGGAATTGGTGAAACTGGGCCTAAGGTGAAAGACCAAATTCCTGAGAAAAGAGTTTGGAGGGAAAAATTTTCTATGGGAATTAAAATTTGCTTATAATATGAAAGAATAGCCATGTTTCTGTACTCAACTGAAATATTTTGCTTGAAATTGGCTTAGAAATATTTTATTTTGATTTTTTAAAGATATATAAAAATTTCACCTTAAACCCATTTTGCCAGATCCATTTACACATGCCAGGAGGTAGTTTATCAATCAGCAAAAATTTAAATCTTCCATTTAAGTTACATGTGAAATCAGGGTTTGTGGGAAAATAAAATGTAGATTTGAGATTGTTTTGGTTAGTCAGTTGATCAAATTTAAGTTGAATCTTCATCCATGTTTGCAGAGAAGGAAATGGCCATGGCAAGTTCTGCTGGTCAAAACAGTGTTGATTTACCATAGTGTACATCCCATTATTAAGATTTTGTGCAAGGGTCATTCACCCATTAGATATTGAGGTATATGATAACCCAAACAAAAAATCGATTCCAGTCAGACAAAAGAGATCAAATCTCCTTGCCGTGGTCAATACGAAAATAAACTGGTATACTCTTTTACCGTCTCATAATTCATGTGCAGTATTCATAAACATAAATATGGACAGAGTTTTGCAAGTTATGGTGCAAAGCTTTAAAGGCTGAAAGTTGTATGGGATGTGAAAAAAAAATTAGAATACATTTCTGTCACGAACACAATGTCTTCTAAATGCCGTGCTAGGTCACGACGTTCAGTGAGTAAATTTTCACGACTTGTTAATTCTAACCAGCGTAATTTGTCCTTGAGCTGTTCTCGTGAACAGTTTGTTTGAAACACTTTTGTTTTAGAGATGGAAAGAAAGTGGGGCGAGATAGAATAAATGTATAGCTAGGAGTGACAGAGCCGTTCTCGACCCCGTGATTTTGATGAACACTTAGAAGGGAAGAGAAGGGGCGAATAAGGATAGATAGTTTAAGACGCTTAGTCGCGTTCAGAAATTCGTGCATAAAATGTAGAAAGCACGAGGGTTTAAAGATTTCAGTAGTTGTTTTGACATTTTAAATTGACCTTGTCTGTTTTAATGCGAGGCCGTGACCGACTCCCACATAGAATATATTAATACTGCGAGATGAGCTCGCATGGATGCACCAATGAAATCTAGGGATTTGGACGGTAATTGCAGGTGGCTAGACAGTATAAAAGTCAGCCCAGACATATATCCTGCACCCCATACAGAAAACTCCAATCTGTGCAGGCGTCGGCACGATTCTGCCTGAAGAATCATAAAGCGTTGTACGACTTCATGTCTAGTCCACTATAGACATTTGAGATGAATCCATATGCCTGAATGAGATATGCCCACCGCTATTGTCCATCGTTCCCTGGTGTCCACCAGGGAACAATCGTAAGTGTTTGTCTATTGATGACTCAACCATGAACGAGGAGCTGAACATAAGTTATCCAGTAGGACAGGATTGCCGCATATACTAGGAGTGCTACCCAAGAATGCAAGATAAAGATATATATAGACTTGCAACTAGTATGAATGTATGGCATACACATCTGTGAATTGTGATTGATTTGTCTGGATGAGGCTGGGCATTGCCAGCCCATCCTAGAGTAGATCTCTAGACTTAACTACGTCAGTTTGTATTGACGGGCTCGATTATTATAAGCGTTAGGCACAAATGGCTGAGATGACATTGTCGCCAGAGGCCATATTAGTGTATTGATTGATATATAGTAGGCAGACCAGATCTGAGATATATATAATTAGTACTTAGATTGTTAGTGAGTCAGAAGTATAATAATATTATAGGAATCTAGAGTAGAATTCTAGTGAGGTATTATTGAATTTGGATTTGATGCTGCTGATGTTGTCTTTACTATATAATAGATCTAGACAAAATTGTTAGGGTAATTAATGTAATTAAATTTGTGGCCCTGCAGGTCTGTTTATGAAACTTATTCAGATTGTTCTTAGTGTGTGGCATGGTACGAAAGATTAGATATTAAGTACCTCTCGTTTTAAATGCAGCCGAAACCTTAAGTAGACGGATTCCCCCCAAATCCATAACATTTAGGATAGGAGCCTCGTAACAATTTCTTATATTTTCAGACTTTTGCTTATCCAGTGAAGAAATAATGCTATTTTCCAGTGAATGTGAATAAAAAGGATAGAATCAGAAAAAAAAAAGGTTGCTATTTGATAGCAAAAATGTGCCATTTTCCAGTGAATGCGAATAATTCACAAGTTTTAACTGTTCATGCAACCCTGAAGTATTATGTATGTGATGTTTAAAGATCGCATTTAAGTCCCCTCATCCACATTTCAAAATAACATTAAATTTCTTTTACAAAATTGAAAGCTGTCATTAATTCTCAAGAGCTCTCCATAAAATGTGAAAATAAAAAGGCTCATAAGATTTATTTAGAAAGATTATCAGACACTGTCATGTACATGCAGTCTTTCAAAACAATTATCTCTTATGATGTTTTGGCCTGTCGGTTTGTAATTTCTTTTGCTGTGCAAGTGGAGACATGTGAGAGTAAAGAAAGTGAAAAATGGTTCAACTTTTAATAGACTATGTCCTAAAAAAGTTTTTAAAATGTAGTTTAATTTAAATTTTAAAAACTGGAACTGAAATCCTTTATATACTATTTGTATTTAGCTTACTAGTCAATACAGTGTTATTTTTCTTATAATTTTTTATGTTTTGTTTCTTTGCCCACAGCATGTGCTAAGAGAGAACGAACATGCCTATTTGATTATGTTAGTAAACTTGAAGCAAGAAATGCTTTAGAGGACACCACAAATCTTAGACAAGCAGCTTGTCAGTAAGTAATAAAGATCTGTATATTATCCATTCAGAGGACGCAAAGAATGAAAAGTAGAAAGGGGTGAATAATGAGACAGAGAGTGAAATTGATAGGGGGAAGAGGACAAAGAGAGAAAAACAGAGAGAGGGAGAGAGAGAGAGAGAGAGAGCGGGAGGGAGGGAGAAGCATAATTTAATTATTATTGTAGTGATGCAAAGGGAGGATTGCAATGAAAACAATCTGTTGAACTCATACTTTCGTTCCTGAGTTTCCACACTGGCTTATTTTCTAGATCTGGGCATCTGTTTCATGATAACGACTTTTTCAGTTCATTTACCAATCAATGTACTTAATCATCCCTTCCTTTCAGGCACTTCCTCCACCAAACTGAATAGCAGAAATGCACAAAAATTAAATAAGAACATCATGAAAGCTAAAAATCCTAAAATGACTGTGCATGATTTCTGGCCACATCAATAAAAATGTCTCATGCCAAAAGAAACATTGAAAAAGGACAAACTAAATTCCAAAAATGGGCCTTAAGTTTTTGTTGCAATGATGATATGTCATGTAATACGTTTGAATATGGTCCATATGATTTGTGAGGCGCTCTAGGGAAATAGTCCACGTCGCACCCAGCACTTTTGGGATAGAGCCATAAATATGTGGATAGGGGCTTCCTGAAACTGTGTCAGTTTTTGGCATAAAGCATGGAGGTACTAATAACACTGGAGTGCGCACAGCCCTCTTCGCTTGCCCTGCGAGCCGCGCTCTATTGAAACCCCAAGATGGCGGGAAAAGTAGGGCAAAGTACGGCAGCGCAAGGCCCGCCCAGTACACTATTGTATGTAATAGATATGGCCTAGTCAGCGCTGTTTTTTTTCTTCTCACGATGGTAATCAAAATTAAAAGATACAAACAGAAATAATAACATTTATGTTATTAACGGATTATCATAGACATGTATTATTTTCTTTTAAAGTGTTTGATAATAAATACAAATTTATGATTTATGCTGTTTTTATATTATGGTATTTTTATTAATTGGTCAATCGTTTAGACGTAAAAGGGAAAGGAACTATGTAGTACTCTTTTTATCGCATGTTAGTTTAGCTCTTGATGAGTCATGTTAAAAGAAAAAAAAAATCAGCGTGTGGACAGAGGAAACTTTACAAGTCAGTTTCTCTCAGATAACCAACAATGAGAGGGTGTACCCATAACAATTATAAAACACACACACACACACAGACACACACACAAAAACATGCTAAAGAACTGGGGGAAAGTTAGTTTTGCCAGAGACCCATTAAGATCCAGGAGCTGGTGCGTGTGTATGTGTGAGAGAGAGAGAGAGAGAGGGGCATAATTATAATAAATATGTAAATCATGGGCCGAGATGTAGCAAATGATCTGGATAGCCAAGAAGATCTTAACCTACACGCTTGGTTGTACTCACTCAGTCAAGTATATATCTAAAAATCAGAAGAGCCTTAGCATAGTTATTCAGAGGTTTGAGCACAGCTGGATTGTGCATTGCAGAGCTTTTCCAAACAAAAATGTATAAATTCCTACGGCTACAGGTCAATCTCTCACCTAGTGAATCTAGATCTATAGTCAATGCACTAGGTGCAGTCAGCACGTTGATGCGGTCAATATTACCAGTGTTTTTGTGACTAATCCACGTTTTGTGACGTTCTTATCAAGAGATCACAACATCACATAGCATATGACTGCTGTTTAAGCGTGTATTTTGCCTTGGATAACTTTTTCAAGTTTTGTGTTCGCACAACTTCCATCTTGAGTTCAAAGGTAAATATATGTGACCCTACAGATTTCTCCATTTAGTGGTCTGGTGTGAGCTCACAGAAGTGCTCTGGACATTCTACTTCGGGTGGATTTTCATTTTTTTAAAAATGTTTTCTGGGTATTATGAGTATGATTATGCACATTTGACACCTTGCATGAGGTGCGGTCACTGGTAATTGCATTGTGACATCAGTGTTGTATGTGCATCAACTGGGATCACTAGCACCATTATTTTTTATTATTATGATTACATGATGTATTCAAAACAAGAGTTCAAAAGAGCCAGTGCACACCAGCTAATAGTAAATAACTGAATTTAATAAGAAACAAAGAATAATATTGTGGTTAGATCCAAATACATAGGCTATTAAGGTCTAGTTTTATAGTAAATTCATTGACTTAAATTGAATGAGAACAGTTCTCCCTCCTTTTAAAGCAGGAAAGAAAGAAGGTAGAGAAGAAACAGAAGGTACAGGAGCAGAGGAAAAGAAAGAAGGAGTTATCAGAGGAAAAGGAAAGGGAAGGTAGAAAGCAGAAGCTGTAGTGCAACGGATGTGTAAACGCTGAGGCGCAGTCCGTGCTTGCCCTATACAAGATGGCGACTATCGCCTTCTAATGCGCACGCATGAAATCAGCTGTACGGACTCCAGTGTGATTAATAGCTCCATGGCATAAAGAGATTCCTCACTCATTTCTTTAAGCCGGGGCAAGAGGAATTGAACGAATTCCACCTATAAATATGTTTTTTTTTTTTTTTTGGGAGTGTCTATTCAGGCCGCTAAATAGAGGTACCTAGCAGCCTGAATAGAGTAAAGGTGGGGTGTTTGTCTATTCGGGCCTCTGGTTAGTGGCCTGAATAGAGCCGGGCCCTGGAGGGTGTCTATTCTGGCCGCTATCTAGAGGCACCTAGCAGCCTGAATAGAGTAACGGTGGGGTGTTTTGTCTATTCGGGCCTCTAGGTAGCACCCTGAATAGAGTAGGCCTTTTTTGTCATTTTTCCTGATCCAATTTAAAGGTCATGTTACATTTACATAGACGGGGTTTTTCTCAAAAATGTGACTTTTTCTTTCTTTGCCACCTTGAAATAGCCATAACTTTGTTAGTGTTCAACATTTTTACATGAAAGAAAGTGCATTCTTCTCAGGACAGTTTATACTTTTACAGTATACCCTTAACGCAATTTTGAAAAAACTGGCAATGTGGACTATTTCCCTAGAGCGCCTCACATTTGCACTGATGTAGTGTCTAATACATGTACCTGTGGAAAGTGAGCAATTTGAATCCATTATTCTATTACAGGTACTTGGCTGAGTATGTTAACTGTCGTCATGAAAACGATTGTACAGATAAAGACAAGGTGAAGGACTCTTATTTTACCTGATAAAAACATTAGTCATTGTCCGACTGTAAACATAACAGAATATATGAATTATTTTTATTGTTGAGCTTAGTGTGCAAATAATTATGTTTCCTCCATACTTCACATACAGTTGTATGAAAGTAACTCAGGAGAATTACAGCATTCTAATTGGGGGGGGGGGGGAGTGAAATAATAAATAAATGAAAATTAAAATTTTAATGTCTGGATTTTGTGTGATGCATGCCAGGCATAAAATGGCTAGCACTGTGCAGAGGTGAAAAATTTTAACATGATGTACTATCGAACAATGTTCAAGTTTCTTTGGATGCATTTGTGAAAAAAAAAGAAAAGAAAATAGTTGAACGTAAGAGAACATTAGCCAGCGACCTTACGGAAATCTATCGCATAGGACTGGTATCAAGTTTGCACTTAGGAATGACACCATTCCTACCTATACTTGCTGATTTTGACATTGTGCAGAATGTAGGGAACCCACCCCTATAGTAATCCTGCCAGTCCTGTGGAAATCTATGTTGGATTGATGTAGGTTTTGCTGGCTGGGAATTGTATTGAAGAACCTTCATGTTCTTGAGGTCAAGCCCAACTCTGTCATATAATCGATAGGAAAAACTATGACAACAAAAAAAACATATGTGCCAAAATTGGTAACATTTTGGATAAACTCGTCTAGTGACACCATGATGGAGGGTTTTGTTCACTCTCAAAATTACGAAAATTGGGCCAAAAGACTTTAACTCATTCCGTGCGGAAGGTTTTATAGGTGTGGACGGAAACTCTCAACACTATCCAGTTTGAAATTTAGGAGTGGTTCAAAGATGTTTTTCTTTCACCCAATATGAACACGAGACAGAACATATTATACATTGAAGTAAAGGAAAACAATGCTGTTTTGCCAAGTTGGCTGAGATATTAATGTTGGAAAATTGGTGTCCACTGGAGCCAAATATTCGGCTTTCCGTAGCAAAGCGAAAAACTGCTATCTGAATATTCGGCTTATATTGCCATAGTGAAGAAGTTAATGTCATTATAGTGATGGTCTGGTGTCTTTCAATATGAACACACGTGTGGTCACTCAGACAAAAATCTGTTTGTGTATAACAATGAGTTGTTCGATATAATGAATTTGTTAATTTAGGTTTTTTTTTTCCATGTGAATAATTTAACTGCATCCCTGTCAATCAGTTCCAATTGTTTATTTCTCCCTACCGTATTGTCTTTTCTTCAGCTGATGGACATTGTGGAAGATGAGCAAACCAGAATGAATGTTGCATGTGGTATGTGTCATAGTTAACATTCTAAACTCAACTTAGGAGGATAAGAAGCACTCAGATAATAGCTGAAAGGACAGTAAATCATGTCCAAGAAAACTTTGGAGCATTCAGTCACAGACCTGTTAGCTGTTCCTTGATTAAAATATGGGGGAAAAAATGGGGAAAAAAGAGAGTTTTTCTTCCCAAAGCTCAGGTTAGAGAGGCAAGAAAATCTTCATTTTTTATATGCTTTATTGGTCGGTTTAGATGTAAAGGCTGTGTGAAACGCAATTTGTGTTTATGTGTTTTTTTTTTAGCCACATTTTAACTTTATGCCATGCCTTATTGCAACCCTAAAGGTTTTCTGTAGTTGTTTAATACTTTTGTTCATAGCTGTAGACGGTAACAGTTTATTATTGGAGAGGTAAACAGAGCACAAAATTGACGTGATCTGGTTTGCAGTTTCGTATGACGATTTTTAACACTTCTACACATTTCTTATAATAATGCCATTTGTTATTTTATCTATTCACAGTTATTCCAGCACTTGTGGATTCATATGATTTTGAGAGTAAGTACATGAGGTGATCTATCTATGTTATCATGAAACAGCAGAGACTCATCCAGCACAGACTCATCTTAGTCAGTATGGTTAAAATTATTCATTACCTCTTTAAGATCCAAGCAATACACCATGTGTTCCCAGCCAGCAATACTGTTATGCCAATCCGACTATGTAGGACTGACCTCAAGTTTACTCACAGAAAGGACATCGTTTAAACATAATAGGTCGTCCACTAATTAACACATGGTGCCACCATCTGTTTGATGTAAGATTTTAAGAAACCTGCCTCCATGGTAAGCCTGCTAACTCTATGAAAATCTTGTATGTCGATTTGACATAGAGATTCTGGCTTAATCGAACGCATTGCCTTGGATGCCAAAAAAAATAATCAGAGAGACATCTCGTACCGTGTGAATTCAGTAGCTGCTGCAGTTCTAATTTTCTTTAATATTGATTAATTTCTCTGTACATGTTATAGCTATATAGCAATTAGATAAGTACAAAATTTACAGTTTATGCATTAGTCCGCTCGTTTCATAGCAGTCAAAATGAAAACAATCAAAGTGTGTTAAAATCTGTGGGCCTTAAAATTAGATAACATGGCGTTGTTGTTAATTGTTTGGTCCATGAAATATTCATTTCTTTTCTCTGTTGCATGAAATTACAGTGTGTCTGTAGCTTTACAGCAAAACTCTTGCGCAAAGAAAACATAAGATAGAATTCATAAACACACATTTGCAACATGAGCATTAATACTAATAATACCTGGGGAGAAATGAAACTTTGTAGTCTGATGATTTTATTTGGGTTAGTCTGTACATTTTGAATGAGGTTTGCTCACTTTAATTTTCTCCACCTCTTTGTCTTAAAGCCCATGTATTGTTTTAGTTATTTATCATAGTGTTTTAACTTTACTACAGGGCAATCCTAATATCTCGACATCAGTGGCATTGAATAAAGAGAAAGTCGAAATAACAGATTAGTGGTGGAAGAGAAAAAAAAAGGGGGGGGGGGGCAGATCAAACATCACCATTATAGGAAAAGTGTCCAATAAAAATAACGCAATTATGTCCCTTTTTCTTTTAATTATCGGCATACTGTCACCTGTCACCTGTTCCTCCAATATCATTGTTGTGTTGAGCAGTTGCATGGCAAAAATTTGCCAATGTTGGCGAAATGCTGTAGTGGTAAATCAAATGCCCAGTGTTTTACTATTTCTTTTTAACCCCGACTTGACTGTTTCTTCAGAAGAAGTGATGATACCGATACACACATAGTGTGGCAGTTAACCAAGAGATCTAGGTCAAGGCGCCTAGTATAAACGGGATACGAACGTTTTGTAAAAAAAAAAAAAATTACCCAGTCTGTAGTACTCCGTACTTTTACTGCCGTGCGCTTATACATGGCACTCCACACTTGCATTACTGAAGCCAAGGTTCATCCTCCGTGGCCACACACCCTCTCCCCACCAAACCACAAAAAGAAATAAAGAGGTCTTACATACGAGGAGTTGGGTGGGTATTTTCAGTAGCACAGTAGTAGATCTAGTGAATTTGTTGCGCTCTGGTCGGGGAGAAACATGTCGATCTAAAGGGAAAGAATGGATTAAAATGTCCAGTTATGGGGAAATATTTAGTATCATTAAAAAAGGAACAACTTGGGACTTACAATTGTGTTGAGTTACCCAGAATGTCAACAAAAGACATGCCGAGATAAGTGGATTGGACTGTATATGTTTAGAATGTTTCTCTGTTAATTTTCCTTATTATAAATTTTACTATATCCATTCTGATTTTTAACTTATTGTATTGCATATTATCTTTCAAATCTTGATTGTTCCCACGGAGTCTTGATTATTTGACGGTAAAATATTTACATAAACAAAGTCATGAAATATAGTGATGAACATCCATACTGAAATATGTGCAATTTTTGGTTGAGAAAGAGTCAAGAGTCTTCTGTTTTTTTTGTGAAATTGTTGCTTCTTATTCGATTCAGACATATATATGTTCCTTAGTTTCCTACGTACTTGTGAACTAACTTGTCAAGAAATGAAATTGTAAGTTCTGTAATTCCACTTTTTCATCGTGGTTGATGAAAGTGGGCTGGAAGATCATTTTTCATTGATTCTCATGTTTGATGGTCTTGATCACTAACTGTGGAAGTCAATAATTTCACAACTTTGTTTTTTTTTTTTTTCTTGCGAAATCAGAAAACGGCAACATAAAATATGGATTCTGCACAAGAACAACAAAAAAAATTGCCATAGAACACAACCATCTGCATGTATCTCAATTTAATCTTTCGACATTTAATGAGTTCTTCCTAATCCTATAAAATTGATGTTTCTAGACTTGAGTGTTTTTTTTTTTCTTGTTTTTTTCTGACAAGACCATGAAAATAATTATTGTTATGGGCTGATTTTCTCATTTTATTTTGTAATCCATATACATCATCAGAATGTGCAAATGCTGCCGGACAATGCAAGACCTTGGCTTATAATGTTGATAATCAAGGGATTTGTGTGTGAGTAAAATTTTAAGCAGTATTTCCTTTGGGAGGAGGGATAGTTTTACAGCTGTCTTGATTAAGAGTGTATCGCATTCATTATAATGACATTGTCATTGATAAAATGACCACCGTGCATACCATCAGTAAATTGTGTCCATAAGTTCATGTACTGATGACATTTTGCTCATATGGTAAAATAAAAAAGTGGCATCAGTTCAGTTGTGATTAATTTTCAGTATACCATCTAGTGCCGGAAGATAGGACAGAAGGACATGTTATATGGATTGTCATTAACAAAACTTGTTTTTCTTCCATCGAAGATTGTTATGTCACAGCCATCTATCTTTGCCTCCTCCCATGCCCTAAACTCCCACCTGCAAAAAAATTCAACAACAGAAAATCAAGGCTACCACAGACTTCCTATTAATAAATACAAGGACTTCAGTTTTAATCCTAAACATACTCATATTTTTTGTTCAAAATTCTCTCCATAAAGTAAATGTCCCAGAATTGAGCATTTCTTTAGTGTTGACAAAGTGTTTAGTGGCTTGTTGGGGCATAAGTGAAGAAGGGCTATGGTGTATCAAGTGGCTTGTTGGGGCATGTAGTGAAGCAGGGCAATGGTGTATCAAATGGCTTGCCAGGGAATGTAGTGAAGAAGGGCTATGGTGTATCAAGTGGCTTGCTAGGGCATGTAGTGAAGAAGGACAATGGTGTATCAAATGGCTTGCCAGGGAATGTAGTGAAGAAGGGCTATGGTGTAGAAAGTGGCTTGTTAGGGCATGTAGTGAAGCAGGGCTATGATGTACAAATGGCTTGTTAAGGTACGTGGTGAAGAAAGGCTGTAGCATATCAGATACATTACAGTGTTAATCCTCAACAAAAGCTAAAAGTGTAAGCCAATTCAAGTTTATAAGGAACTTTTAAATTTAATCTTGTAATGTTAACCGAGGAAGCTCTGAGTATCCAGCTTTCATAAACTATCAAAAAAAATCTGTGAAGGGCACAAAGTGACCATTATCGTGCCAACATGTCATTAGGCTAGGCACACACATGATACTTGCTGTTGTGTTGCTGATGTGTCCAGGTTTCATGTTAGTATTGACTCTGTAAAGAGCATGAATGTCGCATGTGTGCATGTTTCCATTCTTGCACCTATATCTTAAAATATGGAGCATGACAGCAATACATCAAAGTCATATGTGTACACATAGGCTTAAACCCAGACTCAAAGTCAAACTCGAGAACGATCATTCATTTATCAACAGTGCAACAGAAAAAGTTGTTGACTGCATTGGAGAGTTGAACTGTGCTCCTGATGTCTACCTTCTTCTATGGAAATCCATAACAGAAGCAGAACTTGCAGACAGAGGTGTTTCAGATTGTGGTAAGGGAAACTTTTACTGGTCTCAGGTGATATGAATATGTATCAGAATTGATACCATTTTCCATTAAAATCAAAATCAGGTAGTTTCAGGTGTGTATAAAAAAAATCTTAAAATGCTGAAAATAATGTACAATTGTTTTTGTGATATCATTAATTTAGTATGTCTATTTATATGAAATATTTAAATTGACGCAGTTTGATTAAATCCTCCTAAAAATGGATGTTAAATTTAATGCTGAAAACCTGGAGGATGAATGTGACTTAAAAAAAATAATGCTGGGCTGGGCAGAGAGGTTGGGTTAGGGAGAGTTGTTAGGGTGTTGGGGGAGAATAGGGGGCGAGGTGTTTGTGTGCTGGGGGAGGAGGGGGAGAGGTGAGTTTTGTGTGAGGAAACATTTAGTTCCACCTGGCATAGTTTCTACATTCTTTCTTCTTTCCATTTATTTATACAAAGGAGAAATTGTCAGTGATACAGAAATACTGAATATAATATATTAATTTTTGCTTATTTTTCAGATGTTGACTCATTTTATGCGAAGTGTGAGTATGATATTCATCAAATAGGTCACACTGAATTGATCGATTTTTGTGCATATGTTAACTTGATTGTGATTCTGGAGAAATCACTTTTTTAAAATTTTCAAATAAGAATTTCTCTTAAGTTGAACTCAGAAAGATATGTGTAGTTTGATTTTTCACATTTCTAGGGTTTTCTAAATGAATGTTGTTTCAAGTGTGTACTACCCAAGTTTTATGCACAGGGTGAACGTATTTTAAAGCCTTCTATGACTCCAGAGCTAGAGAGAGCCTTCCGCAATACATCTAACAGACTTAATTAATTATTCTTTCAGATGTCCTTCTTGTTTTCCTCCTGTTTTTTGGTTGAAGGAGTAGGGGCGGGATTAGGGATTCAATACAATTTAGGGTTAGGTACGTATAGGTATGCACCCCTGGCGCAAAAGTCTTGGGTTGTGTACGTACTTCAAACAACAGCTTTCTAAATAGATTCTGAATGCTATTTGAAGACATTTCAAATGGACTACATTTGCCTGCTGCAACGTTGGGTGAAAATCTGTTAGTGAACTTGATTTTGTTTTTAGGCTGTTGTTATAGGCGTGTGGTATTTTACATTATAAGCCATTGCTGAACATTGAACCCAACTCAATATTTTCTCTATTTAGCTTAGTAATTTAGACAGCGCCCCTGACAAAATTCTTTTTTTTTATAATTTGTGCCAGTGGTTGGCTTTGAATAAGAGATGAGTGAAATATTTATATTTATGCAAGATGTCCACTTAGAATAATAATACATACTCATGTATACTGAATGTAATCTGTTCTCCCATTCTCCTCTGTATGTAGTTGATTGAAAGTATTCACAAACTAGTAGATTTAGTTAGGAGATATACTTAATTGTTTGCTAATAAACAATTATTTTTCTCCTGATTTTATCATCTTTCATATTTTAAGAATAGGTGAGAAAGATACAGGTTCAGTCATTTTGACTAATTTGCTGAACAAAATGCATGCCCTATGCTTTTTCTTTACACTTGTCATTTTGATATTAACTCTTTCCATGCCAGGGCCATTTCCACGTTTGTGCCAAGGGTTTTTTGCTCGCGAAAAATCAAAGCAATAGTGTATCAGAAAAATGAGAATTTTACTAGATCTAGATCAACCTCAAATCATTGAAACCTAAGCATGTTGTTATATCAAATTGAAGGAAAATGGAAGAAGAAGCTGAAAAACATATAAAGAAGTGTCTGATTGATAAGTAGGAATGTAAAGTACAAGCAAAAGGAAGAGCAGAGTCGTGCGAAATGAAAGAAACCCCGGAATTGATATCGATGATAGATCGTGGGTTGGTTCAAACGCAGTCGGCCATATCGACGATATATCGGGGATTGGCATGGAAAGAGTTAAGTAACTCTATAAGCCGTCAGAGCTCATTGTTTTTCTTGGGCATCACCACCGGGACAGAACTACAGTCGAGCACGGAAAACTCGAATTCTTTGGGGTCGCTTCATTTAGTTCGAGTTTGCCGAATTTCGAGGAATACGTGAAGCATTAACAGTGAGGTATTATTGCTGTATATTCAAAGAATATAATACAACTAACAACGTGTACCGTGAATTACTTGTACTTTCCCTAACCCCTCCCCCCCCCCCTCCCGTGACCAGTGAAAGAGAAGCAAGCATTAAACTGGCGCTTGTGGTGACAGCGGCACGCGGCCTTGTGCTCGAACGTTTGTTTTTTTTTTTTCTCTTCTGGAAGTGCGTCGGTAAGGACCAAGTCAAGCCCAACAGCGATAAAATAAACTAAAAGGTGAACACAACTCACCTTTTTTCTCTGCTCGGCGGTGCTTCAGTTCGTACGGCAACGCTTCCTTTCTTTTTTTTTTTTTCTATTGCGGTATGACCATGAGCGCGGGACCATAGATGTACTACATGACCATGACCATGTATTGTGTGTACATCTATGTGCGGGACAAACAAAAAAAAAAGGGTTATTTCCTGCCCGAATCGGTCGTCTCATGTATTTTAGTCCCCATTTTTATCGGGCGCGAAGGGGGAGCCACTAGGTTATGCTACGGCTAACCGAATGAAGTTTCTGGCGATCGTTTTTTTTTTTTTTTCTACTTCTAGCCTTAAGGCTACTGGGATGCTTGGATCTCACTCCCAGCGGGAAAACTGGTTCGTTGAATCCGTGTCACAGTTCGAGGTTCGCGTGAAATAACGACAAAGAATATTAAGAAATAAATTCGGGACCTTGATCTCTGTTCGTGGGATCCGTGATTTCGACTTAGGTGTGTTCGAGTTTCGCGTGCTTGACTGTAGTAGTTATGTGTTATAAGAAACAGTGAAATCAAGGAAATTGAATGTGACTGCCTGGTAAGTCAGTGTTACTGTGAGAATTTTTTTTTCCAAATATTATCTTACTGCTCTCAGTGTAATTTTTTAAAATCTTTTTATTTCTTACAGATTTACCCTCAAGCAGCGGTAAGAAGCACCAGATCTCTCTGTTCCTTAAGGAATGCAATGAAAACTAAGCATATTTCAATCAAATATTAAACTGTTAGACATATCAAACATATTTTTTACACTTATTATACCTTATAGCACATCATGTCGAGAAGAAAAAAGCACAAAGTTTAAATGGTCCATATAAATGAACTGTTTCTCATCTTTTGATGATATTAGTAATGGTGTTTTGTTTGATTATGGAGAAAGCGATTCAAAATTTATAATCTTCTAAATATTGCAGGGGTATCTCTTGTGAAAATTTTCCAACAACGTTGATAAGATACTGATAGTGTTTCATTTGATGTTCTAAAAGTCACTGAATTTTGTGTGAAATATTGGACTTGTTGACTGAATTTTCTGCATCAAATATTGGACCTAGGTTTAAAATGCATTTGTTACTTTCAGTAATACATACAGAACAGACATATTACAGGTATTTGGTATCTGAAATAGAAGAGTTTCGAAACACCAGCAAGGCTAATATTCAAAGTGTACTTAGAAAGGATTCTGTTAGTTTAACAGTTTGAGTGCTGACTATAATAGTTGGTGTATTAGAATCATTGTATGAAATGAAGATCCCACAACATGATAGAAAATGGTAAACATTGCACCTGTGATCTATGGCAGTCGACAGCTGTTAGGAATTTAGAATATTCAAAAATACGGCCAATTTGAGTCATCATCGTAAGTCTATGCATTGCCAAGATCATGGCTTAAAGCACTTGAAGGGTTTAATGATGAAACTATTTCATTTCAGCATGCGACCAGGGTCTGAATAATTGTGCCACTGATTATTTGGAGAAAATCCTTGCCATCGATCGAGATGCTGAAAGTCCAGCTGAAAAAAGGACAAGTATTTGCCAGTGGGTATAATTTCACCTCATTTGTTTTTAATGGGATTAATGAACACATTACTGATGAGTAGGAATTTAAATTGATGAAGTCTGACCCTACAGGATATTTTTATCTTATGATATCAGTTATTTAACTCACTGCCTACCTGCTATTTTTTTCAAATAATGTGCCCGCAATTTCAGTGGGTATTTAAAAAAATTACCATGACATATAAGTAATTGACACAGAGTCATGAAATTTTGCACATTTATTATAGACATAATAAAGACTGTAAAAAAACAAACAGAATGTCTTTTTCATGATTCATTTATTTCTGACAAAAAATGAATATGGGTTCGAAAATTGATGGAAGATTGATTTTGGACCTGACATTGGGACCAAGGAATATAACCGAAAAGAGAATTTCATACAACTAAAAATGTATGTGTGATATGGTTTATGACACACACACACAGGAAACACTTTTCAAACAAGTTTCATCCGGCTATCAAGAATTCTCAAACAGGGGCGCGAGGTTATCATGATTTTTTAGTTTAATGGGTGTTGTCGTAAAAGGCCGATAGGTTGGAAAAAGCTTGTCCGTTTACGAATCCGCATTGTTTTTTGTGTGCACAAATGGTTCTAGCTTCTAATGGCTCTACCTATGCCACTCTGGTTGTAATAATGCGAGAAAAAAATTCTGAAATCAAAAACCATGCAGCAAAAGTAGGCAGCCGATATAGCAATTTTGACTGCGACTTATATGGCATGGGCAGGCAGTGAGTGAATGGGTTGATGTAGGAATGGGTTGCTGGTGGTCTTGTTTTTTGTTCACATTTCAGTGTTGGGATTGAACACAGGAAGAATATGAAAAGTCAATGCAAGTTTGGCCTAAATCTGACTTAGGCCATTATGTTAGCAGAGTGACAAAATGATCTACATTTCTCAGTGCGTTTAAGTCCACCTTTTTTGTTAATTTGTATTGTAATAGAGAAAGAATCAGACGTTTGGCTAGTTATATTATCAATAACATTTCAACTTATTTGGAACCATCTGTGAATGTATTAGTTCCAGATGTATCTGCAGATTAGAATAAAAGATCAGCAAGTTAATGAATTTGTTCACATAACTTACGAAAACAATCTGTCTGGAATTCCATTGATATTAAAACACATGTGCAAGGCGAGGGCATGGAATTAATAAAAAGATTCAACCATCCATTTTGAGAAAATCGAGCAAAATGATGGTAAGAGCTCAAAATAGTGGGTTTTCAATTTTGGCCAGTTTAGATTATTATGTCTACTGTCATTTTCTATATTGTCACTGCTGTATGTATGATAATGGCATAAGTCATTTATTACCCTATTGAAATATTTAGCAAAAACTGTTTCTTTGCCTGTCATTTGGTGACTTGTGCCATTATGATTCTACCAGGTTATTACATTTTGCTATTGGCGTGTTTCTCCTTCTGTAATATTATGTGATAGTCCTCAAGCTTAAGAATACATTTATCAGTTGCCAGTTGGCATAAGTTTGACATAATTTACTATTATCATAGAGTAATGATAAATTACCGATGCAGAATTACTGATACAGAATGATAAATTACCGTCCCTAAAATGATTCTGCTGAATTTTCCTGACATAGACAGCTGAGACACATTACTGATTTTGTGCTGTTGTTTTCACATTTGTAACTATCAGCAAAGTATGATCAATATCATAATATTTTGTTCATTTCTTTGACAGAGAGCTGAACAAATTTATCATCTGTAAACAGAATGTGACTTCTTGTGACCTAGATAATGATGATGTAAGTTCTCACTGTAGAGGTCACCTGCATGTTTTATCCTTTGGTCCCACATCTTGAAATGCATCCAAATTTCCATCAGTCACTCAGAGCTGATCCCATGCATTTAACCATTTATGCATGCACAACCTGTCCACCCAGTGTTTCATGCTCATTCAATTTCTTTCAAACACTTATCCACTGTTATTTTTTTAAACTCCAACCAGCCATGTATCTCGTCATATCACATAAAGTATTTCCAAATGCCTTCCGATCTCACATAATGTGAGTTTGTGTATTGTACTCAACACAAGAAATTATTGCAAAATACAGTTTGACAAAGTTGATATTTTAACTGTTATATACAATTAGATAAGTTGATTCTCTTCTTATTTGACCCGAGTGGAAAATTTCCACATAAATTTCCATTAAATATGAGGCAGTTGAAATATATAATATTATACATGCTGCGGATGTTGGGTAATAAATGAAAATAAGCGTCTCGATCTGTACAGAAATGAATAAGTTCATATTGTTAGACCAAAAATTATGGGTTCTTTGACAAATGTTAATGAAAGAGATACATAGTATCATTGTGCTCTTGTAGTGTTCAGAATGGATGACTTTTTGCATTTTTTCTGTTCACACATTCTAAATCTTGACCTCTATTTTATTTAGAAAGAATGAGATGAATTCGGAAGAATGAAGGTGTTATTTTAATCTCTGCATTTTGATCTTATTCCTGAAAACATCCAAAAGAACATATAAAGAAACTGGCTTCAGTCATTAAATTGTAAGATGTATATCTTTTGATGGACTTCTGAGCTTTTTCCCATTTAAACACTGATATAAAGGGAAGGTGTCTCATTGCCTTACTTCTGATTTGTTATTAGTAAAAATTAAATCTGAATGCTATTGTCTTTCCCAGCTTGAGGATTTGGTGACATTTGAAAAGGCAAGGATTCGCGTTTCTGAATGTGGTGAGTTGTGAAGCATATTTAGCCTTGCTAAAATTTTATCTCATGAAATTGTCCAACAGTTTACAAAGTAATGTCTTGAAAGTATCCTCATAGTCACACTTCCCTAAGTAGACATTGAGAAATGTGCAGTGAACAATATTAAACTAGAAAATGATACTGTAAAATGCAGCCCTCAAGGAATCTTGGAATGAACAGCATTTTCCGTGAACAGTTCACATTATTGGATGATATGAATATGATGATACGAACTTTCTTGGGACGTTGTGTATTAATATTTGTTTAGTCAGTAACATATATATATGTGAAGTAAATATCATCATAATATCATCACCATTCCCTAAGACAGTAGTAACTCAAAAGTTTAAAAAATTGACTTTTATATATGTTCAATTACATTCAAAGCCGCATCAAATGATCTTGGTTTTAGACTCCTTAGCTGAAAAATAATCGAATAGCAAACTTTCAAAACATCATCCTCACTAGACAAGTTGTGCGGAAATATAACAGTTTTTTGCTTCTCCTGAAAAGTAGTCAGAACCAATTACTACAGTTTTCGGGAACCGTAACGATATCTTTGTTCCAGTTAGTATGTCACTTTAATGAGCATCCTTTGTGTTCCAGTATTGTGGACAATGTATTTAGAAAGATATTATAAAGGGTCATGCCACATGACACAGACACATAAATTATTATTTTTTCAGTTTTGACATCTCTGTAAGAGACTTTGCAGCAATCTGATACATTGTAGTTTAGGTTTTACGCCAGAGAGTGAGAGAATGGTCCAATGAAAACAAGTATCTCATGTGGCTAAAATAATATATTCTTTAAATTGCTTGATTTCAGATGTCACCATCGCAAACAATGGGGCAAGAGAAATTTTCAGTGTGTCCGTGACAGCCCTGATATTCCTTACTATCCTTGTGGTGAACTTGCAGAACTTCATATCACTGTGAATGTGAAGCTGGACCAGGGTCAAACTCTATAGCAACCTTGAATGTTTTATGTGTGAATGCGGCTGCCTGGCAAGGAATTTTGTTTCTTATATAAGTAAGTGATATTTATCACATTTTATCTACACTACAATGTTGAACAGATTCTGAAATTGAATGATAATTAAAATAAATGACAGTGACACTCAGCATCTTGGATATATGGACAACATTGCAGAAGCTTTTTCACCATATATCCAAGATAAAGCATTCTGAAATAAGGAACAGGTGTCGTACCTTGAATTTGGCTTTTATTTTTTCATTTTCTGCTACATTGTAATGCAGTGTTTTTCTCTTTACTTTATTTTCATCACTACATTTTTTTTATTTCCTGGTTGCCATATTGGCTAGAAGCTTCACAGCGTTGTTGTTTCCTCATGCTGTAAACTGAATATATTTCCAGAGTGCACTGATATCATTTTGCACCATGAAGTTTCTTAAGAAAAAAGGAATTTGTGCCAGACCATGAAAAAAATAAAAGTGAAAATTAATCATGAACACTCCAGACAAAGCTGAAAGAAAAGATTCTGCTTCAGAATTATTTACTGAACTTTTGTAGTAGAAAAAATACAGTCGATAACAATCAAGTGTTCGGGGGGGTCAAATACTTCACAAGATTCGCCATTGAATCCAAATCAAGTAAGATGACTTTTTCTCTTGAAATCACATTGTTATGTATATGAGATACCTGGTTATTTTTTTCCGTTAGTATATTCGTTATGTAGTTTACAGTATCAATGCGTTTGCACATATTGCATAATATGAAGTAGTAACTGACAATTTAATATATCTAGATTTTTGTTCCAGACAATGTAATAGACATATGAAACTAACTTAATAGAAAATATGTGTTGTATGCCTTTGGAATACTTCCTTTTCCCAGCCAGCAAGCCTACATCAGTCCAATGGATAGATTTGACCTCAAGTTTGTCATGGACATGACATCATTCCTAAGTAGATCCGTTGATTACAGTATCTTGCCGCCTTCAATTTGATGTTGGAAATCCACATTTACAGTAATTCTACCAACTTCACAAAATCCTATACCAGGGGTCACCAAACTTTTTTTCACAGAGGGCCGGATAACTGACAGACTTCCAAGCGTGGGCTGCATAAGCAATCTGTCCATCCCGTAGCTCTAGATATCCCTGGTTTTATCAAACAAAATCAAGTACCATGGCGGGCCAGATGAACTGACATCGTGGGCTGGATCCGGCCCACAGGCCCTAGTTTGGTGACCCCTGTCCTATACAAATCCACATCAGATTGATCTAGGCATGCTGGCTGGGCTAGTTACAAAACCTGAACTCATTGGCCATAACATGTTTTCCCGGTGGGGGTTTATCCTCTCCAAATTTATGAACATGGTTTAGAAGAATATGTATTGCAGTTTTCATTGGTTCATTTTACAATCTGATAATTATTGTGGATAAGACATGGCTGAAACTTACATTTCATAGGCAAGGACTTTGTTTTGTTTTTTTCTTTAAACAAAATTTAATCATATCCATCACGATTGTTTTTTTTCCCCCAATGAAACCATGGTTCTCTTTGGTTGGGATGCGAATAAGGGGAGAACCAGAGAACTTATATAGTAATTCAGTATACTTTTCAAATTATATACACACATACTAAAAAGCTGCATGCTCTTTTTTTAAGCCTATTACGGGCTACATAAAATGTAGATCCTGCCAGCACAAAAATCATGCACATAATTAACCACAAAGATACAAATCAGAGGATGCATTAAAGATTTTAAAACTTTGTATCTTCTTCAGATGTGGGTGAGATCTGCAAGACGTAAAAATATTGTACACAGTTAGCCTTCAGTCATTTCAATGTTATTCATACACATGTAATTACCATAGTTTAATATTAGTAATAATTTGCCAACATAGTAAATGTAATCTAAATACTTGACATTGTTCTTTTCTCAATATTCCTCTCCTCATGTGTTCATATGACTTAGTATGTGGGTAGTGTTAATGACATACATATATATATTATATAGATATCCATGCCTTACTATGTAATTATTATTGAAGCCAGCCCTTTTGAAGCTGCTGCTTTCAACATAATGTGTCACATTTTGTGATCTCCTCCTTTGAGTGCCATATGTAAAACAGTTCTTCATCTATTGATAATCATGGACTGGATATGTGTCTATTTATGAAAAGTTACCATCATAATTTCCAAATGTAGGCTTACGTGAAATTTATCAAGTCCAATATAAGACAGCTCTACTAAATTAGAGTTGAACAATTAACCTTCCAATTCTTTCCTGATCATTCACGGGCAGTGGCATATCTAAGGTATTGCAGGTATGACACATGCCCTGGGCACAGCATGAAGGGGGATGTCACTTAAGCTTCTGTTAAATTCAGACAAACCATGCTGAGATTATTTCTTCAGATGTAATGAAGATGCTGTTATAATTTTCATGTAATGCCTAATTTGTTTAGTAAGATATTAACGAGCTTGAACTTACATTTTTGAGGTGATGTCATGGTAAAATCATTTAACTCATTAGCTATGGCTATTCAGTTTGCGGGTTTTTGCTTGACTGCATGAAGTCGAATATTCAACTTTAGTGGACATCGATTTTCCAACACTAATATCTAATCCAACATTCAAACCAAAACTTATCCTGGCTCATTCATTTTCCTTTAGTTTGATGATTAATATATTCGGCTTGATTGGGTGCCGATTTTCCAACACCAACATGTAATCCAACTTTTCAAATTATTAAATACAATCCTGGTTCATTCATTTTCTTTTAGTTTAATGATTCATAATTTATGTCATGTCTAGTGTTGTACTGGGTAAAAGAAAAAAATATCTTTGAACCATCCCACAATTTCAAACTGGATATACACTGTATTATAGTGTTGAGAGTTCCCGCCCACACCCACAATAGTTACCGTAGGGAATCACTTAAATGATACGTGTCAGATGTTTGGACAGGCGTGTAATGTCATTGCTTGCCAAAGGTGCTATTTTCCATTATGTTGGATGTTCATAGACCATGTTTTTTGGCCAGAACAATATGCAGTCTCCGTATGTCATGACTTAATATACATGTTTTTAATGGGTACAATTTCAGTGCCTTGCCATAGGCACTGTTTTCTATGAATACAGTGCTGTTTGCAGGCCATATTTGTTTCAGCCAGTACAACATGCAGTGTCTCTTGTACTGTACAGCCAGGGGTGGTATTGGTAGAACTGATAAGACACCTGCACCAAAACCAGCAGTACTGGTTCAAACCCTGATCCTGGCAACAAAGAAAGATGGATGACAAACCCTGAGAGTCATGACCTCGGTGTGGCAGAGGTTCTAGATAATATAGGGAAGTTAAAGGTTGAAACATCTGATGAAAGAATCCACTCTTCCTCTGAAGACCATCACCTGTCTTGCTCCAACTGAAGAATTTCCTACCACTATGTCAAATTATGGCTTTGGCCATGTTTATAATGTGACTTGCCTGTATATCCTTTTCCAATTCCTCTTAATTTTTTTAGTAGATGTAAATATATGTTGGTCTGTACTGTCCTATTAAATGTATAGGTCATCTGCTTATTATAGTTATCTGTAATTAGCTTAATTCTGCTATTATCAGTCTTTAGATGGACAAGCTAGCTTTCATTCATGTCAGTGTTAAAGACCAAAAAAAAACTGCTTGATAAATTGGGATTAAACAGGTTTTTACGGTATGAACTGTTTATTTCTTTGAATTTTGTTCAGTATGTCAAAGTTTGTTAAGTTTTCATTTTCTTCTATTATGTTTGCTGTTGATTGCGCAATAATATTCTGTCTGCCCTTATTTTAACATTTACAAAAAAAAAAAGATTTCAAAGTATTTTGATCAATTTGTGGCACTGAGAATGCTCCAAGCAGTAAAATATCCATATGTTATAAATGAATAAGGCAGGAGACGATAGTAATAAGGAATGAATAGGTGAGAGAAAGAGAAATGAAGAGGTTGAAAAGCAAGGGAAGCTCATTGTTGTGAAAAGGAATCATACTAGTGCATTTTTTTAAGTTCTGGGTTTATTTTACATAAATATGATTTACAACCGTTGGCAGTTTTCCTTTTCACTTTTTAAAATGTTCTGGTGGTGTCTGGCTGTACTTTATTGTCTGTGACAGTGGATAACATTAGTGTAATACTGGAAGCAAAATGACCACTGTTTAAAGCATTTTTATAGAATGAAAAGAGACAAGACAAAAATTTCATCTTAAAATTTACTAAATATTTATTTCAATTTTCAACAAATTAGGAATGATACATGAACACTGAAGATGAGTAGAATGCATCCATCATAAGTATTTATACGTGTTCTAAGTTAAATCCTATGGCATACGCTTTGCTAGTAGCCTTCATACAACTCATGTTCAGTTTATGTTTACTGAAAAATCAACGGGTCTTTAAATTTATTCCAAATTTGAATTTTACTAGCAAAGCTTATGTTAGAAATTTGAGCACTTTTTACAGAAACCCACCATAAAATACCAAAAACAAAAACAAAACATGAATACTAACAAATTCCAGGTAAATTACAATGATTTTATAGTTATCAAGACTAATCTCTGACAAAACTAGATTCATTTATATGCAGGGGATGTCTGTCAATCATCCAATGTAAATCTATCAATAACCATCTCCAACTTAATGATCAATAAAGTTCTTTGTTTCGGACTGAACTGTGCCATTACAAAAGTAATACATTACCTAAAATAACAATAAATACATCTCTCACACATTCACTTTGTACAGTCTTTCCGGGCCAAAAATTCAAACCACTGAAATCTTTCACCTTCCAAATACATCATGTTGTATCTCTCCATAAGCTTTTCATGACGTCATCAAAATCATTCACAAAATAAAACAACAACAATGAAAATGACTTCCAATCCTGAACACTATCCATGTCAGTTACAAAATTGCAGCACTACCTTTACTGTTCAGTGCAATGTTTAATTTGAGGAAGAACAGTGGCTCTTAGCATCATACCCCTTGACAAATCTTCTGTTCTGGAGTTGAGTTATGTGAATAAATGATCGGGATCACTTCCTGCATTTCTTATGGCCTACCTTTGTATTCTTGCCGTGATCCCATGATCTTACTGATTCTTTCATGAATTTGTGAATTTCATGATGGACACTGTAGCAGTCAGGGGTAAAAAAAACCTTTTTACTTTCCTCCAAGTCATACTTGCAAACAACTATTCATCAGCAAACTTAAGATAACGCACTCTCAACATTTACTCACTCATCTGAAGCAAACAACGCACAAAATCACCATTATTCCCCATCCTTCCAAAACACACATCAACCATCCTTATGCATTCACAAAACGTCAGCCATCCTCATCCATGCACAAACATCCTATCTCTTTTTATTCTGGGCTGCTTCTTTCCCTGTTGCGTCTTGTACTAATTGTGTGTCACATTCATCTGCTGGTAACTGAGCGTATCTAAGCACAGATCCTCTAATGAAACACGCCTTTACTGACAGCTGAAAAAAAGATAAAGATCATTTAATATATGAAGACAAAGGCACCTGGTTCAGTAATCATTCTGAACTCTTTGTGTCCTGGTACTACTATAATAAAAAAAAAATCACATTTGCTGTGTTGACAGTCATTTAGTGCCAAGGAAAGCATTATACAAAAGCAAAAATAGTGATGTCAAAGATACTATTATCATCATGAAAATAAAGTCTCAACAGCCACACAACTCACACAAATGAATCTTTCACCTATGTGGACACTCAAATTGTCTCATATTAAAATTATTGGCTCATTATCATGCTTTGAATATTTTAAAGTTTAAAAGCTAACAAAAAGCTGAAATTTGCAAAAGAGGGAGACTATGGAAACGCTGGTTTCCGTCATGTGAAAAACACAATGGGAACAAAAAAAAATGCAAAAAGTCAATGAGAACACAAAGTTTTATGTCAAAAACATCCATCCTACTTCATTTTATGTATTGCAATAATTTGCATGTTGCATCTTGATTTGACCAATGTGTGTCACTCTAGACAGACAGTATGAAATCAGTATGAGAATGAACAAAACAACTGTTTTGTGATTTTTAAAAAAAGCAGTTACATTGAAGTAGTTCTATCCTTTCAGTTGAGATAATAAGGACATTCTGTTTCTAAATGTGTTTTTAAAAAAAAGCTAAAGTAAATACAGTAGATCTGATACAGTAGAGAAAAAGTCGGGAGAGAACTAGGGGAATATTCCTCAAGTAACATCATTTAGAAATTATGTAATTTCCCAATCAGTCTACTCAAAACTGCAAAATCTGCTCATTAATAATGCACACATTTATTTTATCATAGATTACAATGCATTGTTATAATAATGTACACAAGATTAAGGAAAATAAATCAAAATTACGCAAAGTGTCATTAAAATTTCAATGGGTGGACACGTTATGCTTCTGAGTAGCCATTGAGTTCGGTAAAATATTCGGACAGAAAAAACAGTAAAATGGAAAATTGGTAAAGCATCACAGATCGAACAAAAAATGCAAGACGGCTGTCATATAAGGGATATAATCCATCTTAATTATTCAAACGGTTTAAAATTTTGATTATTTCCCTTATATCTGAAGTTGCCGGTTGGGCTGCTTCTTGCAGCAGGATCGCACACTGAAAATAGTATTTTGAGGAATTTAAACTCGACACCAATACCAACTGACATGCACAGCACTGTCGTGAAACACATAGCCCTGTCCAGTACAACCTCATGGACAATTTCACAATTTGTTTTAGACCATAGGAGTAGAACAGTGATTTTCAAATGGGAGGTACTTATAGCTCCTTGGGCAGGAATTTTAGCCGGGGGTGGAATTGGGGAGGGATTTCATTCACAGGAGGAACTCCAAACTGGGAAAGAATGGTATATTTGTGTATATAAGTATCAATGAAATGGCAGCATGGACGAAATCTTTTTTCAATAATTACCACTGTGAAAATATAATAGTAAAAAAAATTAAATGACAATTCAAAATGCGGAAGGAATTGAGGAAACATGGGGTCTCAAGGGAAGGAATGTAACCCGGGGATCTGAAAAACCACTGTTCTAGAAGGAATGACCTGGCACAGAAGCCTGAACTCTGCAAGTTGATTTAATCAAGTTTAATCGTTTCTACACGGTTCATATGGACCTCCCTTTGCAGTATTATTCCTCTTAGATTTTTACTTTCACTTTCATTTGATCTTATTTATAGGCATCTGGAGGTTGAAGGCTAACCCAAAGTGAAATAATGAAAAAACGATGAAATGCTCCAAATGGCCATTATGGTGCCTATGCGCCGTTAAATTCAAACTCAAACTCAATCATGACAAATAACGTACCAGTATATTTTTTAAACCCATGTCGATGTTGTTGTTGCTTGTCTTTTGCAAAAGAAGATGATCCTAATTGTTCTTCTATATCTCTAATGTTTGGCCGTATCTTTGTGTGGAGATGGCTGATCAGGCTGATCCTTGCCATGAATTGTTGGTTGTAGTGACAACATGGAAACGCTGGAGACATGTGTGAAAATATTATTCTTTTGAGACATATTGGTTTATACAGGAATAAAAAAAATACAATCATGCAGGTGGAATCATATAAAAGAGATATTGAAGGAAACCCGACAGGGTTTATTTTGAAAAGAGCTATAAGTAAATGGATTTACGGTGTAAAATGAAGGCCATCTTATTCTCTTTGCTAAAAGTTTTTGCTACAATCTCCAGGACGAGGGGGAAAAGATGCCTTTGAATTACTTGCAACAGTAGACTAGGTTTAACTCCATTCATAAACATGTACAATGTTAACAGGATGCAATCTAAGAGTGAATTCATTTGGTGTATTATACTCCCAATGATGCTTTGAGCACTTCAGGGCCAGACAATTGTGACAAAAGTGATGTGAAAACAAAAAACAAAACAAAAAAAGGATCAGGACTTCGCGAGTTATGAAGGCTGCCTAGTAAAAAGATACAAATGCTCCCGAGTCTTACATTCACCATCCTTTGTGCAACTCAATTCATTGAGAAAAAGGAAAAGACAATGGAAAAAGAAGGTGCAACATCACCTTCATTTCTCGACAATCTCGTCTACATTTTGTAGTTTTGGGTCGCTTTTATATTGTCATTTTTCTCAAACGTTACACCTTATTATAATATTATAGTATTAAGTGATCAACAAATGATAAGTGATAATTTAAATTACCAGTTTATTCATAAGATTTCAGAAAAGAACGCTAGGCTGACTCCAATGCTTTTGCCCTTGTTAATTAAATGATCTTTAGCTGAGAAATAAAAAAGAAAAGACCGCAAATAATTGTAATATTTATATTATGTAAGGCCAACTTTGTCAAGTCTCAAGAAAAATAATGAAAGTAAAACAACTGAAACATTTTTTTTTCTTTCAAGGACATATTTTTTTCAACATGTCAATAAACACCCTGAATTTTATGTGGGACAAATTCACAACTCTTTTATTCTTCAAATTAAAGCATTCTGACCTCTTGTCCCTACTTAGTTTGAGCTCAACGTTTCTGAACTGATTAAAAGGATTTTTTTTTTTTAAAGGAGTGACCCCAGCACACATTCACCCGACCTTGCACACTGACTGTAGTTGGGAGAGCACTTTTCCCATGACATGGACAACGTAAGAATAATACTGTGGTACCAGACTCCAGTGGCTTTTCCCATGTTAGATTATCTTCAGCTGAGGAATTAAAAAAAAACAAAAAACAAAAAAACACTACAGGTAAATTAAGCCAACATGAAAAAAAATAACATTAAAACCAACATAACAATTTCTCCTTTACCTTTTTCTTCAGTGAACACTCTGGTTTTCATGTGAGTCAAATTCATGATTTATCATTTTCTTTTCAGCTGAGCTCAAGGTGAACTTTATTCTAATTTTAGAAAACAGAAAAAAAAAGGAAAAAAAAGAAAAAAAGTGGCACAGGGACTCCAGCACACATTACCCTACTTAGCTACACTAGGTGTGCCGTTTGACTATGTGGTTGCGAGAGCACTTTTCCCATGACATGGACGGTCCTAAGTCTAATACCCTAAAGTACCAGTTGCCCCTTAAGATCTAAGGAAGTAGGTTCTAATCCGTATGTTTTGTCCGGCCTACCCCCGACCAAACTCCACCCCAACTCTCAGTCCCTCAGTAGCGCCTCAAGGGAGGAAATCTCGCCAGACCCTAAGCTTTACAGACTAGTTGGGCATGACTAGCCGTGCGAGTACCTTGGTCGACCGCCGACCTCGACGCTACATGGAAGCAGGAGCCAGTGACCACCCGGGTTTCCCACGAGTGGCTGTTCTGTACTATAAATAGGGTTGGGGTTTCTTATATGACGCAAAATCCTTACAATATCTGCCCTTATGGTTGACAACATTTGACCTGGACACACATTAACGGTTGCTATTAAATGAATTTCTGCATAACTCTCACTCAAAGCATTTAATTATCATTCAAACACCCTTGCTTATAATTAATACATATAAAGACAGATGCCTCTTAATATAAATAGTGCCGTAATTATTCATTAAAAAACTTAGGAATTGTAAGCGTGATTATCTACCTTCCTCCCCATGTCACCAGCTTGATTTCCTTGACACAAACCGGAAGTGGGAATCGATACAACTATTTGTCCAAGTAAAACTTTAATACTACAACAGACTGAGTACTTCCTTTTTTGTGCCAAATTCTTCCTTTATTTACACTTTCCAAATGGCTGCTGAAGACTTTACTTTTCTTTTTTGATACCCCTTAAAAATTCAAAGTCTATTGGGGAATTAAAATGATGTGACATCTTGGTTTTCTACATAAAAAGACAGCCACTTTTAAGAAACAGATTCGATACCAAATCAAAGTATTTATCACCCAGGAGGGGGACTCACACATAACTTTATCTGCTCGAACTTACATCTGCCAACAGGACACACAGATATCCACATTATCAGATGATCTTAAATAATAGCATGAACTACATGTATAACAAGAAATAAATGATATTTACCCATATCTGCCTGTACACATGAACTAGACCAAAAATCATACAGTTTCGGACATTCCGTAAAATTGAATACAAGGAAGAAAATTAAAGCAAAATAATATAGAATGTGTAATTTAAATGCCAAATATGAAAAATAACAGGAAGGAGTTCCGAATGCGTTACGTGCTAAAGAGGGTTTATTTTGAGGGGTTGAAAAAAAAAGGGGCTAGGTATTTTTGGGGGGTTTACTAAAGAAATATAAACAAATATTTCATGGCATGATTCGCTTCTTCTTATGTGTCTCTCTCCCCTCTCTATCTTGCTTCCATTTCATCCTGATTGCTCTGCGTTAGAAACATCTGAAAAAGAACACATACACAATAATCGTAAATCACGACAATACTCAGATCCGCACCCACACCCTTTCGCTCCTAATCACACGTCTTAACCATTTCGCCACGCAGGTGATTTAACAGATTGTCGGTAAAAATTTACTTATACTCACAGTGAGTACCTTGACCTAAATTACAGAAAGTTACCGACCTTGTTAATTTGCACAGTTTTTAAAAATTATGAATCGGCTTAGTAGCAAAACAATCCGATTTCACCTGCTCGGAGATTGCATGATCTGAGCTAATGAGGGCCTACTTGACTGTACGTCGATCGCCAATGGCTACCCTAGCCCCTTTTCGCCCGATTAGTCGATCTGACTACCGCCCATTGATACAAACTGACTAGACCCTCACGCCCCCGGGTCCATCTGACCATTCCATGTGTTGTGAGTTTAAATTCGTGAACACCATACCAACTTTTGTTTCAGCAAACCTTCGACAGTCGCGCTTTTGGTAAATTATGTTACTGTGACCTCTCCCCAGCAAGTTTCAAAATGGCAGCTGTTTTCGGGTTTTGTCTCACTTCAGACTTTTTTCTTGGATTATACTATTTTTCTTAGCAAGCATGTTACAAATGTTATTGTGAATATGAAGTGATAATTGGTCATAAGATCTGGAACAATGTGTAACAGTGAGCTTTACTTAATAACGGTAAAAATTACATGTAACGCATATGGAACTCCTCCCAAATAACAAAATCATTTAAGGGAATGAAAGGCCTTTTGCAAATTGGACATAAATATAATAAAAATGATGAACTTCGTGGGGGGGGGGGGGGGGGAAGGAGTTGGCATTCATAAAAAGAAAAACAACATGGATGTTTTAAAGTGTGTAAGTGATTTCTTCATTCTCGTTTTTTTTCCATTACAGGGAAATTATGATGCTATTAAGGAGAAAGAAGAGCCTCTCGCAAACTGAACATTAAGAACACAGAAACAACGAACTTCCACTGTGTGTTCGGCATTCAGAATTATACATAGGAATGACATCAAGTTTGCACACAGGAATGACACCGTTCCGATCACAATACCACTTTGTTCCAACTTAAATCCAACGCTGGAATGATTTCATTTTCTCTACATCAATCAAAAGTAAGAAGTCTACAAAGGATTGACAAAAGTCTGCATGTAGAAATGATAATCGTTCTGATGCTGGAAATCTGATTAGAATAGTCATGTACTATGTTCTGACTTAAATCCGACAAAGGAATGATGTCATATTTGCCTACCTCGAAGTAGGAATTCTACATAGGATTGACGTCAAGTTTGCTCTTAGGAATGGCATCGCTTCGACAGAGGAAATTCAATGTCAGAAATACAATCAAAAAGCTATCCCAGTACAACTAAATTCCTATGGAACGACATCCTTTTGACATAGCGAATCTTTCCAATGTTGGCAATCCAGTGAGAGGACTACTTTGTTCCCACATAAATCTGACATAGAAATAATGTCATTTTTTTTTTACATCAATATGATGTAGGAATTCTACACAGGACTGACACCAAGTTTGCACATGGGAATGACATCAAGTTTGCAGGTAGGAATGACATTGTTCTGATCCTGGTAATCCGATGTGAATACGACTTTGTTCAGAGTTAAATCCAACACAGTAATGATGTCCTTTTTTTTGTACCTCAATATGAAGTAGGAATTCTACATAGGATTGACATCAAGTCTGAATGAAGGAATGGCATCGTTCTGATGTTGGCAATCTGATCAGAATACTATTTTGTTCCATCCTAAAACCAACATAGGAATGATGCCATATTTTCTACATCAATTGAATGTAAGAATTCTGCATAGGATTGACATCAAGTTTGATCATAGGAATGGCATCATTAGGTGGTTGGCAATCCAATCAGAATACTACATTGTTCCAACTTAACACCAAGATAGGAATGATGCCATTTTTTCTACATCAATCCCATGTAGGAATTCTATGCAGAATTAAAATCAAGTTTCCATGTAGGAATGGCATTGTTCTGATTTTGGCAATCTGAGCAGAATACTTCTTTGTTCTGAATTAAAGCCGAGGTATAAATGTTGTCATTTTTTTCTACCTCAATATGATGAAGGAATTCTAAGTTTGCACGAAAAATGACGTTGTTCCTGTGTTGGCAATCCAATAAGAAAACTACATTGTTCCAACTAAAATCTGACATAGGAATGAAGTCATTTTTATTCTACATCAATCAAATGTTAAAATTCTACGTAAGATTGACATCAATTTTGCATGCTGGAATGACATCGTGCTGATCTTGGCAATCTAGTCGGAATACTATTTTGTTCCAACTTAAATCCGCATAGGAATGATGTCATTTTTTCTACATCAATCGGGTGTAAGAATTCTACACAGGATTGACATCAGTTTTGCATGTAGGAGTGGCATCGTTCCAATGTTGGCAATCCAATCAGAATACTACTTTGTTCTGACTTAAATGTGACATAGGAATGATGTCATTATTTTATACATCAATATGATGTAGGAATTCTACAAAGGATTGACATCAAGTTTGCACATAGGAATGGCATCATTTCGATGTTGGCAATCCAATCAGAATACTACTATGTTCCAACTCAAATCCGACGTAGGAATGATGTCATTTTTTCTACGCCAATTGAATGCAAGAATTCTGTGTAGGACTGACATCATTTGCAATAGGAATGACATGATTCCAATGATGGCAATCTGATGAGATTACTACTTTCTTTTGACTTAAATCTGGCATAGGAATGATGTCATTTTTTCTACCCCAATATGATGTGTAGGATTGACATCAAGTTTGCACACAAGAATGGCATCATCCCAATGTTGGCAATCCAATCAGGATACTACTTTGTTCCAACTTAAATCTGACATAGGATTGATGTTATTTTCTTCTTCATCAATCGAATGTGAACTCTATGTAGGATTGACATCCAATTTGCATGTAGGAATGACATCATTCCAGTGACGGCAATCTGATGAGATTACTACTTTGTTCAGACTTGAATCCTACAAAGGAACAATGCCATTTTTACTATATCAATCCAATGTAGGAATCCTACATAGAATTGGCATGTTGTTCGTATGTAAGAATGACGTTGTTCTGATGCTGGCAATCTGATCAGAATATTACTTCCTTCTGACTTAATTCCTACAAAGGAATGATGTCAGTTTTCCTACATCAATCCAACATGTCAACCCTACACAGAATTCCTAAATTCCTGTGCTGAAACATGATCGTTTCTATGCAATTATAATACGTAGACTGTAGACCGAAAGGGAATTTTATTAACAGCTGGCCAGGCCAAAGGCAAACATACTGAAAAATAACGTGATGATTTTACAATCTTTATTAATTTTTTTCTTAAATTGCCTCTTCACAGCTCTGTCGTTGGCTGTCCTTAGCTTAAAAACGCTACCCAGTTCTTACTTGTTTTGCCAATTAGTTTAGGCTGTAGCCTACTATTTTTCCTGAGATTAGGCGCTAAACTTTGATTCATCTAAGTGGCAAATTCTTCATGCCGCAAGCCTTGCAGCAATGTAAATTGCAATAATGGATAAAATGGTCAACAGAAATTAATTTCTGATTAAAAACCCTTTTTGTCTCTCACTCCTTTTTGTAAAAGTTTAATGGACGAACTAGAGTAATTACGGATTTCCAGCAATGGGAATATGTTGCACAAGTGCTGCAGAGTTTAACATCAGGATTCTTTGCTTACTTTATGAACATTTGTTTTTAAAGCACTGTCCGATACACCTTGCTGCTGGCTGCTTAGATAGAGATACAAAAGATCGATAGCTGCCAGATCTAGATCTAGAAAATACCAAACACATACCTATACTTTTACCTAAAATAAAATAATTTAATGCTTAATCTCCAATCCAGTTTGCTGGTAAAATATTCTTGTCCAGCAACAGAATATTTGGGCAATATAATATACTATACGTTGTATACATTATGTGTAATTTGCCGTTGAATAGCCTTCGAACACATCTTTCTTTTCAGAGTGTAATTTACGTTGCATTTTTATCAAAATAGTAAAATGCAAATCAACACCAAAACGCTTGAACGAAACAATACTGTTGCACCGGTTGTTAAAGTAAAACTAGTGGAATAAATGAACCTGAAAATTCAGTGGAATTGTCTCAAAGATGAACATAATGCAGTAAAGTTGTATTATTCAACCGGTCTTTCAGATGAACCATGCCCAGATCACAATAAATCCTGCCAAGACTGTCCATATTATTCTGTTTTATTCTATTATTCAAAGAGTTTAGCAGAACATAAGGTGTCAGTTTTTTAGTTGTTTTTTTTTTCAAAGCTTGATCCTCCCTCTCCTCAACTCCAGTTTTTATTTAGTGAGTCACAAATTGTGCCTATCCTTTCCAACAAACGAAAATGTCAAGCAATCAGTTTACAATAAAATAACAATTAATAAGCTCACCGTTTCATGCTGGACAGCATTACTGTCCCGCTTGGTCGTAATTAAACGCTGCAAGATCTTTAATAATACTTCGCCTACTCCACGCTCAAGGAAAAGGGTTCTATACATAACTGTACTTTACACATCTCTAGCAGCCAGAAGTCTGAAAAAGACGCATTGAGTTCAGTCTCATTTTCTTAAGATTTTTTTGTTCTTTTAGCATACAGAAATTCACAACCCCCATGCAGAAAACTGACTTCTTCCTTGGTTTGGGAGTTAAAACAAAAGAGGGGGGTCGGGGTGGGTATGGAGTGAGGCGATCATTTCTCCAAAATCACGAGAATAACCTATTTGACCCCAGCAAATTCAATGCAGAATAATGATATAATACCAAGTGCAACGTGCATGAGTATCTCCGTATTTGTGAGTGTAGAGGAGTAAGCGAGTGAGTAAATGCATAAGTACGGGAGAAACTAATGAGGGATTACATGTCGAATGACAAGGGCGAATTAGCTAGTACAGTGGTTCTCAACTTTTTCAGCCAATCTCCCCCTTAGCCTCCAAAATTTCTTTCATCGCCCCGTTCCTTCCCAAAATCCCTTCTCAAACCCAACATGTACATTTGGCAAGAAAGTTTATGATGTTAAGTTTTTCAAAGCTTCATTAATGACAATGGTCATGTTGATTATTTATTATAAAACGGAAAGCATTCTTTATCAAATGCGCTGGAAGAAATCCTGTTCATAAAATCCATCTGCGCATTTTGTTGAACAAGACCATGGCTGCCTTGCATTTGCCCTAAATCGTCCTTCATTCACCCCCCCCCCCCCAATCATAATCTTTTTGACCTTTCGTCGCCCTTTCCGGCATTTTCGTCTCCCCCCCCCCCCCACATCAAAATCGCACTCGGGCCACGATGAGAACCAGTGGTTTAGTACGTGAGAGAATATGTGAGCGTCGGACAAAATGAATGAATGACTGAATGAGCGACAAGATGAATGAACGAATAAGTGGATGAATGAATATGAATAAATGAATGCATTCGTGGGTGAGAGAAGGCATGAGTAAGTACAATAAATAAAAGTTATTGCTCCGTTATGTCTACAGCAAATCAAGCAAAGCTTACCTCGTCTTTCAAAAACATCCAATCTGTAATTTCTTGAAGGCTGAAATAAAATAACCCCCCCCCCCCCCAAGGTCACACACATCACATACACGAAACTGACGTTTTCCTGGGTTTTGAAGTTCAAAAGAGGACTTTGTTGAAGCTGAACGTTTTTTGTGTCTTTTGTTTGTTTGTTTTCGTGGTTGTGAGTAGTGTCTAAGGGCATGGGTGAAAGCAGGGAAGGTGAGGGGTGGATGGGAGATGGTGTGCTCATCAACAGCGATCGCGTACACTCTACAGCCGGATGGAAATCTGGTTGTGATTTGCCGTATTGATCAATACATCGCTGTTGTGGACACCTATTGTGCGCACACTCTACAGCCGGATTGAGATCGGGTTGTGAGTTGCCGTATTGATCAATACATCGCTGTTGTGGACAACCATTGTGCGCATACTCTACAAATGGATGGAGATCGGGTTGTGAGTTGCCGTATCAATACATCGCTGTTGTGGACACCCATTGTGCGCATACTCTACAGCTGGATGGAGATCTGGTTGTGAGTTGCCGTATCAATACATCGCTGTTGTGGACACCTATTGTGCGCATACTCTACAGCTGGGTGGAGATCTGGTTGTGAGTTGCCGTATCAGTACATCGCTGTTGTGGACACTCATTGTGCGCATAATCTACAGCTAGATGGAGATCTGGTTGTGAGTTGTTACATCCGTGGGAAGCTGTTACGCTCTACAATGTCCGACAAATATTTTGAACACTATATCTTGGTGGAGACCAGGTTGTGTATTACATCAATGCAATGTTTTTTTCAATTTTTATGTAATCCACAGCCTAACCTCCACTTATTTGTAGTGTTTCGTTCCTTCCGCGACATTTTATTAACTTTCACTGTTTCCAAATTCGATGACATTTGAAATGGTGTACGACGGTAGAAATATTTCATGAAATTATTATTAAGTTAAAACACGGACGCAAAAAAAATCGCAAGAACCGCTGAAAATTCTTTCTTCTGACTGGTGTTGGAAAATGGCGGAGATAAAGAAGGAAAGTGATCACCAAAAATGTGATGTCATTGTCTGAGCGCAACTAGTCGCTGGTGTTACCAAAGGCATATTAATTCGGGTTGCTAAGGCCCAGGGGAAGTAACAGTAATAATGCATGTGATAATAAAATGAACACTCCGTTTATTATCAAAACTTTGGCTGCATACTTACCAAATTGGTACTCAAAACTGGTGACTCTTGACTCTTTGTGATACGATAGCAAAAATAATCAGCATAAAATACACGTTCATTGTTACAGAAATTAAATAATGTAAAGTAAATACACACGCTGTGCTTGCTTCTCAGTGAAATTAACTCCCCCTCCCCCCCCCCCCCCCAGCGCCTCCCCACAACAGCAATAAAAGAATTGGCCCCCAGGGCACGTGCCCCACCCTAGTTACGTCACTGTGCATTACAACTCACAGATCAACATCATTAAAGTGGCCACGGTGCTTGCCTGACTCTTACTGGTCAAATGAACAATATAAGACATTAGGACATAATGTCGTGGTTCCAGACAATGGGTATGATGTAGGGAGAGGGATCACTAAATTAAACTGAAATAAGCGTGTGTACCGCCTTTGACTAGTAAGGATTCTCGTATCCTCAGCGTCACGCTGTTGTTTGTATTTGTAAGGTTGAACACTTTTTTTTTTTTTTACATGTGGCACGCTCGGGACGGAAGCGCGAGGAACAGTTCTTTGGCAAATGGGGTGGGACGCGGGGGTAGGGGGTGGGGGATTTGGGGGGGGGGGGGTTTATCAGAGAGAAGTAGACCTGAGCGCAGACTTATAATTAGGCAGACGCACAATACCCATTGAGTGACGTCACAAAAATGGTTCTCGACCCGCTATTTTGTTTTGTCGTATGATACCTCGTATCTATAGACGCTGCCCACTGTGCGTTGCGTTGCATTGTGCGAAGTTGGCTGTCAGTATGAACATCATACTGTGTGTCACGAGCGAGTGAGCGGGGGTCAGTGAGTGCGGGGAAGGGAAGTGAAGCGTGCATGTTGTGAGTGGAGTTGAGGCGTAGTAGAGGCAAAATCTGAATAGTCAGATCACTGCAAGTTAAGAAGTCCAAGGGGATAGACGTGAGATCAGAGAGCAGTCGGGAGATTGTGCGTTTTCCAGTGATGACTGCTAGGTTGAACTATGATTTATAATGATGATGATTGATGTACTATATTCTCCTATGACCATGATGTAAATAAGTTATATGTGAGGAATGTGAAAGTCATTGATTACTGTGTATGGAGATGTGCGCAATGAGCGATAGATGTAAGTTCGGATCATGGATTCGTAGCGAGTCTAAGTGCAGATGTGTGGTGAGTGAAATGTGGACTATTGTGTGTACGCTTGATGGTTCGTAATGAGTGGTGAAGTGGATAGTAATTGTATGGTGTTATAGAAATGTAATGTTATTCTTATAGGTGCCGGGGTCGGGCAGAGAAGCCACCCGCGGTGAGCGGACTTGTGCCGGGGTTGGGCCGGAGGCTACCCACAGGCCTGCCTGAGTGAAGCTGTCGCGCAGGACAGCGGGAGCACATGAGTCGTGGCAGTCTGGCCACAGACAGGGACGTAGTTATTGTCCTTGTGCTATTAAAATGTTAATGTGCCGTTGAGATACTAATGTGCTATTGAAATATTAATGTGCTATTAAGACATCCAGGGGAGATTGAGATACGGAGATTAGGTTGAGCAGGAGCCAATAAGAGAGGCCAGCAAGTGATATATATATGGATGCGAGGCTGAGGCCAGAGCATAGTTAGAAAGTAACTATCGGGTTGTGGACCCGGAGAAGAATGAATGTGGGGAATGCTGACCGTTGAATGGTATTTGAATTGAGTTAATGTAATGTGTGTAATTGCACAGATATCTTATTTTTATATATATTAAATGTGTGAGTCTGTTTGGTTGTTCTGTTAAGTGTTATACTTGTTCGTTCGTGATTGTTGTCCTGTCATAATTATTACATCTCCCAGTCTGGGATTTGTGACACTGTGTACCCTTGTTAATCGTGTATTGTGTCATTTTTAAGATTTCAGCTGAATGGAAATCAAGACTAGAGCAGGGGCGAAGCGTGGCCCTATGCAGAGGGTAATCAGAATTTAAGCTAGTAAGATCCTTATAATAGTAGGACGTATCGCTTCATCATATTTACATAATTGTAAATGCAGGGACTAAAACAATGAAACGGGTGCTAGGCACTGCAAAATCTGAAGAGCGGACTATTCCTTATCAACAGGACAGGACTGCAGCAATTTACAAGCCAAACTAATCTGAAAATACCATTCATTCATACTAACAGACTTATAGACTCATATTTTTCATCCATTTTTTAAAATATAATTTGAACGGCGTTTTCATTGTCATATTCATAGCCAGAGATTTTGTTATTCTACCATCTCAATAAGTTTCTCGAAAAAGACCCATTAATATTAAATGGCAGAAAGTGCTTAACTGGCATCTCTGTGACAACGCTGTGCAGCGCGCCTCTCTGGCAGCGGTCTCGGAGAAGTGGCTATTTGCCGTTGCGGTACAGGTTCGCGCGACCTATCAAGTAAATTGATGTTCTTAATACGTTCTACTGATTTTGATCAGTTATATCTAGATCTAGACTATACATTATTATGCTTTGATAAATTTTGATTACCTCAAACAAACAAACAAAAATCCACACAAACTCTTTTACTCTACTCTTTACCTTTCGATTAGGATGAAAACGACCGCATAGTGAAAAACCTGCATAGGTACGTAAAATCGGGTCAAACTTTGATTATGATCCTATTTTTTCCCCCAACTATTTTGCTGTCTGCGGCGCTACTTCGGCGAAGACAGGCTATGCTTAAGCTAGCTTCTGGGTGTAGTCAAGTCTTCTTCGTCTTTGTTAATCACTGATTTTGGACCAGTTCATATGGCGTAGGTCCCTACAAAGATGCTTTTCGGTGAGGGGTGTTAGACTATAACAACAAACCCAAAATAGCGAGGTAGAACAGAATGCTGAACTGATTAAATGGACTTGGAGTTGGGCTCGATCTGAAAAGCGTAGTAATTCTAGAATTAATATTCGAAGGGTAATCACTGATTATTTGATTATGAGGAAGCCTCGCCCCTGGACTAGAGGTCTACTAGAGATGCTAAATCTAGACATAGATCTATTTTAAATGTAATCAGTTTCTTAAGTTAGGAAAATGTAGATCTATGGTGATGTACCCTCATTTCGGCCTCTAATGCTTTTAAAATTGCAATCTTATTGGCCTAATAAAGAACAATTGATTCATTTGAACATGTGCCTTCTCCGTGTTCAGACTGAAATAAAAAATAATTTAAGGCTTGTCAGTAATTTCCAGTGTTCGAATCTTCCGAAAGGTGGGCACATCACCATAGGCTATCTAGATCACGAGTATTTTATAACTTGCGAAACTTGTGGCACGGTTACGAACACACGTGTCGCAACATGTATGTGTGGTAGTGAGCAGGGTCTGCCTTGCCTCATTTTGGGTTGCATTTCTCGTGAGGATTACAGTGTGATCCCAAGTCTGCAAATGGATGAGTGGGTGGATGATCGGATGGATGGATAAGTGGATGGACGGATGAATGAATGGATGGATGGATTAAATTGATGGATGATGAATAAGGAGACTGATTAATGAATGGATACACTGGTAAATGGATGATAGATGGATGAATGAATGCATGAATGGATGGGTGGATGGACGGCCAAACGGACCGGCGGATGGATGGATAGATGGATGGTTAAATGAATGGCGACATCTAACTAGCTTGCTATCATGTAGAATTAGACCTACTTTCCTCCATGTCGAAAGAATTAAAATGTGCGTAATGACCATGAGGTCCCGAGGAAACCACAGAATGATGTAAACAGCTGTCGCATACGACAAATTAAAATGGCGGACCGAGCGTTCGCGGAACATACCGAAGAGGCGATTTGAAATTCTGTGTTATATTTATTCTGTGGACCTGAGCGAGTAGAGAAATATCTTCGAGTACGAAAGAAGACGGAACGTACGTACCATCTTTGTGAAATAAAGAGATCTGGTATAAAATAACCCGAGTCATTCAAGAAATGTTCCTGTGTTGTACACAAGACTAAATAGCAACAGTATTGACTGACTGCATTGGTAGACACGGGAGGCTTAGGGAACCATGGTTAGCAACATCATATTAAGCAAAACCTAGGTCATCGTGGTAAATATTAATGTCCATTTGTATGTTTTTATTGGGAGAAAGAGGTTTTGGGTGGCTTTATATAGTTTCAATCAACTAAAAAATATGAAGAAACCACAGTGGGTAGATCCGCAACCTCTTTCTGGTGCAGGCGGCCCTCTCTAAATTCTTGTTTACCGCACTTTCCTAATTTCGCTATTTCTCAGAAGTGATATAAATAATTATATCACAGGTGCTTCTTAAGCAGGGAAATTTAGTTGTTTTTTTAGGGGGGGGGGGGAGACTTGAGCGATTCTAAATAATGCAGACCTCATAATTATGTGAATTTCTAAAAACGTGAATTAAGTCGTAACAACCAAGTCCGGGAAACGACACTACATTCGGACAAGGGCGATTTTGGTCGAAACAGAGGTTGTGGTTGATTACTCATTATTTCTTCTATATGTGTAAGTCTGTTTTTCATGAATAATATGCCCACATGAGTATATAATGACCAAACTTGACTTCTTTGCCAGTTTCACCACAGGGATCACACAATATAGCGTGGGATGTTTACCACAATGTTATATGTGACATCTTGGGGATTTGGAGGTTTTGGCATGAAAATGGTTCTCATTCCTAATTTTGTTATGTGTAAATATCATTCCAATCGGTTAAAAACGTTTCGAGGTATGTGTTTTGTGACGTATTGTTGCTCTCTGATTTTACACAACTCTTCAAAATTTCAATCCCCATTTTCTCGAAAAGAACGAAATTGCACAAACAACAAATATGGAAACTACCCGACATTTTTTTGAAGGTACAGGATCCCTTTTACTTTTGGCATTCCAAACTGCGTGCATAATTATTTCCATCCAGCTCCACAGAATAGCGAACTACCGGTACCAGAAGCGAAAGCAGCCCGCTTTTCGTGACTACAGGAAATATGCGCATAGCCATTTTTGGGTGAAATGAAACGTCACTTGACTTTGATCGGCGGTAAACAATACCGGTTTGTACATTTCCTCGGGGAGTATGCGCTTACAAACGGCTGTAAATAGTTTCCACCAACCCCAAAAATTTGAAGTAAACACAGTAAACAGGTATGCACACTGTCCTTGGTAAAGACGGTCTCTTTCAATTCTTGTTACCGCCGTGACCTAGTTTGGCAATTTCACGGAAGTGAGAACTCTAAGCACAATCATAATCTCTGACGTTACATTAAACATCGTTGCTCGCATGCATAGCTACGAACAATCGATCTCATCCAAAATGGCGCAGGAACGTGAAAATTGATGACGTATGCCTGCCTAGTGTCGCTTCTGGTAGTATCTCTATTCTGCGTTCAACTCAGCCTTTGTTGCTTAATTAGGCCTATTCCATTGACCAAATAGTCTCATCAATGTTGCTAGATCCACTGAATCAAGCTGAATTGTTGTACGTAGCCAGTGTGTGTGTTTTTTTTTGGGGGGGGGGGGGAGGAAGATAAGGCCACATGGGGCGTAAAAGGGTTTAAGAAATACTATGTCAGGACTCCCACAGGTCCTTTAAAAAATCAAAATTGAGGACTTCTTTGAACAGAAAAGGGGTAAAGATGTTTTAGGTACTTAATATAGCTAGCTAGATTGAAAATGTTCTAGGACCCTTTGTTTAAGAGTGTACAATAAAACAAATCACTCCTTACATAGTTCGCCTTGTTAAGTATAATGATGGGCTGTCAAGGCCATTGGTCAGTCGAGTCGAAATTCGATAAGCGCGAGCCTTGAAATTTAAAAAAAAATCGCGAAAATTTTTGTTTGTTTGTTTTTCTGCTGCACTACAACATAACAAAGAAAGTTAGGACAATCTGATAGCTCTAAGCCTTTTGCTAGCGATCTCTGAACAAATATTGAATATTACCGTGTAGGCCCCGCCTCCATTTTTCTGCCTGTGGGAAAATTCTAATTTTATGAGACTTTACTCTAAGGGGCATAGTTAAGTGGTTTTCATGATCATTTGGTTGATTTAGAGTACGTAAAAAAATAACTTTTCTCGCCCTGAGCTCTTGTGGGAACTGCAGCTGAGTGACAAATTGCTGTGTATCACTGGTGGTACATGGATCATAGAGGGTTGAGAACCGTTTAAGCCTTAGAAACATTTTTCTTTTAGAAACTTAAGGACTTTTTAAAAAGGGCCTGTGTTTAAGTCATCTATCTGACTAAGTACCAATCCGCTTTCAGTTTCAGTCGATGAGGAAGTTGCATTATTTGTTCCGTCAGTTAGACTAGAAAATATGTCCGCTATTTCGTTATAATTTATGCCTCTCCTCTCCTTCTCATCTGAGTTTCTAGTTTGTCAACAATAATACACTACTACATAAGTAGTGGTCATACATTTATCTTTGGCATGCCCCAAGGCCCCCGAAGTCGCCTTTATTTGAGCCGTCTGGGGCTGTCTTTACCTGAGGCCACTGAAACTGTCTTTATAAAGGGCTGCTGGGGCTGTCTGTCTTTGAGCCCAATGGGGCTGTCTTTATCTGAAGCCACGGACGCCGCCCTTATTTGAGCCCACTGAAGCTGTCTTTAGCTGAGGCAACTGAAGCTGTCTCTATTTGAGCCCGCTGGGATTGTCTTTATTTGAGGACACTGAAGCCGTCTTTGTTTGATTTCACTTGGGCTGCCTTTATTTGAGCCCATTGTGACTGTCTTTATCTGAGACAACTGGGGTCATCTTTATTTGAGCCCATTGTGTCTGTCTTTATCTGAGACCATTGAAGCCATCTTTATTTGAGCCCATTGTGACTGTTTTTAATCTGAGACCACTGAAGCCATCTTTATTTGAGCCCATTGTGACTGTCTTTATCTGAGACCACTGAAGCCATCTTTATTTGAGCCCATTGTGACTGTCTTTATTTGAGGCCACCGAAGCCGTCTTTCTTTGAGCCCACTGGGGCTGTGCTTATTTGAGCCCACTGGGGCTGGCCTGAGGCAACTGAGGCTGTCTTTATTTGAGCCCGTTAATGCAGTCTGGGTCCACCAGGACTGTCTTTATGATGTGTCTAAGATGAGAAAACATAAATTCTAACAAGACGACAAACAAAAAGAGAGAAAATAAATCACATCAACAGACAAAGGTACAACAACTAAAGGCTGCGATCCTTTCTTTTAAGAAAAAAAAAACAGAAAAAAAACAAAAAAACGTCTATGATCTTCCACCAACAACGTCATTATTAACTAGGCTAAAGCACGAGAAAAAAATCCACAGCAACAAACTGGTTAGACGAATCACCAAGTTTTATTTGACAACGATAAACATTCAGACACAGTATAGCCTACTTCTATAATGTCTACAAAGGAGACTTTGAGATTGTCACAATGTCGCGACGTTAGTTCTTGTTTGTTCTATCTGGATCTCCATTTTCTGAAAAAGTGGAGATCTTTTAACACGTAGAAGAGGTCTAACAAATGCACACTTTGACGCTTGTTTAAAAATGCATTGTGGCACTTATGGAGCCGTTTCACAGTTCCGATTGATTCTAATTCCTTATCATAACAACTAAAGCCGCAAACGCTTAACGTAGAATTTCTCAGTTGTGCAAAAAGGTAGAGTTAGAATAAACAAGAACTGGTCACTCGATGACACGGAGTTTGTGGGGGCCTCACAGTGTTTTTCTCGCGACATCTTTAAAAAAAAAAAAAAACACCACAGGGAAAGAAAGAATAAAATTACTGACGATTTTAAAGCGATTTTAACCTCCTTTTTGGAAGTCTCATTTAATTTGAGAGTTACTAAAGTGTAAAACTGAATAGCTCACCCGACTGCTCTTTGTTGGAGATTAAAAATAAATAATGTATCAAACCATGAGATTCAAAATGTGGAATGCGTTACTTATGCCTCTTACAGAAAATCTGCAATTATGAGTGTGCCTCATGGTGCCATGCAAACTTAAAACCAGAATACCATATATTTAATTCTGTGGTCATAGTTCCACATAAACATACACACACACACACACAAATTATGGAACATTCATTGTGAAAAGGAAACATTTTTACGATTTAAATGTAAGAATAGAATATACGACAATAAACAGATGTACATAAAATTCTACTGTTACGCATTTCCATTAATCCTCCAGTCTTCAGACTAATGTTGATTTCCATAGCCAAAAATTCTGATTTTGCAAGAATTAAACTGGCCAAATCAATGAAAGCATATAAAATAAGGATCACCGCTTTGGTGAATTACATGCAGAAAATGTTGCACAAACAAAACATAATCATGAGTATTAATGAAATGTTTCAAAAATTAAATATTGGGCTATAGAGAGTTAAAATAAAAGTGCATCCAGAGTGGGCCCGCTAATTCATGTTAGTGTCTGTCTATTGAACCATACTGTATTTAATTTTTCTCCGTGCGCATTCAGAATAGATCTGTTTACTATTCGTCCGCTTCCTTCTCGTTAATATCATGTTCTTATTAGTTTTTGTTGTTGTTTTTGTTGTTCATTTTAGTCCCAGCACAGCACGTTTGCAAAATACGGAGAAGAAGAGCTAAGAATGTTAGATTTAGCCTGGCTTGGAAATGGTAAGGCTCACCTTTGAAAATTGTCTGGGCTGAGAACAATACGAATGCATGCCCACTATTACTTTCATCTCCTGGGAACCACGTTCATTGTTAGGTGAAAACGGCGTGATTTTAGATTTTGTGGTTGTCCCAGAGGTCTCAGCATAAATTTTGTAGCTCGGAACGGAGATGTATATTGGCAGTTTGACAAGTTCACATTCGGCAAAATATACATTGGCATTTAAATATAGAACAGAATTGTATACATTAGCAAGTTCACAATCATAATTATAGAAAAAAAATGTATATTAGCATTTTAATAAATGTATGAATAGCACTGATGTAGGCTACGTTAGCGGTTTCACATTAGGCTTTTTTTTTTTTTTTCATTTTCGGACAGATGTACAATACCAATTTCACAATAATAATTATGGGACAGATGTACAATACCAATTTCACAATAATAATTATGGGACAGATGTACAATACCAATTTCACAATAATAATTATGGGACAGATGTACAATACCAATTTCACAATAATAATTATGGGACAGATGTACCATACCAATTTCACAATAATAATTATGGGACAGATGTACACAATACCAATTTCACAATAATAATTATGGGACAGATGTACAATACCAATTTCACAATTATAATTATGGGACAGATGTACAATACCAATTTCACAATAATAATTATGGGACAGATGTATCATACCAATTTCAAAATAATGATCATAGGTCAGATGTACAATATCAGTTTCACCGAACACGTACGATAAAAAGTTCACAATTTTGTCATTATTACAGGTCATTGGCAATTTCACAAACCTACATAGTGAACGGATGTCCGATTGTAAGTTCACAAACCTACATTGTATTTAGAGAAAGATGTCCATTAGCAGTTTCACAAACCTATGTAGAGAAAGATGTCCATTAGCAACTTCACAAACCCACATAGAGAACAATTGTCCATCAGCAATTTCACAAACCTACATAGCGAACGGGTGTCCATTAGCGTGTTCACAAACCCACAAAGAGAACAGATGTCCATTAGCAAAGTTCCCAAACCTACACAGACAATATCACAGCAGTCCATTAGCAACTTCAGAAACGTACAGAGAGAACCGATGTCCATTAGCAATTTAAGAAATTTACATGGAGAAGAGATGTTACATTAACAAGTTCACAAATCTATACACATAACAAAGGTACAATAGCACAATTATTCACAATAGCAATTTCATAACTGTAATACAGAACAAAATGATTCGCGTTAGCAATCTCACAATTGTAATTATGGAACAGAAGTTCTTAGCAGTTTCGAAAATTTACGTATAGAACAGATCAAGGGGTATCTGCCTTATTGTTGTATGCGACATTTTGCCCATTTTGAGGTTTGGTCATGAAAGTGGTTCTCTCACTCCTGAGTGTCATTCCAATCGGTTTAAAACTTTTCGAGTCGTGTTCGTGACGTAATGTTTTGTGCACATTGGCCCTTTTGACGTCCAAACTTCAATCCTCATTTTGTCCCAAAGGCAAATATAAACATACAACAATATGGCAAATATCCGACGTGATGCACATATAGTAATTTCACATGTGTACAAACAGAACACATACAATTCCAATTTCACGTATTCTCTTACTGTAATGGAGCAAGAGAGTGAACTTCTAAAACTTCGTGACTACGCGGTCAAAAATTACGAAACTTGGTGCAATGTCTCACTTTTTTGACGATAAGCTATGTGGACGCGTCTTTCATTTCAGACAAAAATCAGTCTTTAATATTATTTGTTTAAGATGTTTTTGAGCCGCAAAAATAGACACCCGCATTTTCGACGAGTGGAATCAAAAAGCATGATAAGAAATTTCGTCCTTGACCTCTCTTTACACATTGGTGGTCGAAAATCAACGTCATCACATCTGTGTATTTCTACGTAAGTTCTTTTAGTCATTTTATCGAATCCAAATGCTATTTTTAATTTGTATTTGTATTTGTATTTGTATAATTCTTTAATCCCATTTGGGAAATTTGCCTTTGTGCCATGGCAGCCCAGTTATAACTGGAGCAGGCACGTCGTCGCCACAGTGCAGCGCCGGTCGGCGGGTTTTTTTTTGTTTTTTTTTTGTGGGGGCTGGGGGGAGGGGGGGGGACTGGTAGAGATGAATTTTAATTTAATTTTGCCCGGGCAGCGGCCTGTTCAGCCTGCTCTTTACAATTTCCAACTGCCAAGGTATCTTTAACGTGCGCAACGTGCACACGGGCCCTCCGAATTTTTCGTCCTTATCCAAGAAGACTAGGTACTCGATCCTACCCCCTAATAGGATCAGGGACACGAAAATATGAGAAAAATCCCAATTTCCAACATGCCTGCACGGCCCCGGTTGACTAGGTACTCGATCCTACCCCCTAATAGGATCAGGGACACGAAAATATGAGAAAAATCCCAATTTCCAACATGCCTGCACGGCCCCGGTTTCGAACCCGGGACCCTCGGCACGAGAGGCGAGCACCTTGCCTCTAGACCACCCTGTCCCCTAATGTAGCCTACATCTAGATATATGCGATTGGGCTTCCTACAAAGAATTTGCAAGATTTATCTTGCGCAGGTAGGCTAGTCGGATAAAGATCATTATCCTAGTTTTCCCACACTGCTTGCCGGGGAGGCCACAGATGTAACAATTTGAAATGAACCGATAATATTGACTTTGACAGCATTAACAGCCATGAACCTGAAGGACTCCGAAGGCGTCTACTGAAGTGCATGGAATCAACCAGAGACGTGTTTCATGTCGAAGTGGCTAATAAATATCAACAGCTGTACAACGAGAAGGTGAATGCTTAAATAACTTCTGTGAATGATGAAGGGGCGAACCGCCAAAGTCAGTGTTGCGAGAAATTCAGTTTTGAAAATTTTGCGCTACTTTCATTATCGAATTCTCGCCTTTTTGTCATACTATAATTATAGTACAAAAACTAAATGAGATTTAACAGAATTGCTCGTGTTGGGTAAAGCCACCCCCCCCCCCCCCAAATAAGTTTTGAAGCTACAAAAAAAGTAAATATCTTCAAAACTGACCTATTCGCCCCTGCGTCATACAGATACGTTAAGAATTCGCCTTTTTGTTGCACAGCTGTTGTTATCTATTCGCCCCTTCGTCATGAAGCTGACGATATCTGGTAAACACGAACTAGATAAATCTTTAACTCAGTGCACCGTCAGCGTGACCAGTGTGTAAAGTTGGCCCCTATGTTTTTCAGGGGTGAACCAGATCAAGGCTGGAGTTGGCGCCAGACTGGTGGCTCGCTACCTAATTATTACGCATCAAACTAATACACTAGGCACTGCCCATACCGCGGCACTGAGTAAGGAATTGTCCGTGTGCCCAAACCCGTCAGGAGCAGCCAGCTTTTGAGAATGATATTGTGTGAGAGAGGTACATGCAGTTCGAATAATAAATACAATATTTTGTTCCACTGCTACATGCCTTGTCACGGTTTGGCATGATATGCACCACGGCTGTGACCTCAGCGACTTGTGACATGTAGAGTATAGCCTAGATTGCGAGAGAAGATAAAGAACTTACTAGAAGTAGTAACCCGATTGATAGTGCAATGGCGCGATTGCCAGAAGGTGGTTTGGATAGAAATAGTCTCTTGCAAGATGACTGGTCAAACCGTCTGATCGCCAATTCATTAAAGTCATAAAACGGTGCCTCCCAACAATGCAGCATCGGTGACAAGAAGGTCCGGAGAAGAGAGTCATTCAGACAGGTCGTTACGCTTATATTTCTACTCACCTGGGTATTTTTGAGGAGAGAGACCAATGCTGAATCCGACAATTCAAGCCAACGCGTTTCAATTACGCAATCAGTGCCACAGGACTGCTGAGGACTTTTTGAATGGTCTCTGTCTGGTGAAACTTTCCTGTAATGTTCGAATATTTTTGACATTGAATCAAAATTTCTCAGCCATGGGCCTGTATCATTGACTGTATGGGTGGCTTCTTCTAGGCTATTGGAGTAGACGTTGAACATTATGTGGTATAAAGTTTTATTTGTTCTTCCGTCAATTTGCACCCGAGTCTGAAGTTTGCTATCTGGCATTTCCTGGAGGTCAATGGCCAGAAACTCTTTAAGGTAGCAGTAAGTAAATTTGGAAAAAAGTGTTTGCTCCTGCTCAGTCAAATCGTCCTCATATCCCACAGTGTAGTGCACTTGGTAGAGGACTTGACATTTCCCACTAGGCCTCAATACATAGCCTCTTCCACATCCTTGTGCATGACATGGCAATAGAACATTTGCATTTGGGCGCTGATCTAATGCGCAGGTCACTGAAGTCCAGGCGTCGTCTTGCCATTTGGATCTGGTAATAGGAGACAGCTTAACCCCAGTGGCTTGAATCTGGAACAAAATTCCCAACTTATAATTCTTTAAATTGACACCAGGAATAATGGCAGGTTTCCCTTCAGTACGATTGATCCCATTGCAAATTAGACAGTCAATGTTATTATAAACATGGTAATCATAAACATAGGAAATTCCTGCCTCACATCTGGCAGCCAAATCTGGTTCAGTTGTAATGTAGACCTCCTGGCAAGTAGAGATGCTATCTCGGAAACAGTAAGGAGTGACTTTCTCCAGACTGGTGGGAGGCAAGTATTTAAACATGTCTTTCTTCAAGGTTTGTGAGATCTGTTGGCTGTCCTGCGGTTGGACAAGTTCTGACACCTCAATCATCAGCTCCCAATACACAAGCTCGGAATCCTCCCTGGCATTGCAGAGAAATATGGTGATATTGGAGAAGGTGAGTCCAGTCAGTTTGTCCGAGACTGGCGTGTCGCCAAGTAAACTTAGAAATTGATCATTTATATTTGTGTTTGAGGCATCCATGAGTATGCTGCCGTTAATGTGGAGCTCTTTCAATTTCATACTAACAGCTTCTGCGTCTAGTGGTGTTGGCGAAGGCAGTGGTGTAGCTGAACTCTGTGCTAATGGTGGCGTCATTGTGCTTTCCCAAGGGCTAAACCAACCAGTGGTAAAAGTGGAAAACATAGTGGAAAACGTTCCCCCCTTTGTTGGACAACTGTCTATCATAAAGTAGCTGTCCCGAGAGCAAATGACCACAGACTGCGAAAAATGTTCATACCTGCTTGCCTCAGAAGTTGCGACCGACGGACATTCGTCTTTGAAGTCTTGGCAACAGTTTTTGTATACGAGGAAGTTTGCAGCGCAAGAACATGGCGATGTCTTGCCGCTGCCGCACTGATCACGGCAGGACATCCATCTATCGAACTCGTCGCCTCTTGTGTTTCTGACAGCCCAAACCAAATAATAATAAATAAAAACCAAATACAAATACATTCCAGACATGTCTGGTGCTTCAAGACAATGGTTGAACACAAAGATTTTATAACTCCAGAAAATTTCAGTGAACGGCCATGCGAGTTGTCATGGTGTCTTGTGATCATTCAGATCCGCTGGCCAGTATTTTAAATAACATCGCTGAGAGCAGGGCTAGCAATGACTCTACAGCCACATATCAACATGACCATGCCCCGCCCAACTCAGTATCAATCCCAATGATGATTTATCGGTACTTAACGTGTTTCATAAAAACGTTTCAATTTAATTTGCGTGTTCTGGAATATTAACTGAAATAATCAGATTTCATGTCGTGATAAAATTAATTTTGTCAAAGTTCCAACCGTATCACTTTCTCGGATCCTGACAAATAACCTGGCACTTGAGAAGATGGCTGTAGGCCTCCCGAGGTGAATTCGAAGACCCCAGACAAATTAAATAAAGGTTGAGAGTGCATCCTGCCATATCCAGTTGCCCGTATAATTATGCTTGTCGAATAATCTTTACAGGTATTGAAGTTTTGTAAATCAGTTTTGCCCTAATTCACTATCGCGACCTCAGTTCTTGTTTGTCCTGTCTGCATTTTCTGAAAACACTAGAGATCTTTTAGTATATAGAAGAGGTGCAACAAATACACACGCTGACATTTGTTTAAAATGTATTGTGGCACTTTTCAAGCTGTTTCACAGTTCCGATTTATTCTAACTCCTTATTGTACATGTAATACTAAAGTCGCACACGTTAAAAGTCGAATTTCTCAGTTGTGCAAAAAGGTGGAGTTGCAACAATCGAAAACTTAGGTCATGGTGTGTGCATCAGTGCGCTTTTAGAAAATTGCTTGTCAAGTCTCCTAATGAAACTTTACTATGCAAAGTGTTAGGGCGACTTTCCAACACTTTGAAATCTACTCCCAGGGTTGAGAAACTTCATGATTTTCACAGGAATGACAGAATACACTTTGTTATGCCATAATTATGGCTTTATCTCAATATATGGAAAACGTGGATATTGAACAAAGCAGTGCTGGGGCGGCGATGGGTTTGGTGTTTGAATCCCCAATCACTTTTTACCAATGACTTTGCTTTACAATTTATTAAATTGCCACATTATGTGGGACCCAAGTTTGAAATAAAAAAAAATAGCATCTTTCATTAGTTCAAATAGTCACCTACTTACGCAAATCATGGACAAAATATTAGCATCTTTTATTAGTTCAAATAGTCACCTTCGGCAAATCATTGGGGGAAAAAGGCATCTTTCATCAGTGCAAATAATCACCAACTCTGGCAAATCATAAATTTATAGAGATAAAACCTCAAAACTCTTCAGAGTTGATTACTGGAAAAGGGAAAAGATGAACTGGCATACTTGTCATTTGATTCAAAGACTGCAGGATACATTTGCATGGTTGGTTTATATACATAAAAATTACCATAATACAAGGTAGGGCTGAAAGGATCATCTAATGTTCACGCACTATAACAATTTCACATTTTGGTTGCAGATGTGTACGAATTCTCTGATAATGATATTCAGTATTATGACGTCATGCTCTGCCCATGGCAAGGCCCGTGTGCAGGTAAATTATTCGTTAATTAAATGGAACTACAAATAAATACAATATCAAGACTGATCACGTCTCCCATAAATCCAACCCTTCGTCCGCGTCCTGGGAGACAGTAATGCACAAATTAGGAGATAGCTGGGATTGGGCGAAGTACAGTGTGAGCTTATCTCACGGCGCCGGTATCGTAAGTGAGAAAGCCATCCCAGGTCACCCAGAAACGTCCGGCTAACGGGGCTCTGGAACCTGCTTGGGTCCGGGCGTTATAATAGACCACTGCCCCCATCTGCAGGTGGCGCAACCATATCAAAGGTGGTGTGTGGCTCAGGGGCTGCCACCTCTCGACAGCCCTTGGGTGAACCCTTTGTCCTTCCTTTCCTCTCTTTTGTCTTCTATCCCTCTTCCTTTCGTCTTTCCTTTCATCGCCGAGTGGTTCCCGGCCTAGCAACGGTATGACCACCTTAGCTCTTCCCCATCCGCACAATGTGGGTACCTTGTTGACCGTGAGGTGCGACCTGTTGTGGGGGAGAATGGGATTCTGGTGGCTGAGGTGGACCAGTCTGCGGACTGCCCTCCATCAACACGCCACGTCCCCGATCGAGCACATGGTCTTCTTGGAAAAGGTCGAAAAACTCGGATTGCATGTCTCGCACGTTAAAGATACCTTGGCAGTTGACAGTCGAGAACAGCAGGCCGAACGAGGCCGCTCCCCGGGCAAAATTCTAAAAAAACTAATCCCTACCACAAAAACTCACAGAAAAAAGTGTGGTGTAAATGCCAAAGGCAGCGAACCCTGCTAAAATAAAGACCTAAACACACTGCCCTGAACTCTTTCCCTAAGGGCCAGCATTCCACGTCTGGACGGAGCACTTCCTAGGGTTATACGCCATACTGTACTGTGCATTTGTACACAAAGATCGCCTTACTACACACCAGCTGTCCAAACTTTACACTTATCTCACATGTGGTGTCGCTGGACACGCTAGGGCACAGGAAACTTTACCAATAATTCTATTTTTAAGGTTGACCGTCACGGGATGTCAATTTCCAACATAGTGGTAAAAAAAATACCTTTACAACGTCACAACGCAAGCTGCGTTGTACCGGCTGCCGCTAGGGAAGGGTGCGACGCAGTGTGCGTTGTACCGTAGTAGGGCAAGAGTTAAAAACCAACTCAACTTTTCATTCTTTACTACGATTGAGAAACGTACGTACGCTACACAGAACGCTCTTCCTTTCATGTTACACACACTGGGGACACCTACCAAGCCAGAAACCCTAGGGAAGTCCAACGCGTAAGACTAACGTCAACTTTGCCCGTGGGAATGACGTCATGCCTACTTCGATCCTGGCTATGACATCGTGCCGACGTCGGCTTGGCGTAGGGAATTCATTCCAACTGTAATCGTACTCGGACATCCTCACAAATCTACGTCGAATTGACTCGGGGGTGCAGGCAGGGAATTCCTCCCCCCCTCCCCCACACACACCCACACCCACACACCCAGTGCGTACGCCATTTATGGATGGGTGCGACCTCTCTCCCTCCAAGTCAGAGCATTCACGTCATTTTTGGGCTTCTGGGCAAAGCAGTAGGATTTTCTTCCCCGTTTCAAAAACCAGTGTAAATGTCCATGCTTGGGGACGCCTAAACCCTTGGGGCCTCTAGGCAACTGCCCAGTGTGCCCATGCGTTAAGACGGCTCTGTTTCAAGTCTCTTCGGTACAAAATATTAATCGGTACTTAAAGACAATACGTCGTAGAAGTAAAACTCATTATTTCTCCTACCAAAGTATCCTCCCTATTTACATTTTCTAATCTTTCAGTGCAGGTAAAATATCAATCGGATATGAGGAAACATGAGCAAGTATAATCAGCGCATGGATGAAAGAGCATTTAATGAATAATTATGTGGAGATCGTAATAGCAGGGAGCCGACTGTCTTACTGCTGAGATCGCAAGTCATCATGACACACGTATAAAATTAATGTCTCTCTTGATACTAGACAGCAATTACTGTTCTCTTAGTGTGTGTGTTTGTGTGCCAGGGCCGTGGACATAATGAATAATTAATTATACATAGATGTAAAAGTAGGAAGCCGATTGCCTCATTAGTCATTTCTGAGATGGCAGGTCGTCAATTTGAATGACACAAAAGTTCATGTCTCTCCTGACACTAGTCAGTGATTACTATGTTCTTTTTGTGTGTGTTTGTGTGCCAGGGCCGTAACAGACAGACATGCATAGAAAGAATACACACAGACACACCCCTATAACTTATTCTACTTGTGAGAGGGGGTTAAGTGACATGTTCTTTTGAGATCATTGTTTTTGGAGAATCTGTGGAGGAATAGCGGATTGTGAGATTGAGGTCTTTGTTTTTGGAGGATCCCTGCAGGTTGCATTTGCACCTCCTGTTTCTTGTTCTTATTCTTGCTGGGTTGTTGACTCCTCGTCCTTTAGCTTTCTCAGCCCTCAAAGGGGCTCCCTTATGGGCATCTTCTTCCTTCTATGACTTCCTCTCCTTTCTGTCCGGGCTGCGGATTGTTATGATGTTTTGCTTATTTATCTATTTATCTATTTATTTATTTATTGTCTGGGGGGCGGGGCGGGGGGGGGGGGGGATTTCACGATAAGACAGGATTGGAGAGATAAGAGCGGGTTGAGATCATTACGTTGCAAATGGGTGGGGCCTGACAGCTCTTCGTGAACCTATGAACGGAGCCGTCTTAACGCATGGGCACACTGGGCAGTTACCCAGGGGCCCCAAAGGTTTAGGGGGCCCCAAGCATGCACATTTCTGAGCAGTTACATAAGGTGCGGGCCGCAGCCTAAATCCTTGCCCAGGGGCTCATACTAATGTTAAGACGGTCCTGCCTAAACAGTGCGGGGTTCAAAACCATTTCACTTGTCTCTGTTTTCATTACGTAGACACAAACAGAAGGGAGAATGTGTCAGAAGTCCGCGTGTTATTACTATGGTGCTGACTGTGACGTCTTTGAATTGTTATTCTGCACTTCTATTGGAAGTGAATAATTTACTCGACCCTCTCCCATGAAAGTCTTGTTTTTTATGGAAAAAGGCTTAGCTAGGTCAAATGAGTATCAAAAACGTAAATAGATATAGTTGAACCTTCCGAAAATCGACAAAAGCAAGAATCGATATTTTGAGCCCAGAACTCGACTTCAGGACCTGCCCCCCCCCCCCTCCTTAAGGATAGGCACAGGGTTAGGGGTAGATTTAGGGTAAGAGATTAACTAGTGGTCGGGATATACGGAACTTTATAAGACTGGAGGTTGTGTGTGAATGTATGTGTGTGTGGAGGAGGGCATGGGATATGAAACGTAACAGGTCAGTAAGTTAAGTTAATAAATTAAATATTAAAAATGTACAGGTGTAACAGGCCAAAATATACTCGCCGCCCAGAATATACCCGGGGTTAAACTGGCCTAGCCCAGAATATACCCGGGTATATTCTGGGCTAGACCAGTTTATACCCCGGGGTTACTTTGGGCTAGGCCAGACTATACCCCCCCCCCCACCCCAGTCCAGATTATACCCCTACTTTTAAAAAAAAAACAAGTCAAGACCACAGTCTATTTCAGCCTGTTCTTCATCACTGTCATCAGATATCATATTAATACAAACATGAACACTGTCGCGAATGTGGTTTATAGCAAACGACTGCAATTCAAGAGGCAAACACACACTCGACCAACACACTAAACTTTCCTTCTGGAATTAATTAAACAACTCAAATGAAATAGTTTTGTCAGGCCGGTAGGGCCACAATAATGTATTGAGTTAGCTAAATAAAGATACATATATAAATGAAATGACTATCAGGGTAACTGCAAAATAAGAATACAATTTTAGAATGGACTAAAAGGTCCTAGTACTGGATCAAATATAACTAATGACTCATAGGATATTTAATACAAATTATAGTCTTCGCTGTCCCAGCACACGCCAACTCAATTGCAATGGCTCAAGTCATATATTATAATACTGGCACTGCCTGGCTGTGACTCTAGGAGTAGACTCTCATACTGCTGGTAACATCTGAATTCTGACATACAATTACAATGCATACCATTTTTCCCTGGCCATCAAAAAACCAGGGAATATCAACAATAGCGTTGCATGGTGGACAAAGTCCGGGTAGCTATTAGCTGGAGCTCGTCATTTCTAGGCTCCTCATATAGATGGACTGCTCTATTGCGTCTCTGTTTCGATCTGGTTCGAACTTAGCCGACCACTCCGCTGTGGTTACTTTTCTGCATGTGATCATGGACATAGGTATGGGCCAAAGATGTTAAAATAGTATTAACCTAGATTACCTAGTCGCGCTGCGAGAACCAGCTCGCGGCGTCCCGGGCGTGGAGAGCGAAAACAATGGCGGGTTGAGGTCAAGCTGTCCAAGCGGCGGCCAAGCAACGCTACTGTTTACCATAGGAAACACAAACCGTTTGCCTCGAATTTGATAGTAGGCCTACGATGTAGTACATAGTAAGCCTAGCGTGTTGTTTTACGTTGTCGAGAAAAGTAGATCTTGAGTGCTACAACAATCAGGAAAATGTCAGAAATTCTAGAATAAGAGAACACTGTAGGCCTACAATTGTTTTTAATACATGTATAAGGAGGTCTAGAAGAAGAAACTCAGAAGCTTGGACCGATAGACTCGCAAATTCTTACTTCAACGTGTGTGTTAGAGAGAGAGAGAGAGAGAGAGAGGGAGAGAGAGAGAGAGAGAGAGAGAGAGGGAGAGAGGGGTATTATAAGACATACCACCATAACAGCTACGAAATTGTAGGGGGACAAGGTGGTCTAGAGGCAAGGTGCTCGCCTCTCATGCCAAGGGTCCCGGGTTCTAAACCCGGGCAGTGCAGGCATGTTGGAAAGTGGATTTTTCTCATATTTTCAAGTCCCTGGTCCTATTGGGGGGTAGGATCGAGTACCTAGTCTTCTCGGATAAGGACGAAAAAATTCGGAGGGCTCGTGTGCACGTTGCGCATGTTAAAGATACCTTGGCAGTTGGAAATCGTAAAGAGCATGGCAGTTGGAAATCTTAAAGAGCAGGCCGAAAGGCCGCTGCCCGGGCAAAATAGAAATTAATAGATTAAAATTTATCCATATCATCTTCCCCCCCCCCCCCTGCCAGAACAAGAAATAATAAAACAAGTAAAGTGAGGTGTAAATGCCAAGGGCAGCGAACCTCCTAAAATAAAGACCTCAAATCAGCTACAAAATCAGAAAAAATGAAAGTAATCGACAACCTCACCCCCCCCCCCCCTCTAATAGAATAAACAGACGGATATCAAGATCCAGCAGAAGCTCAAGTGCATGGGCAGACACTCACTAGTAGCATGTGAGTGTGTGAGGGGGGGGGGGGGATAAGGCGCAAGCATGATAATGGCGACATAAAATCATAATTTGCTACGTCAACAGCAGCCTCCAACCACCTGTGACAGACACCCCCCTCCCCGCCCCCCCCCCCCCCAAAAAAGAGAGAGAGAGAGAGAGAGAGAGAGAGAGAGAAGATAGGGGAGGCAGACATGTAGAGGAGAGGGAGAGAGACGAAAAAAGCAACCACAGGGACAAGACACAGAGAGAGAGAGAGAGAAAAAGTAAACCAGGGTAACCGGAAGAGTTGTTTCTGACCTCAATGGCCGAAAGCGTTGAGGTACGGTCACGTCACCTCACCAGGGAATCTAGATTAATACTATTTTAAGATCTTTGGTATGGGCTGACTTTTATAATGTCTAGCCACCTGCAACTACCGTCCAAATCCCTAGATTTGATTGCTGCGGTCATGCGAGCTGAGCTCGCAGTATTAATTTATTCTATTGTGTAAGTCGGTTACGGCCTTGCACTAAGACAGACAAGGTCGTCTTCTAAATAGGTTAATAAAAATTAAATCCAAAAATCTTATTAAAATGACTCAGCACGAAAAATTAACAACTCGTGCTTTCACGAACTACTGAATGTCAACAGTCAATTACAACCACCTCACACCCTCTAACAATGCTATTAAATCACGAACTGGAGCTGTTCTGCCATCCTTGGTTTACCTACACATATTCCTTTTTAACCATCTACAGTTTTTATGTCAACAAAAAACACTCAAAACATGTTGCTCACGAGAACAGCTCAAGGACACTTCACCAGGTAGTTTTAAAAAAAAAAACCTGAATTCAACCCGTGGCCTAGCACGGCATTTATAATACTAATCGGCTCTGACAAACACATTCTTGACACCAACAAGTCATAATGCAATTTAGAGAAAATAATAATAACAGTTTATTTCAGCCTTAGTTTACTTTGTAAGTCATGATACATTTTAGAAGGTACAAACATGCATTAAAATGCATTGATATATACAAAAGAGTTGAGTATCCATTCAAACTGACTTCAGCATTAATTTCACTCGTGTGTGTTGATGATATTATTATTATTATTATTATTATTTTGATAGTTGGTTGGCCATGAGTAAAACATGCATTGTATTTTTTGTTACAATGATGTTGAGAGAAAAGGCCAGAAAAGAACACACAGAAAAAAATAAATAAAACCATAATGATAATCCAACTGACAGATAGTGCAATTCCATCATCCAGCAGACATAAAACTAAATAGGCACTAAATGTTTGCGACTGATGAACTCCACCTGTCCAGATCCACTTGAAACGTTACAGAATGCTAACCAGCAATAATGATAACAATAAGAACACGAAATCATGTTATTTACTCTTGAAAATATAGAGAAATATCAACATCAGAATCATCATCATCATCTTGGAAATTGCAAAGATATGAGAGGGAGTGTAAAAATGGCAGCGTAGGCCTACAAATCATTCTAGAATTTATAAGCAGCATTGTATGTGTATCAACAATATATAAAAAAACGTAAAACTGGACAGAAAGCTTTAGTGAAATGGCCTTGACAGTTGTGTAGGCCGACAGAGTAAGTCCACTGAGACAAAAGTAGTGCATTGTAGAAGGTAATTAGATCTATAGCATGTTGAGGCAAAATTCAATGGATCATGTTACATTAACAGTATTTCTTGTTAGTGAGTATCATTCTTTGATAGGTTATTTGTAGAAAGATATACATTTCATGTACATTACGCTTTAAGACACTGGATTAGTTTGCAAGGCTTTTGAAAGATTGAACCTGTGTGTTATAGTTAATAAGGGTATGTCACTCGCGAGTGAAATAATAATAATAATTTAAAAAAAGACCTTGTCCGTCTTTACCTTCCTAAGCTTAACACATCCCTTGCCAAGGGATTTAACAACGCGTATTCGTACACAAAAAAAAAATATTTTAAATGAGTTCATTTTTATGAGTCCGTTAATTATTCCATCCATTGGGACTAAGTGTATGTCAGTGCCAAACAAACTACCGTGCAAATTTTACTCAATGGCAACCAACTACAAAATCAACTACAACATGCCAACGAACGTGAGTGAAACTAATCCAGTGCCTTAAACCATGAGCTACATAAAATGTTTACATTTCTACTAATACGCTATCAAAGAATTTACTAACAAGACATGTTCATGCAACATGATCCATCGAATTTTTGCCATAACATACTGTAATTACTTTCTGCAATGCACTGTTGTCTCAGTGGATTTAATCTGTCATTTTACATGACTATCAAAGCTACTTCGCTAAAGCTTTCAGTCCAGTTCTACTTGAATAGTTGAAAAGATTTAACACATTTTTTTTTACATGTTCTTGGTACATACACACATATATTATTGCTGCTTATAGATTCTAGACTGATGTGTAGGTCATTTTTATATTCCCTCTTATCTTTGTATTATTCCAAGATGATGGTGATTCTGATATTGATTATATTCTCTTTATTTTCAAGAGTAAATAAGATGATTTGGTGTTCTTATTGTTATTATTGTATATTACTGGTTAGCTTTCTGTAACGTTTCAAGTGGATCTGGACAGGTTAAATTCATTATGTGAAACAATTTTAGTATGTATTTAGTTTTGTGTGAAGTATTTAATGTCTGCTGGATGATGGGATTGCACCATCTGCCAGTTCAGTTGTTAAAATGTTGTTGTTTTTTTCTCTACGTATTCTTTCCTGGCCTTTCTCTCTGCATCAGTGTAACTTTGTATGTAGATCTAATTGTTCCGACATATCAAGCACATTTCTGATTTTCAAAAATTAAAATAAGATTCAGATAACTTTACACTTATGAGTCTTATAATTATTTCATACCTTGCCACTAAGTATATGTTAGTGGTACCAAACAAAAAAATTACAATACATGTTTAACTCATGGACAACTAATTATAAAAAAACCAAAACAATAATAATACCAACGGACACAAGTAAAATTAGTGTTAAAGTTTAATCATATCAGTTTCAATGGATTTTCAATCCTTTTGTATATCAATGCTTTTTAATTAAGCATGTTTATTTCCTTTTAAATGTATCATAATTTGCAAGAGTCAAAAATGTATGTTTCAATATGATATTTGATGACAGTGATAATGGACAATTCAAACTAAAGTTGAAATAAACTGCGGTCTTGACTTGTTTTTAAAAAAAAGTAGGGAGTATAATCTGCACTGGGGGGGGGGGGTATAGTCTGGCCTAGCCCAAAGTAAACCCCGGGGTATAAAGTGGCCTAGCCCAGAATATACCCCGGGGGATATTCTGGGCTAGGCCAGTTTAACCCCGGGTATAGTCTGGCGGGGGTATAATCTGGCCTGCTACACCGGCACTTCAAGTCTGATTCGCCAAGTGTAATATTACAGCTACTGACCCACTGCTCCATCTGGGTCATACCCACCTGACACACCGTTCTTTATTATAGTTGGGGGGGGGGGGCTTACAATTGCCAGCTATCAATAAACATATATTTTAACTGAATGTGTAGACTTCATGCATATATCCGAGGAACGTATTAAGGCTGCGGATCCATGAAAGAATTATGTCCTGATGTGGACCCAGAACGCACGTGCCCTGTCCTTTCCGTGAGAGGCTAAGGGCTGCAGCTCCGAGATTGATAACTTTTATACTCGTTTACAAAACTTTTTTTCCAGATCTATAAACCAACTTTTTAAAAAGAATTTGACCAATGTGTTAAAATTACCGTATATGAATGTATTTAATTCTATGTTAAACTTAACAGCTCTGAATACGAAATATAAATGAAATAGACAGCGAAGGGTGCAAAGTGGCCTTTATCGTGCGGACGGTCCGTAAAACCCAAACTCAAACTCAAAACTCTATTAAAACTAGGAGCCCATGCAATATAGAGGTAGGGCCTACGAATTTAGAGCCATCCAAGACCCACTGGGTCTTGAGAGCCATCACGTTGATACTATAAATAGTAACTTAGTATAGCGTCGGAAAAACAAGGCTAACCTTGCAGTGTGTTTCAACAGATTGTCTCTTACCGGTTATAAAAGAGAGTATGATTGGAACATTTTAATCATCAGTCTGCTCTCTTTTCTGGAAAGAAGATAGTTGGGTATGTAAACAAGTTTTAAGTGATGTTTGTGTGTATGTTTAAAAAGCAAAAGAAACATTACAGGGAATTTCCGATATGGAAAGAGGCGTGCATGGTCTTTTAACAACTTATTTTACAAATGAGCATAGTGTTATCGCCATGGTTATCTCTATGTTCTGAAACTTATTTTACCTTGTTGCATCAATACGTTGTCTTGGGTAACTAAATACACATAAACTCAGGTAAAACTAAGAACATTTTATGAAGTGCAAGCAGCCAGAGTGACTTACGCAAGTTGGATCAATTTCTGCACTGCATGACAGTGACACGAAACTGGAAGGCGAGTGCAGCCAAGTAAATAAAGGTAGGCAAAGTCAAAATGTGGCAAAAAGAAAATGTATTAGCCTGGCACAAGAAATAATACAGAAACGATAAAATAAAGGCAAAGGAAAAGGAATGACAAATCTAGCGTTCGCCACATTTTGACTTTGCTTTAAGTCTGCTATTTTGCTGTGGCTATGCTTATTCACAGATGTCTGCGGATAAGATCTTGGATCTTATTCGCAAACGACAGCAAATAAGGTCACAATCTTATTCACAGATGGAGTTTGGGTTTTGTGATTTTTATATAGGCAGAGCTCCTTTTATCACACATTCTGGCTTGTTTTGTTATAGGCGCTTCACTTGGTAAGATGGCTCGATTCGGAGTAACGAGTAATGCAGGGTGTTTTTAACAGTAAGGATGGACCATGTTGTCTTCTTGTTTTTTTAATGATAGGTATCATGTCCTCAGCGGCATTAGAGAGACCCTGCATAGTTAAGCTTTTACTCGGCTAGTTAGGTTCCTCAATGGCATGCCAAGAAGTTGCGGAGTCATTAAGTTCAAATCTCCGCAAGAGCTGATTTTTTTTTAACTCTGCGAGGTAAAACGTTTTTCGGCTGCTTTTTCCTCCATTGATCGTCTCTGCTTTGCTCCAGAGTAACGTGAAAAGGATTTTTTTAAAAATTTTTTAATGAATTATTATTATAATTATATTAGCCAATTTTGTCAGGTGTGAAGTCACAGAGAAAGTCAGACAGAGCAAATGAAAAGGAACTAAACTTCCATGCAAACAAAAAAAATAATCAAACAAAACATGACGAACAACTGAAGCAGAAGACCCCCAAAATATATTTTCAGTAAATACAGGATAGATCTAATTAAGTTACTGTAGAGAGAGATGAAATTTTCAGTTCTCCCTAACAGAAATCATTTATATTTAAAATTTAATTTACATTTTTATTTCTGATTAGCAACTGTCCCGTTCAGTGAACAGAATACATAAAATGAACAGGAATAAATAAAAGAAATAATCTGGAGCAGACTAGTAATGATCATGCAGTTTTCCCCCACGACATCGATTTTGCAAAATCCACAGGAAAAAAAAACAAAACAGCCCAATGATTCCTAATAATGAGCAGTACTAGGTTTAAAAAAAGCTTGGATATGGGATCGAACCCATAATCTCCGACTGATAACCACAGATGCTAGTCATTGCATTATCTTAGACCCCAATAGGGTGGGGGAACTCTTCCATAGTAGAACATCACAAAACCAAGAAACCCCCATCTACGAATAAGATAGAGATTTTTTTTTTTTTTCATTTTAAATATATAGGTAAGTTGTGTTCTAAAGAATACAGTCATATTTCACAAATAGGGCCTACCCAGCCAGCAACCTTACAGAAATTCTACGCTTAGGATTGAGGTCAAGTTTGCTTGTAGGAATGAAATCGTTCCTACGCAGATCCGCTGATTACAACATGCACCGATGTCAGTTTGATGCAGGCAGTGCACCCCTGGGGTGATCCTACCAACCCTACGGAAATCCTATGCAAATATACCTCGGATTGGCTTGGCGATGCTGGTAGGGAACAGACAGTTCAAGAAGGTCAAATCGATTTACTGACATAACACAGCGAGTGCATGATAGGGGCCTAGGCCTCTAAATAAATATATGGAGAGTCATTTAATTTTTTGGCCAGTGAAAGGTTATAAGAAAAGCAAAACTGACCCCCGCACATGCAAGAATTTTCTCACTTTAACTATTACGAGATTACCCAGTCCGCATCCCCAAGGCCCATGTCAGTCTTTGTGTTGGATTTCTGTAGGGTTGGTATGTAAACCATTGAGGCGGGTTCCCTGTACCAAACAGATGTCAAACCGATCTGCAGTTACTAATTAATCATTGGATTTATGCTGAAAATAATTATGAAAGTCACTGGATATAAGACCCAATCTGCGGATATGTATACTAGTAGTTATATTTCTTTTAGGTGACATAACAAACGTAATTATTGTAATTTGATTGTTATTATAATTATAGGACAATTGGTGCGATGGCAGGCAGAGCCAATCATTTCTACTGTGTCAGAGTGACCAACCCACAAATCCATGAATCCATCCAGGATGCGCTGGAGTGGATCATCGATAAAGATCCGCAGTACACAGACTTCTGTTACACACTAGAGATGCTGCATGTCACACTTTGTGAGGTGAGTTCGTCTGAACGATTAAAGTTGTCGTTAACAACTACACATTTTGAATACCTCTCAGGCTAGCATGATAATTTGCTCTCTCCCTCTCACTCTCTCTCCCTCGCTCTCTCCACCTCTCTCTCTTTCTGACCCTCTGTCTCTTTCTCTCTCTCTCTCACACACTCCTTCCCCTCGCTCTCTCCTCTTTCTCTCTCCCCCTCCCTCTCTCTCTCTTTCGCAGAAACACAATGCCATGCACATACATAAGCACGGGAGATAGACAAAAGCACACAAGTCATGTGCACAGAAAGAGAGGTTGAAGTAGTTTTTTTTTCTTTTGTTCAGTCCTGGACTTGCTGAATATGTTTAGGCAACTTCCAGATTCAAAACACCTAATCTTCAATAAACCTGCAATGCCAATTAACTTTATATTAAGTTTGAATCACAACCACCTCCCCTTTTTCCCCTTTTATGGGTTATAGACAATTGTTGTAATTTGCATGTTAGTAGCATGTTATATATATACAGTAACTACCCAGTCCATTAAATTATTGTTAATTGGAATGACATGGAAGTCTTCTGTTTCAAGTAAAACTTTACCCATAAGCTTCTAAAGCTTTTTAACCTTCTGATACCCAGCAGGCATAGACTGCCATGTGCAAAAATTCTGTGGCTTACAATTGAAGGTTTGCCTTCTGTTCTTGGACAGGTTTGCCTTGAGAATGAAGAAGATATAGAGAGAGCAGCAAAAGCCCTTCATGATGTTAAGTGTCTCCTCCGAGAAAATCTTCCCAAAGCAAAGCTAAGGATCAAAGGCATCACCACTTTCTTCGAGAAGGTTATGGTGGCAGACGTGGAATATGAGAATGATTTCAGGTTGGCTAATTCAATTGTTGCTATTTCAAATTTTATCATTTCAATAATTTCATATATTTCAGGGTTGATCCTGACAGTGGGTTTAGTGAAAACTATGTAGTCTCACAAAATGGAGACTTTGCTCTGCTAAAGTGAATAAAATACTTGCTAATTTTAACTTTCATGATAAGCTCCAGAACGCAGATAACTGACCCGATCCATGCCACTTGTATTAGTAAGTAACACCATTATTTGTCAAGGAACAAACAGCATATTTGCTGGTGCTGTTACGTAAAACACATCAGTAACTTACTTATGAGAGTGTTGGCATGAAATTTCACTCGGAGACTTTCAGAAATTACTCTTTTTATTTATTTTTTTTTCTTGTTGTAATAATTACTTTCATTAATTTCAGGTTGTGTCAGTATAAGTAGCACAAAGAAGTGATTTTTTTCCAGGGCTCTGCTAGTTTCAAGTGTGTAAGGAAATTAAACCCTCAGATAGCTGTGTAGGAGTTAAATTAATTTGATAATCATTAATATCCTATAATATGTATTCCATTTAAATAGGTTATAGTAGCTTCCCAGCAAGCATCCCTATATGAATTTGTATACATTTGTATGGGAACTGTTTTTTTTTACACCCTTAATTATTTACTGGTACTTTTTATGTAATAAATTCCAGTCTTAAACTTACAATCCTTTTCTTTCTTGCAGACAGTTTGCGGAACTTCTGACTGCAAAAGTCAAGGAGGCAGGGGTTCAAGTTGTGCAGAGACATGATTTTAGGCCCCACATGACAATCATGAAGGTACTCACAAATGGTGTAGAACTCTAATAGATGCTGAGATGAAAAATATATATATTTTTCATTTTGTAGCATAATCAGTGTGATTTCAATTCAAATATTCTTTTGTCACAGTTGATTAATTAAACATGATACATGTATTGGTAAAAACTTAAGAATATTTTTTGCTGGTTGCAAAGGGACCCCATAATAGTTACAGCTTTAGGGTCCCAAAAATGTAGGTCCACTGCTGATTATCACTGATAAATTGTCACAGTCAGTAGTGTCAGTATTAATTTTTGAATTAATGAAGCAAGACAGCAGAGGAACATATTAAGTCATTGCATGCAGAGAGTCCAATGAGTGCCATTTCATAAATATACAGTGATGGATTCGTGCATTAAATCACGATTAGGCTTCAGAGAATTCAGATCAGATGCATTAAAATTCACACATTAACCCTTTGAGCCCTGATCTCCTGGCCCTAATTTGACCTTATACCTGAGCTCCTGAATGTTTGTGTGGAAAACCAGGGATTGGTTAATAAAAAGGTCTGACAAGAAAGATATGGCAGATAATATTTATTTGTGTCCAACTCATCATCCTCTGGCTCACTTTCTGAATCACTGAATGGATAGTCCTCATCATTTAACTGCCTTTCCGCAGTCCATAAAACAAAGCGCATCTCCACACTGTTTTTACCCGTGGTACTACATATAGCTGCCTTTGGTTCCCACCAGTATACCGGTGCTATGGTCTCAAAGGGTTAAGTTAAGATCATAATTCTGTTATTATATGAATATTATTATATTCTTCATCATGTTCTGCACTTTTTATCTTTTTTTCTGTATTTACACAAGGATTTAAAATTTTACTTTTCATGTGGTTTTGGATGTCTCTCTCTTTTCAGTTTCAAGCTATGAATATTATATTTATTGTGTTGTTGGTTTATTTTCATTTTTGTGATTTATGTAAGTTTTGACAAATTTTTTTCCTGTTTCCCAGGTTTCAACAATGAAAGCCAGAAAAGCAAAAGTAGAAAACATAAATCCTTGGCTTTTTGTGAACTTAAAGAAAACACATTTTGGAGATCAGAAAGTCAACTCTGTCCACCTGTGTAAGATGGGTTATGAGAGGAGAGGTGATGGATTTTACAAAACTCCTGCTGAAATAATGTTCAGCAATCAAGAATGAACTTTGCAAATAGTGGCTGATTTCATTACAAAATATTCAAGTCCCATAAGTTTGGCAACAAACTTTAAATCGCTTTAACTTCTCAGTGAATTAGGTTCATTCAAAAATTAAACAAAAACGAATTGAACGAAGATTGTGCCCGTGAAATAAAAATCTTTCATTTTTCCAATGTCCTGATGTCCTGTCTTGAACAACCAAACAACAAGCTTCAACAGCTGTTTAAAAGTCTGTTGCCAGACATATGCGGCATAGTATATATCGAAATGAAAGGCTGTGCTCAGTATGTCATCATGACACATGTATTTTGTTGTGACTCCGTGAGGTGTGCTGAAGTGAAATACTTGGCCTCTTGTAGAGGGCACGCTAATTTATTTATTTATTTATTTTAGTTATATACTTATGCATTTATTTTTATGATCAGGACCAGTGTGCTGTAAGTAAAATTTGATGTGTTCCTTGAGTATGTTCAATAAAATAGACTCACATCTCAAAGCATTTCATGGATAGATAGAGAGGGTTAACGAAGTGTTAATGGTGTGGTGATTGCAGTTGAATGAACTGCATAGACAGACCAAAACATACTGTGATTTCTCTTTTCATGTGGTTTGTGAACTCTAATGCACTTTATTTCATCCATGATTGTATCTTCAGGGCCTGTGCATGTATGTGCATGTGTGTATGTGAAAAGGGGGTAGAACCCACTGATATATATTTTCGATTTATTGTTTTTTTTTTTTTTTTACTAATAGAATTGAGTCCTTCAAAAACTCAGAAACACTAGTTTTGACTTTTCAGCGAAAAGGACAGGGACTGATTTCATGCGGATAAAAATTCCTAAACTTCTAAGTTAAAGCCTGAATGACACAAATATGCCAGCTTTCATGACTATGGGCCCAATGTGTGTTTGTTTGCATACAATTGTGGGTAAGATTTACTAAGTTTTTTTCCTGAATGTGGTTAATTTTCTGCTATAAAGCATGTACCTCTATATCTTTCTGTATTATGCACATTTCATGTTAATTGTAATGAGAATGAAGGATGTCTGTGAAAAAGTGTGATGTCCAAGATGTACTTGATTATTTTAATAGTAAATAATGTAAATGTATGCCAGAGTGTTCATGTGTGCAAGCAGTGATGCAGTGAAGGTGCATATTTGATAATGGATGTCATTATAAACTTGGATCTAATATAGTACATGCATTAAAATACTGATGAAAGATCAGTGGACACCATATTTTGCCTTTGTTGTCATTGGTACATTATTTAAGTTGTAAATGAGTATAAAATTTATGAAATTTGATGAGGTGGTTGTATGTGACAGGAATAACTGACAATACATGCACACATTTATTTTTTGTATGTGGAACAAATTTCTTGAGTTCAGTGTGTACAGAAATACATACATGTATATTAAGTATTATTACAGGTCCATGCATAAGCATGCATTATTCTGTTGTATTTCAAAAGATCAGAGCTCTAAAAAGTCAATTATTACACTACAGGATATACACATAATGTGGAGACAAATTCATAATAAGATCAGATAAATTTTATTCGTCCTTGTACAAGGAAATTTGTTTTGATCACTGAATACATAATAATACAGTTACAGAAATTATGATATGTAGCACGCACGCACGCACACACACACACACACACACACACAATGAGAATGAACCAAAGGGATTGTAATTATATGCTAACTAAGCAAAACAGTATTCGAGAAACTGAAGAACACGTGAGCAAACAAGTATTCCAGATCATTTCAATTTCTTGCGTGAGTTCAAGACAGTTGTGTTAGATGACATGGATCTTTATGTACATTGTTATGATTGTATTTGATGAAAGGACAAAGTGTTTCTAGGCTGCATAATGTATAGCAGTAGCAGCTGAGCATCACTTTCAAAGTGTGCGCTGCATGAGGTCCTCGATAAGGTTTGATCCCAGCCTGTCTTTTTTGTTTTTCCTTTTTTTTTCCCCTTGCTATCATCTTACAGGGAATTCGTTTTGTGGATTATCTGCCCCTGACGCACGATCGCATTAAGGGTGTGCGAATCCAAAAATTTCGGACTCGATTCCGGAATCGAGTAATAACAAAAGGAGTCGAATAATTACTCGAGTAAGTACTCGATTCCCAAGGTGCCAGGAATCGAGTAATTACTCGAGTAATTATACTAACGAGAACTTGTTATTCAATTTTTTTTGCATGGCAAATGTTGGTGTTGCTATTGTTTTAACTTCAGTACTGTTGTTGCTGTAGCTGTTGGTGGTGGTGGTGGTAGTGGTGGTTTGTGGTGATAATAATGCACTACTGCTGCAATTATTGTTTTAACATTGTTGTTATTGCTGCTAATGCTGTTGTTATCGCTGCTGCTGCTGTTGTTGTTGTTGTTGCCACTGCTGTTTCACCACTGCTGCTGTTGTTGTATTTGTTGTTGTTGTTGCTGTTGCTGCTGTTGTTGTTGTTGTTGGTGTTGGTGGTGGTGGTACACTGAAAATAAAATGCATACCTAAAATTTATAACTGTGAACCTCAGAGAATGCACTTCATACATGAAGTTTGCTTGGGATCATCATAGGTTCTTAATAGTCAGCAATTGAAAGTTGCTGGGTTTTTTTTCTTCTTTTTTCTTTCTTTTTTAAAGTTTTTTTTCTTCTTTTTTAATTGTTTTTTTTTTCTTTCTTTCTTTCTTTTTTTTTTTTGCTTTTCTTTCTTTTTTTTTTTTTTTTTGTTTTCTTTGTTTTTTTGTTTTTTTTACAACATATTGCTGTTTAGAAACAACAACATATTTACATTTTCTGCTGTCAATCTTGATCTCCTGCTGGATACCAGTTCTCCGGCAGCAGAAAACAATCTCTCTGATGGGACGGAGGATGCTGGAATGTTGTTTGTTGTTGTTGATTGGTTGGTTGATTGGTTGGTTGTGGTGATGATGGTGGCGATGTTGTTGCTGTTGTTGTAAACTATAACAACTTGTGTGAGCTAAGGCTAGCATTGAGTGTTTCTTTTGAAATCGAAACCACCGTAAATTCTTGGAATTCTAAGAGTAGTTTCACTTTCAGTTCTGTTGCCGTCGGTTTCCACTTGCTGTACTCACCCAGCACGTGTGGTTATGGTGGTGGCGTGGTGATTTGACGTGCTTTCAGTGTAATTTTTTGCCCAATTTGTGTATGGGACTCGAGTCCTTTACCGAGGAGTCGAGTCCGGAATCGGTTTGTTGGAATCGAGTCCAGAATCGAGTATTTGATTGGAGACTCGGGTCCGGAATCGCCGCAGTTAAGAATCGAGTACTCGATTCCGGAATCGTTACTCGCACACCCGTAGATCGCATTAGAGGGGCTTAGCCGCCATTGTACTGTGTTATAAACAAACAGAACGATGGTAAACTATTGTGTTGTGGCTCTTTGCCACACAGAAGGAGGTCACCGGTTCCCTACAAACGTAAAGATCAAGAGGAAGTGGATAAATTTTGTGAATCTGAAGAGAAAGAGGTGGAAATGGACCCCGAATTCCGTTCTCTGCAACAAACACTTCAGGGCAGAGGACTTCGTCGACCAGGCCACTTTGACGAAGCGAGGTAAGGATAATTTAGCAGTACAAATGATTGAGTCCTAGAAACCGTAAACTACACATAAATATAAGTCTGCATGGCACTGTTTGAAACAGTGAAAATATGAACTGTTTAGCTAGATCTAGATCTAGAGTCTAGACTTTGTAGTTTGTTTACTTCTGGGCATTTACCATTTCCTGCCTCGTGACCGCACCCAGTGCATTGACCATAGATCTAAGGTGCATTTAATCTCCTTATTCCTTTTTATATTCTCACCTCACAAAAGTGTAATATTACATTGGTTCAAGACCCCCCCCCCCTTTCTTACAGGAGCCAAACACCCCCCCCCCCCCCCGAGGCGTAAGATTATATTTGAAGGTCCCCCAATCTGATTCTGGACAGGCTTTCCCACAAACACTGATTCTGATATATATAGACTCTAGATCATATAGATCTAGATTTTACTAGAGAGTTAGATCTAGTCGTGAACTCTTCCCCAACCCTCTTATTTTATAGCTGTATTAAAGAAATGGAGTAGAATATCTCTATCCAAAGAGCAAGTTGAATGCAGTGGCATCAAAAACATGAAATCTACTGCAATATTTAGGCCTATAAAAAAACGTGTATAAAAGTTGTTCTATTTATTCTTAATTATCCTGTCTTTTCAAAAGAAAAGAAAGGTATTCAATATGATGTGCACCAGAATTCTGGTTGTATAATGTTCCTTATCTTTAGTATTGTGATCTGTTTTTCAGGCACTCCAAGGAAGAACAAAATTTTGAAAGATGCGGCTGTGCCATCAGTATTTCAAATCCAGGCTGACCCGGCCAAAACATGTAAGAGACGAAGAAGTAGGCTATTGTGTGATGAGGTAGCTGAGACGGAAATTTTGACCGAGAAAGATGATGATATTATCTATATGGACTCAGATTTCACTGTTGCTGAACATCAGGAAATTAGCGATGCTATCTCAATCTGTTCTTCTTCTGTACCTTTGATCACACAGTCAGTGGAGACCAGTGCGGTAACTGATGATACATGTATTACATTTCTTAATAATAGATGTGAGACAGTTGAGGTCAGTGATTCTGATGATGATGTTGAAATTAGACAAGAAAAATTTGTACCAAAACCCAAACTTTTGAATACATCTAATACTAATGATACTTCTGATAATGAGCTGAACAATCTTCTGTTCAAACAGCATCTCTTTTCTCAGCCCTACCTCAGCATTGACCGTATAAAGTATTCTTGTAAAGACTGCCTTTTTTATACTGGACTTGAAAGTTACAGTAAATTTTTGACTGTGTTTCATTCCTTGGGTCCAAATGTAAATTTGCTCAAGTCAGTTATTAATGGAAACAGTATTGATTCTGTTAATCCTGAAACTGCTTTTTTGTTAATGCTCGTTTACCTTCGTCTACATTACTCATTTTTTGAATTATCTAATATGTTTTCATTGTCAGAATTCACTGTGCGTAATATTTGTTACACATGGGTGACATTTTGTGCCAGACAGTGGCAAGAGATTGATTTGTGGACTCCCAGGTGTGTTACTGACCATTATCTCCCTCATGATTTTAAATTAAAATATCCAAACACCAGACTTATTATAGATGGAACAGAAATACCTATTCACAGGCCATCAAATCCAACTGCACAACGTACAACATTTTCCACTTACAAACACAAAAACACAGTTAAAGTGTTAGTTGGTGCCACACCTGGTGGTCAGGTGTCATTTATTTCTGAAGCCTATGGTGGTTCAGCAAGTGATAGGCAGATCGTTGAGAGATCTGACCTTATTTCAAAAATGGACAGAGGTGATGCCATAATGGCAGATAAAGGTTTTAATGTACAGGACATGTTTATGTCAAAAGATGTAAAGATTAATATGCCAAGCTTTTTTAAAAAAAAAAACAGAATGACACCAGATGAAGTTGCAGAAGATAGGCGTGTTTCAAGCAAACGTGTACATATTGAAAGAATAATTGGAAATACGAAATCGCACAAAATTTTAAAATCAACACTGAGTGCTAGTGAAACACATTTAGCAAGTGAAATTATATTTGTGTGTTTTATGTTGAATAACTTCAGGAATAACATTGTTTCAGTATATGCATAGGTCAAATCCACATCATTGAATTCCGTTTTAATTTTAATGTAATGTATGCTGTTTTTTAAGTGTCTGAATGCTGTATGGATAATAAAGTATAAGTTTAATTGACATCCTGCTATATCACGCAAAGTATTGTAACAATTTGTTAAAACTCACTGAGTGGAGCGAATGTCACCAAAATTGTAAAATGATTGTAACTATAAATATCGTTACTGCCCTTGTGATGATGCAGTGAATGAATGTTGTCATACAAATTATAGAAAATTTTAGCTTCATTCACAGTACAAATGCATAGAATACATGTATTTATATACATTTTATATGATATAGATTATCATGTTAAGTGTGTCCACAGCTTAGAATTACATATTATTATATATATACATGTACTGATGTACAGCGTAAAGCAGAAGAGGCTGCCCCTCACAACAGTGTAAATATCAGTTGCAGTTCATGCGTGAATTTTGTTCTTTTTCACAGAAAAAAACAAGCTTAGAGTGAAATTTCTGGCATCTCAATATTTTCTTTTGAAAGAATTTCCATTTTTATGTATAAAATATGAAAATTTCACGATGGATATTATGATCCATTGTCAGGATCAGGCATGTAATCTAATCTGAGATCAGAAGTTCATCTTCTGTTCAGTCTTATAGAAAAACTATAAAAAAAACTAAACTGAAAGTTTATCAAAATCACTGGAATTTCAATTCAACTGAAATATAAAATTGTGAAAAGGATTTTGTCTTTTCCTTTTTACCTGTACTGTTACACTGTATGTGAGATACAATATTAAAATTTATATTCTGGCTCACAAAGTCAAACACATTAAGCGCAAGTGACAAAATCAAACACATTAAGCAAGTGATATTCTACAAACTACAAGTGTTTTTGATATTGAACAGATTGACATGTAATTCTGAGTTGGTAAGTGCATTTAAGGGAAAAATTTAATGTACACAATACTGACCTACATATGATAAATGCATCACAACACTGAATATTGTAATTCTCAAATGTAACCTTCACTGACAAAGTTGCCGAAGTATAGATGATTTAACTGTCACAATAAAGGAACTTGTCAAACAATGTAGATTTAAAGTAATTATCAAAAAATTCTTGGAGCAACAAAATCATTCTGTTAATGAAGTCATCATCCCTGGTGACCTGAATAATTTTGCAGTCCACGAGAGAAAACACAACTAAATATCCTTTTTGTGCCCCAGTGCATGCCATTTGTCCTTGGATTTGATAAAAATGGTTATGACACCTATCAAGAAAAATTGTATTTCCATCAATATTATATCTTAAGTATGGCACAGTAGAAGAAGAAATATTAGAATTCTTTGCAGAAAAGGGGCATTTAACTTCTACAACTGACAAAATTCCATCTTCTTCAACTATGCCATCTGGTGAGGCTGCAATATATGCATATTCTGGATGAACTTGCAGACCAGACTTGGTTGTGGCAAGTCCAGTCAGCTCTGTAAACTTTGTAAGGGCTATGTGTTCATATTTTCGACCATGGGCAATGGCTGGCAGGTGACTCAGGCTAGTAGGCGAGAGGAGGGAACGAGCAACCTGTAAAGAAAGTAACAAAAAAATTACACTGACTTATGATGGTATTAATAAACACAAAATGCTCAGGACTCAAAGTAACAACTTTTAAGTAAAGTTTCTTAATTCCAAACTAGGTTTGACACTTTCCTCTTCTGTTGGACTAGAAGTTGTATTCATTAATTAGAATAATCAATTTAAGATGCTCAGCTACCCAACCCACCGACAGAAACTTTAAAGAGCTTGAGCTGCTACTTAAGTACATGTAACAAAAACAACGGTTTCATTCTAAATCTGTAAACTCTGATGTACTCTTGTTGTACCAAGCATGAGACGTCATATATAATAAAAATAACAGCATAAACACACATTAAATAACAATGGCTCTACCAATTAATAATGTATTGTTAATGTTCATTAAGGTACTGTATTCTGTTAGGTCTCTTTTATTTTCATAGGCCAGTGATGTATCCAGCCATGAAAAAAAAAAAAAACAAGCAAAATTCTAACAACTATCACTACACAAACACAAATCAGATCAGTTCTATCCCTGTCAAGCCAAAAAACACCAACTAAATGTATTGATAAATAATATTAATGGTTGGATGCAAAAACATTACCTGGTTTTTATCTCCACATTTACAAATGCGTCCAAAGTTTGAAGCAGTCAATCTTAACCGTCTCTCTGCAAACCAGGCTTGAGAACGAGCTTGACGCCTTGTTTCTGCCTTTATAGTCTGTTTAGATGGGAGGAAGCATACAGCTAGATAGCATGATAGACAATAAAAATGTGTAGAGATGTGCAAATGCTTTTCTAAACTGTTCGATTCAGGTTATGTTGGAAAAATGTAGATTCTAATGGAATCAAAACTATTACGTACATGCATTTTGAAATTTTTAAAAAGAATTCTAACACTGTAACACTAACAGTCACTCAATAAAAATAAATTTAATTGAAGAAATCCATCATTTCAGTGGGCCATGCAAAATGCCTCTTGTTCCTAGGTACTTGTGAAGGGCTGAATAAGTTTGTGTGCTTTGTCCCATTGTTTCACAGGCATATAATTTAATGTTGCCCACTACTTTTCTCACAAAGCTTGATGGATAAAATGGACAAAGATTTAACACTGAATCTGACAAAAAGTCTCTGAAATACTACTCATGCAATAAAATAAAGATAAGAATGACATAGCTATTCCACAGATTCATCTCACATTCATTCCACATCATTCACCTCCTGCTTACTAACTTGACAAAAATGAAGTTTTAATCATACTAACCGTTCTTGTAGTTTGAGGCAGGTTCATCAAACCCTCGCGTAGAAGGAAGATCTCCTCCATGCTTACACAAGCATAACTGTGGTCTTTCACCACACCCCTGATGCTGGCAGGTGGGAACACCTGAAATATTGGCATTCTACTTGCTGCCTCTGCTCCAATGACAATGTTCCTGAATAGAGCTGGATATGACGGACAATTCATGCCCTCCACTGGGCGGGGGTCACTTTTGTAACCCTTGATTTTCAGGTCCAAATCTCTTGCTTTTGTAGGAGAGCCATGATGAGGCCTGGTTTTGTGAAACTGCTGTAATCTCTGCGTGCAACTCTCGAAAGTCCTGATTGGTCGATTTTGTGTGTGATCTATGAGGCCAAGAAGTGCCACAATCACATGCTTGCAGGCAGCATTGGGGCCCATTCCAATACTGCACTCACACTGGCACTCCTCGACCTCTCCAGCTGGCCCCACAGATATGTCGACATAATATGCCACCTTACTTTTTTGGCTTGCACTCACTTGTGCATGAACATGAGCCAGTGGTGGCAAGGCTGCAGAAAATCTGATGAATTTTATATGTCTTTCCAAGTAAAGTTCTCTATCAGAATCTTTTATTTGTCTGCTCATAGCTGACAAATAAACTTGTAGCGACTCCTCTCTGACGGGTGGCACATTCACGTCAGTGTGGATGTCTTTGAAAGTGGACCTGTCAGGCAGAGCCATGGCATAGTCTTTAGCCTCCTGCTGACTGGCCGCAATGCTCAAATGCCTGTCAAAGAATTCAAGTCTGAAGACGAAAAAACAGAAAGGACACAAAGTTAGTAAATTTCAAAGAATAAAGAATGACATGTGCCAAATAATGTGAACTCAAAAATGGACATGAGGACATTGGATTTTTAAATTTTATTTAATCCAAATAAAAATTTTCAAACTATTGCACAGAATATAGTTTTTTACAAAATGATGCCTGAAGAATGGCTATCCAATTTATAATGATTTATGTTTAGCTCCCTCTTGTTGTCCAATTGAAAAAATTAAATCAGGTGGGTGACGAACACCAAGAGCCATGAGCTCAGTCTGGCCGGGGTTCTCGAAAGAAAATGTCAGGAAGTTAAGCTTAAACTTAAAGGCCAAAACATCTATGAAAGAACTCACTCTTCCTTTGAAGATCATTACCTGTCTTGGGCCACCTGAGGAGTTTCTTACCATTTCATAGGCGCATCCTGTCTACCATTTTCAAACTCTCCTCCCAATACAAGTTAAAACAGAACCATTCATGAGGCATGTATTTTATAACTATAAATAAGGTAACTACACTTCACTGTATACTAAGTACATTTCTTCATCATCCTGACACAACCTATAGCCTACCACCTTTTGGCACATCATCATAATATTGATCAAAATTACCTACTGAAAAATGCCAGTCTTTAATAAACTCAGTCTTCACACAATTTTGTTCTTCTTTGAAATTAGGCTACACTATGACTTTACAAATGTAAGATCTAAATCTTGATAACAGACCTAGAAATCTAGCCCCAAGGCCCAATCCTATAGTAAAGGGCTGCCATTATCCGCCAACATTATCTTGCGCAATACGATACGTTGATAGGGATGAACAGAACACGAGAGGAAGACAGAGAAAGGTTTGAATCTGGGGAAATCACTAGTAAATACAGAATTTATGTTGGCCGATAAAAAAAAATCCTAGGGGAAATTTTAGCCTACAGTATTGGCGGATACACTTCGATTGTAAAAATAGTTTCATTCATCAAAGCTTCCATCCTAGATCTCTGGTTTCATTAGTGTAATCTGTGTTCAGACTTTAATACCGTTCGGTTTCAGCTATTTGGTATTCTAAATTCATACGCTAAAACATCAGACGGGGATTTAGATTTAGATCTAGATCTAGATAGGGGGGTCTAGGCGCACATGCCGATTCAACACGTCAAGAGAAGAGTGGGCTATGGCCCCGACTTGCAAGATTTCATTTTATCCATTGAAGGCTTTAAATTTCAACCTTATATCAAATTGATACACTCACCTTTCAACCAGCTTTGCTTTTTTCCCAGTTTGGCTTATCTTCCTTCTTCTGCATTCTGCCTTCAGGGCTGTCAAAGTTAGGGAACCGTAGCTCGATGTAGATGCCATTGCAAACAAAAGGGGAATTGAAACCGGAAGTTGTCAATGAAAAGCTTAACCCCTCTTTTGGGAAAAACTACGAATTTTTCATAAGCCGACTTCTACGCGACAACGATTGCCCAATGATGCAAACTGCCGAATACCAATCTCTTGATCTCCCTGTCATTTTTATTTTTTAGTTTTTTCCTTTTCAGTTAACAAAATTATGTAAATAAAATGCATAGGGTTTAATTTGTCTCAAGTTCTGAAATGTTACAGATAGCACATAATATGCAATGTAGCGGGCCTGCCACAAGATTGGATGTTTCGATCAAAATGAAGTCTAAAATAAGATACCAGCGCATATTGAGGTGAAATACTTTTCACACAAAAATAATTACCGGAACGTCCTTTATTTTTAGCAATGCTATATTATTATGTGCCTTGGGACTCTCCCCGAACATGAAATTTGCATCGTTCTTTTTCGCGTATTAAAATACTTTAGATTTGTCTCTTTGTGTTGTCCAGTTGGTAATCTAAAATAGTGATTCTCTCTAATCAGGGCTTATTTTGGGACAACACTCCGGTCTGCGACCGACAAAGTTAGGATAAGACAACTGAGAAAAATGTGTAAATGTATAAAAATCCAGAGTTAAACCCCCTGGGACATACCCATTCTATTTTTGGTTTGTTAGTCACTACGCTTCAGTTGCACCTGTACCGGTTGCACCACCTCTCGGCAATTGTGATAAAAATAAAAAGATCTTCCATTATAAATATCGTTTACTTTGAGTATTTTACATTATTTCTCTTTACGGTATCGTCGTGTGTTTTCAGGTAAGCTAAACGTCTGTTAAGTTGATAAGATCCAGCTAGATGCAACGAGTTATTGTTGACCTGATTTTGAAATTTGCTGTTGGCAGCAGTACCAACTAAAATATTGATTAACAATTCATAAGGTAAGGCAACTCGGTGGGCGTTGTTTTTTTTTTTCAGACATGTCACACCAACAAATTAAAGGAATAAAACTGATCTAGAAAAACAGTCACAATAGGAAAGAAAAAGCATCCATACCATTCACAGACTCCTTTCTTCATAACTATTAAATATTATAACGAAATGTTGAGTTTGGAGCATTTATGATGACATTTTACTCCCCCCCCCCCCCGAATCTTCTGATGCACCGCTAAATAAATAAAAGGGTAAATAAATGAACAGCAGGTGACTTACGAATCGGCCCACATACAACTCAGATGAGTACTACCATGCTGAATTCGTTTTTTAATGGGATGAAACACAATAAGTTCCAAAATTTGGTCTCTAGATCACTACCCCTGTCCAAAATTAATAACAGATCATTGCAACAAGAGCAAAAATAAAAAAATATGTGTGAACATAGTTATTTATTATAAATTTCTGTTAAGTTTCCAAATTAAGCTGGGTACCTGGACTTTGTTTCAGCTTCTGTAGGCTATTGCTTTCTATTATGCCACAGAATTTATTTTGGGGTTCTGACAGGTAGTTTATTTATGTTCATTTCTTCAGCATTGCTGGAAAAAAAAATTTCGTGGCTGAATATGTCATATAATAAAAAGGAAATTTTGAGTGCAATTATTGTCATTATGCAATTACTGTAAGCAAAAAAGTTTTATATTATGCTTTTGACAGTTCCAACAATCACAATGAGTATAGTTAGTAATAATAATTAACACTCACTGTTAAATCTGTTTTCTAGCAGAACCTTAGAAAGGTAGCAGTCAGCAAGGGTGCATTTTTTTATCATTGATTCTACAGTGAGCCGCAAATGTATTGTTTCACAGAAATTAACTTCCTTTTATGTTATTATGTACAGTGGTGTCTTGTACTATGAGTTGAACGGCACAAACTTTTGTTGGTTTCCATAGAATTGTGAATCTCTAGATCATCCATCATAAGGAGACGTTTGAAAGACAGTTAGAGCTGTAGGCCTACTTATTTGTACCAATGTGAGGATAATTGTTTTATCACTGCAACTGAAACAGTGCAAACATTTTTATTTCTTTGGGCGATGATTGATTTGGCTGTTTACCAACAGATACCAAGATCATGGCGTCTGCCGAAAGCATTCAAAATACAAGTGCTGAAACTGGAGAGCCTTCACTCTCCACTCAGCAGACATCAGAAGTTGCATCCGTCAAGTCTGCCTTTCCCAACAGATGCAGAGTCACCTGTGATGTTGGGGAGTACAGTAATGTAGTTACAGTCCAACCTGAAAACTTGGATGTCACGATCAAATTTCAGCTCACTCGTGAGTACAACAAAAAATTCATAGCAATGGGTCCACCATGTGCCCAAATTTGGTTTCGTTTCCATAATGTGAATTTTTGTAAAGCTTAAAGGTCAGATTTAGGATTAGGTTATAGCTAAAAATTGGCCACTTATGCCTGCAATTATAATTGTCTGGAACTAGCCACAAGATAGGAATCAAATTCCCATTGAGAATATTTGGGACACATGACTCAGCTTACCTCTACCCGTAAAGTTATGCCTCATGGTAGCCTTTAAATTTTTACAGTTGTTGTGATGTTCCTCTGTTAATCCTTTAAAAAGTTACCCATTGAGACTTTGTGGTTCAGACTTCTTTCTGAAAGCTCAGAGAGTTATATAGTTTTGTGAAATTTGTATACACAATGTTTTGACATCATGATTGCCTTGGGATATATATATTATATTCTTATGTGATTATGCAATGGATTTGGTTGGGCTATACTACTTATTAAACTTCTTTGATGGTTCCAAATGAGATGCCTTGACAGTCTCTCTCAGTGTTAGGCCAGATCTTTATTAATTATTCTTTGGTAATAGCTGTGTACATTTCGCCTTTTTATTCATTTTCAGCTGCTTATCCATCAGTCATTCCTGAGATAGCCATTCGTTCAGAATCCTTGACGGATGAAAACATCATGGATATTCGCCAAATGCTGAGATCAAAAGCCTGTGAGCTGACTGGTCAACTCATGATCCAGCTCTTGATTGCTGAGGCTGAGAGTCTGTTTAAAACTTGTGGTCTCAAGCCTGGTAAAGCAGGTAAAGTTAGTGACCATACTTATCTGGACAAAAAGCCAAAGAAGAATAAGAAGCCCAAGAAAAAACCAAAGTCAGAAGACGAGGTAGAGGAGAAAAAGCTTCCACCAATGAAAACAGCTGACGATGTTGTTAAAAGGATCATTTGGGATGACGCGCTTGAGAAGGATGACTTTGTTGTTGGTTATTTTGACCGATTCCGGGGTCTTGTAGAAAAATATTTTTCAGCATTTTCATGGGAAGACTTGGCATCAGTAGATTACGATGTACTAGCAGTACCAAAGCACAGAATCCAGTATTTTAAGTACAAGGATGTGAAAGTTTGGGACAAGTCTCGGAGAATTGACAACGTGTTTGGATCAGCTGAAGGTACCAAAACTATTGATGTTATCATGAGAGAAGTTCAAGAACTGGAGATGCTGCAGGGGGACGGGGAAGCTGAACCAACACAGAATGGTCTGTTGAAAGTTAACAGTCAAGAAGGAGACAGTTTTGATGACGATGATGAGGATGACAGCAGTGACGATGACGGAATCGTGGTTACCATCGGAAGCGCTGCAAATATTGATTTGTCAGCGCAGAAGAATAGTAAATCAGTTCAGGAAAAAGGAGCTTCAGCTCAGCCTGAGAAAGATGAAGAGGTTCAAGATGAATTCAACCCATACTGGCGGGACAAACTCAGACCAAATTACTTTTTGTGCATCCGTATTACTGGTGGGGACATTATTGACAAGGTGGGAAACATCCAAGACTATCTCATGGAGAAAGAGCCATTGTTCAGCGAGTGCTGTATCCCTGGAGCATCACTTCATGTCACAATAACAACTGTTGGACTCGAAACATCTGAGCAGCTGCTTCAGTGCATTGAAGCTCTGAAGAAAATGAAACCAGAGTTAAAAGCCGCCTTACCTACATCAGTCCTTAAACTTAGTGGGGTATCACATTTCTATAATCGTGTGATTTATGCACAGGTTAATTACAAAAAAGAATTTATTTCATTTTGCAATTTGCTGAAGATGCTTCTGCGTGAATCAGGCGTGTCCATTAGAGACGGGTATGAATTTGTACCTCACATGTCCATCATGAAAGTAACCAGGCCAGTCTCCAGACTGAGAGGAACTAAAAACATTCCCCCATCTTTGTATGCAGACTTTTCCAAAACAGATTTCGGGGAACAAAAAGTGGACAGTGTTTATCTCTGTTCAATGGGTAATGAGAGAAGAGACGATGGGTTCTATCTTACTCCTTATGAAATGCACTTTTAATGAATTTCTTGTCAGTGTTAAACGCTTACTCATTATTGGTTCATATCCTTCAGCAGGGTTATACATCACATGCAAAGTGTAAGGGAATTTCATTCATGTCACACCCCAGTGTTAGTTCTCTGAATAAAGAGTCAGTTATTATCATGGGCTCTTAGATTTTCAAAATATGTTCCTTATTTAATATGTAAACTTATTTTAGAACATATTCTTGAGATAAAGAAGATCAGCAATTATTTTGAAGATGTTGTAATTACCATCCTATGTTTATATGTTAACTTGTTTTGAAATAGATTCTTGAGTTAGGGAAGATGAAAATTACTTGTTATTACACAATGTACTACAATTACTGCCTTTGTCCATTCTTGTGCCTGTGGAGAATAATTCAAGGCATGGAACTGGCTCAATTTAAATCTGATTTCAGGCTTGTTTCAGGCTCATTGTTGGAAAAATTACATCAAGACAGAATTATAGAACTCTATCAAAATTATAGTGCTAGGGGGGAGGGGGGGGGGTCCAATCCTCCCCTTCACACACCCCCCCCCCCCCCCCCACAGCCTTACAGGTCAGATAGGAATGTTGACAGAAAGGAACAAAAATGTTATTTTTACATCAAGCATCATTTACTTGTCAGGGAAATCCTCATCTCATAATGTCTTTCTCATATTACTATCTTCAAACTCATCCAGAGCCATGCCACTGTCTCTAACTCTTAACAAGAGATGGCACACATGGATAAATCATTCCTTCTTTTGGTCAAAAGTTCATTTTGTACTTCTGAAATGCCAAAGTAAGCTGTCGGTATATTACAAGGGTTGAGATGATAATGACAAATTTTACGCTGGACCCTTTCTTCTAGGCTGATAAAGCTGACACTGAATCATTTCTGCTTTTCATTGCAAAATTTGGCATAATTATCTTATCTCGCTTGATTAAGCTACATTATTAAAATGCTATTATATAAAGGAAGGGGATATTTTATTTAGATATGGCTGGTTTCCACAGTTTACAAATATTTGACTGATGTGAAGATTTGACCATCTTTTTATCCACCCTACTCTCTAAGAGCAGTGACTCAATGAGAACTGACAAATTCTAAATTTTGGAATAAATTGTTCCATCATCTTGCTCTTGAGAGTCAATCACAGTGTCCATGTTGCAAGTGGTTTTCAGATTTACAAGGACCCATGAACATTCTTTTTTAAGTTTTGGTGCTGAGTGCTGCCAAATTTTTGTGAAGCACTTTTTGAGTTACATTCAATACATGTATCTTTTTTTTTAAAAAGGGGGGGGGAGGGGGGAGGGCAGAGAAGGAGAGGCAGAAATGTAGTTGCCTTTAATTGAGAATCATGTCCCTATAATTACCATAATGTCCATGTGCCAAAATACACTGGAAAGCACAAATCTTAATAGTACAGAGCAATAAGTACATACAATGTAGTAAAGTGGTGATTCCTTTGACTAGGCAATCAACGTCCTTTTATGGGTGATTTCCTTTTCCAGGTGGTCAGGCTATGCCAAAAAGGTTCTTTCTGATCAGGTTTTAAATTTTGAACAGTCACTGTCTTACTGGCCTGGGGGCCCGAATGCTTCAAAGATTGGCCTAAAATTGGACAACCACCAACTCAAAGGAGACTTCTGCTCTTTGCTTGATAATTATGAAGTTTGATCTCTGGGATGAGTTTGTTGACCATTTGGAGTTGATGCATCTGGTCAGAGGAAACCTCAAAAGCTTAGATTAGTCTGACCACCTGGTTGGAGGAATCTAGTCCAAATTATAAGTACATATACCAACAGGTTTGTTTGTTTGTTTGTTTTTTCACCGTATATTATGTACAGTATAATTTTATTCCACTGTGATTTGATTATTATAACAGAATAATATGAGTGGTTGTTGGTAATGATGATAATACAATAGTATTTAAAAATTGATTTATCATTTCATCTCTCAGTTCTTTACCTATTCCAATAGATGACTGCTTTTCCTTAGAGTGTACATGTAATTATGACAATGATGCTTCTATGATGATGATGGTACATATAGATAGATGATATGCTAACAGTCAGGGTAGGTCTTTGGAGCTGTTGGGCCAAATAGTTTTGGCATTGCTGTTCTCTGTAAAATCAGCAGTGTGGTGTTAGATGTTTGTTGCAATGTGTTATAGTGTGCACATGAAAAGACTAGATTGACCTAGCATGGGACCCCATTAGGCGCAGGGCCCAAGTGGGAGCAACTGGTCCAGTTGGCTGAAAGTCGGCCCTGGTAATAGTGACTTCCCTGAGAGTAATTGTAACTACTGTCAAATTTATTATGCAGATAATGACAGTACATTTTCCTGGACTAATGCTAATAGAAGGCTTTGACTGGGATCTGTCATGTTTCACTACCGAGAAAGAAAAAAAACTGTAAACCTTAAGAAACATTTATTCACTTAAACAGCTCTTTTAAGCCTATTAAAAAGTGTATAATTGAAAGAATTAGGTCATTATGGGTAACGGTACGTCCAAGTTTTATTTCCCTTGACAACAGTGTTAAAATGAAATAATAATGTGGATGGAGCAGCCTTTGTTGATCATGAATCTCAGAATCAAAAGTGATTGCTAATGGGAAACAATTTAAGCAGCTGAGTAATTTTGGAACAGACCAGAAATGCAATTAAGGAAAAATGGATTGTTGTTTACAGTCATTTTGACAATAATTTCAGTGTGAAAGAAGTAAGTGCTAAAAAGAAAAAGGGGGGGGGGGGGAACCAACAACAAAATTTGACCTCTTTTTACTGATTTGGGTGCTAACCAGATGACAAATAATTTTTATTTGTAGCCTACATGACATGTAACTTGCCTCATAACAAAAAAAAAAAGCAACAATTGTCACCGGCTTATTAAGCACAACATAATGACGTGATCCAGTTACTTTATTAAAAAAATCAAACATCCATTTTAATTTCACTTTTATTTCATTTTATTTACAAGCAAAAGTCTGAATGACTGAAAATCCACTCAAAAGATAATCAAGAAAGGGTGAAAGGCATAAAAGTGGTCGTTATCGTGCCGTTGCCCCGCAAAACCCAAATTTATATATTTTTATTCTTAATCTTAAGGAGGGCTGAGAGGTTGTGGGGGGGGGGGGGGGTCAGCGGGAAATCACCTGTACATCGTAAAATAATGCATAATAATAATTATATAAAGCATGACAATGTACTGGCTCAGTAGCTGTCATCAGAAATTGACCAGGCAGTAAACAAAGTCTTTCATAGTTTTTGGTTACATGGTCACGAAAGTTTAGATGTGTATACTGTTTACCCTCTAGCTCCAATATAAGTTACTGGTATGATGATAACTGAGAAAGTTTAGTGTAGTTTTCTTATTCAGCAAGTTCCACAACGCTCAACTGCTCTCCGTCCCGTAGAGCCTCACATCAGTGTTGCCAGGTGTGTACGTGGAATCAAAATTGACTCGTTGTGTGTGTAGAGGGAGGAGGGGGGGGGGTGTCAATGATATAAATGTATGGGGAAACAAGTTTTAAAATGTTACACACCACTGTTCTAAAGTTTCGGAACATCTCAAAACCATCAAGTTGTTGTACCCGCGCAAGGGGTGATAATCAAGATTACTGTTTCGAAGACGAAGATGGGCAAAATTTTGTAATGTCCCTTGTAGTGACAACGATGGAAAACATTCACCGACGTCACTGAATGCTTTCATGGGGTCTTTCATTTGCATACAAAAAGCATGCATAATTATAATTTCATAGCACTCGACATGTCGAGATCTTAATTCTGTTTGTTCCAACTTCCCTTTTTGCACATCTGAGAAATTCGACGTTGAATGGAATTAGTATTAGACTATAAAAAGACAGAATAAATCGGAACTGTGAGACAGCTTGATAACGCATTTTAAAGAGGGTCAAAAAGTGCATTAATTGTACCTCTTCTACATACTGAAAGATCTCTAGTTTTTCAGAATAATGGAGATAAGATAAACAAGAACAAAGTCGAGATATGTGGGTGTAAAACTGTGACGTTCTATAATTATCAATCTATGTAGGTCACTAGTGTAAGCAGTTCAGTCTGACTGTCATAATTGTCAGTCAATTAAATTGATCTCATAGCCATGCGCTAGCTGGACCACGTAGCAGGGCAAATAATCATAACGGAGGGGTAGAAACAGACCCAAAGAATTCCACGATCTAAGAAAAGTAGTGTGGATGGACTACCGGAGCTTACAAACTCCTGAAGTTATGGAAAATCCAAGCCTGCCTGCAAAAAGTCACGCCTCAAGATGGGGCGGTTTTTCAGAAATTTGGCATAGACGGGAGGCAAAGCTGGAGTTGTTTTCTGCACTATAATTATGCTACAGAAATGATAGTAGAAAAAAAAAGGTCCCCTTCTCCGGCAACTGTGTATTCTCCCCCCCCCCCCCCCCCGCCCCCGCCCTTTTTTTTTCTTCTCATCCTTATCCACTTCTTTCCACCACACAGCATAAACATAATTATGTAGGTATTTGGTTTTTTCTTCTCTTTCCACACTGGGTGATTGATCCGAGTCACTGATAAAAACAATCCGGTTGACATTGATGTAGTGACCTATTTCAGTCCGACAGCTGATCGAAAAGTTCATCTCTCCAGGGAAAGGGAACGGCCGGATGAGATGGGAAATGGGGGAAAACCCACTTAAAAATTCCTGGAACCTGAAGTATGATCGACGGGCCTCACAAGAGGTAGGTGGAGCAAACACACGCTGGTCGTATAAACGCTCCAGCCAATGACGCGCGAATGAACTCTACCGCTGCACCCAATTTACTGGTTTATTTATATATATATCTGTATTTATTTATTTAGTTATTTCTTTATTAGGACGGACTTTTATTTATTTGACAATACAATAAATACCAGAGGGAAAATACCTAAATAGTACACCTTTCTGTATATATTTCTGAATTTATCTATATTATATTCATTTACGTAGGCCTATTTATTTATTTATTTACCTATATTTGTGTTTATTATATATTTCTGTATTAATTCTGAGTGTATTTATTTATTCATTTATCTATATCTGCATCTATTTATTTATATATTTATCTATATCTGCATCGATCTATTTACTTTTTATTTATTGATTGATTGATTGATTGATTTATTAGTCAATGTGTAAATGGGAGTGACTCTTTTTTTTTTTATCTTTCTTTATGTGCCTGAGGAAAATGCCACTGACCAAGATCTTGCAAACGTTTTGCCCCACTGTGAGAGAAGGTATTTTGATTCAGCGTTATGCTGAGCTATATATTCTAGGGCAATGGCTTTGGTAATGCTGATTTAATAACACTTATGTGTTAGGTTTAATTTGTGTGGTGGGTCGAAAACTGCATTAGATGAGAGTGCGAGAGACAGAAAAAGAGAGACAGACAGACAGAGGGGAGAGAGAGAGAAGGAGAATGAGAGAGAGAGAAGGAGGGGGAGAGAGAGTGTGTGAGAGAGAAAGAAACAGAGTGAAAGAAAGTGAGAGAGCGAGATAGAGCAGAGAGTGAGAAAGAAAGAGAAAGTGGGAGACAGAGCAGAAAGAGAGAAAGAAAGAGAGAGAGGGAGAGGGAGAGAGAGAAAGACAGAGCAGAGAGAGGGAGACAGAGGGTGAAAGAGAGAGAAAAAAGTGAGAGACAGACAAAGACAGCTGAGCGAGAGATAAAGACAAAGAGAGAGACAGAGAAATTAAAAGAGAGAGGGGGGGGGGGGAGAAAGAGAGTACACCACATACAATTCAGCTATTTCAGCTCGGGGTTCAATTTCTACGGGCACCGGTATTTTGATACAATGCCCGCATCCCATTCTAACTTCCGGTGTCATCCAATTCTATGCAACCCAAGGGAAAAGTTCGCTCATGTCATTTCTCGCCAAGTCTCCCAGCGGAACATCGGCCTCCTGTGATTGCATGACTGGCAACAATGCGCAATGAAGGCTCACGCGCGACAAGTTCTCTTTTCTCTGCTCACGCGCGACATCAATCGCCCCCTTGCCCCCTTCCTCGCTCTCCCAACACATATTCACAACAACTCGGCTGTGGTTGACAGTACACAAACTGGATATGGACGGTTCCAGTAACCAATAGTTGTGAAAGGAAAAGGATGCGCAGAGTGGAAATATCGTGATCATCAACTTCGTGATGTGAGGTAAACAGACATGCAAATATATTTAAAAGAAACAATGATTTTATTTTGACTTGTGTTGAAAACAGTTTATACATGTCGTTGCAATGTGCAAACTGTATTAATACACAAGACCACACTGCCTGTGGCTGAAAAACAAAGAGCTATCACATGCTGTCAATGCTTAGCCTATTCTTGCGTACCTGCAATTATGAAAACATAGTTTTTGTTGTTGTTGTTGTTGTTGTTTCATAAAATTGGCTTGTATATATATATATTTTTTTTTGTTAAATACTTTAAAGTTGTAGCAAATGTCAGTGGATATTCTGGCTGTGTTTGTGGTTTTGATGAGTAAGCTTTTGTGTCGTGAAGGAATTAACTTCGCCTTTGGACGTACGGTGGTACGTATCACCTGCATGGTTGCTCTGTGAAAGAGTGGCAAAAGATAGAGGAAAAATGCTGATTAATTACTGATGGAGGTCGTTAAGGTAATACTAATAATAATAATAATACCTAACATCTGTACAGCGCTTCATCCCGTTGACAAACAGGCTCTAAGCACCGTACAACATGTATATCACATAATCACACACACAATCCACAGGCATACAAAAAAAAACAAAAAACTCTTCAGCTGATGTTTAAAAGTCATAACATTTTCAGACTCTCTGAAAGACAGAGGCAGAGAATTCCAAATCTGGTGCCCTTGAAAAGAAAAAGATTTTTCACCCATGGGCGTAAGGGACATTTTGGGAATTTTAAACTTTTTAGTGTCTGCATATGATCTAAGATATGATGGTACATAGGGAGTCAAAAGATCAGTTAAATAAGTTGGTGCATTTTGTACATACATTTGTGACAGAGTAGTAGCATAATTATAGTGACACAGTGGGTAATACTGTTTTAGTGCTTTGTGCAGTAAAATTGCGATTGGTTGAGTTAGAATTCTGGTTTTTGTTTGTTTGTTTGTTTTTACACTGGAACTGTTTCGGTGCCTTTTACAGTATAGATTATTTTAATGAAAGCAAAATTTGCATCGCTGATGTCACTGCGGCGGCAAATTTTTGTAGCGGTCGCAGTGCAGCAGTAGTAGTAGTGATAGTAGGCCTAGTATTGCGGTAAAAGTAGTTGTAAGAGTAGTAGTTGTAGTTATAATAGTAGTAATTGTAGTAGTTGTACCGGTAGAAGTAGTGATTGTAGTAGTGGTAGTAGTAATAGCAGCAATTACAGTAGTGGTAGTTGTAGTAGCAGTGGTAGTTGTATTAGTGGTGACAGTAGTAGCAGCAGTAGAAACAGTAGTAGAAGTAGTAATAGCAGTCGTACTTGTTGTAGTAGTAGTAGTAGCAAAAGAAGTATTATGTACTATGGTAGTAGGCTTAGTTGTAGCAGAAGAAGTGTTATGGCAGTATGCTTAGTAGTAGTAGTAGTAGTAGTAGTTGTAGTAGTAGTAGTAGGAGTAGCTGTAATATTAAATTAATAGTAGTAGTAATAGTGATGGGTGGTGGCAAGAGTGATAATAACAGCAGTAAAGTAGGTGTAGTGTTATCGAACACACAAACATATACACATACATGCAAGGCCGTGGGTCGTAAAAGGGCTTCGTACAACCAAGCTGAGGGCTAGTAAGGCAAGGCTTTTTAAATACTGCTTTTTTTCTAGTCACATTATTAATATTTTTGTTATTATTATTATTATCATTATTATTATCGGTAGTAGTAGAAGTAGCAACAGCAGCAGTAGTGGTAGTGGTAGGCCTAGGAATGGTGGTGGTGATGGTAATAGTAGTAGTAGTAGTAGTAGTAGTAGTAGTAGTAGTAGTAGTAGTAGTAGTGATAGTAGTAGTGGTAATGGTAGTAGTAGAAATAGTAGTAGTAGCAGTAGCAGTGGTGTTAATAGTTGTAATGATAGTACGTAATAGCAGCAGCGCTGCAGTAGTAATAGCAGTAGTGGTAGCAGAAGAACACTGGAAAGAGGGCGGGGGGGGGGGGGATTCAACCAATTTCCCCCAACCCATCCCCGGTGGAGTTTGTGGGAATTTCTGGTGAATACATTTTCATAATTATTATGCCAGCCTTGAGGCATGAGTTTAATAGGAAACAGGATTAAAGAATGTTGAGAACCACTGACGTAGCGGTAGTAACTTAGGTAGACGTGTTAAGCAGGGGGATAGTAGCAACAATATCTGGGCGATGTTGCTAGCACCGTTAGCAAAAGCCTATCCATAAAGTCCGTAGGCTTAAGTTTTCGATTTTTGACCCCCCTCCCCTTCCCCCATAAAAAAAACAACAACAAAACTATGTACATTTTTCATACACTTGGCTTCAACCATCTTCCTCCACTCCCTCCCTTTGCACGTGAGTTCGGCCATTAGAATGGTGAACCTTCATAACATGACTCTTATATTCTAAGTTCTAACACTTTAAGAAGCATTTTGCACAGGCTATTCAATTGTTTCGCGAGTATACAAGATAGCTTACATTCAATTTTTAAATAATCTCACAACTCATTTTTTTGCACAATGAATAAATAAATAAATAAAACTTTTAAAATGTATTACCATAGTTTCCTACCCTTTTCTATCCCGCGGGGCAACAACCTCCCCCAAGAATTTACAACGTCTTTTGTGGGTGTCCCTTCAATACAATTGTAGTACTATAATTACTAGTAACAATAACAGCTCCAGCAGCAGTTATAAATCGCTGGTATAATTTATCTATAGACATAATGTAAATAAAAGCTTCTGTAGTCTGTGCTATATCAACAATACTTTCTTAGCCTGGAGTCTTGTTTTCTGAGACCGAAACATAGCCTTAGGGTTAATAATATGGCCTTTAGCGTCTTTACAGACGGTCTTAGCAGCTAGAATATTCACTTTCACTTTGACTGACAGCTTCTCTCGTGGCTTATTCTACCAATGTTTGACCCGAGAGTGCGATGGCAGTGATTGCAGGTCAGTCTTTTGGGTTCACTTTGGCGAGTGTTTTCATTCCGCCTCTGTCGTTTTGTCAGGTATGTTTCTTTTGCCTTGAAGTCTATTGCGAGCGTGCCACTGCGCAATTTTTGTCTCCATCTGCTTCGATCATTTGCAAGGTTCTCCCATTCATTGGGGTCGATGTTGAATGCTTTCATCGTGACCTTGCAAGTGTCTTTGAATCGCAGATGTGGCCTACCTCTGGGTCGGTTGCCAGTAGCAAGTTCCCCGTAGAGAATTTGTCTGGGGATGCGATCATTTTCCATACGGTGGAGATGTCCAAGCCACCGCAGTCTTTTTTTGCCTAGGAGAGACTGAGTTGATGGAATGTTGGCTCGGCTCAGAACTTCGATATTTGAGATCCTGTCTTGCCACTTGATCTTGAGAATTTTGCGTAGGCAGCGCAGGTGGAAGGAGTTGAGGGATCTTTCATGTTTGGAGTAGGTGGTCCATGTCTCTGAGCCATACAGCAGGGTGCTTAGGACGCAAGTTTGGTACACGAGTACCTTTGTTTTGATGGTCAGCTTGCTATTGTTCCACACCCTTTTTAAGAGTTTGCCAAAAGCTGTGGCCGCCTTTCCTATTCTGGCATTTATTTCAGTTGTTATGTCTGTGCTACCACTGATGGTTGAGCCTAGGTAGCAGAATTTTCCCACTTGCTCCAGAGGAGAGCCATTCAGCATGATTGGGTTGGGGTTTCTCAAGCCTTGTGTCAAAACTACAGTTTTTGAGACACTGATCTTTAGCATGAATTTGTCACAGGCTTTGGCAAGGCTATTGATGAGAGCCTGGAGCGTGGTTTCATCGTGGGCCACGATTGCAGCATCATCTGCGAAGAGGAGCTCTTGTAACATAATATGCTCTGTACGAGATTTTGCTTTTAGTCTGGCAACATTAAAAATGGAGCCGTCCACTCTGGTGTTAATAAGTACTCCACCTGAACATTGACCAAAGGCATTCTTGAGTAGGGCTGCAAAATATATACCAAATAAGGTAGGAGCAAGAACACATCCCTGCTTCACACCGCTGTTTACAGCAAATGAATTGGATGTGCAGCCCTCAAAGTTGACACATGCCCTCATGTCAGTGTGGAAGGATGCAATAAGTTTTAGCAATGTTGGTGGACAGCCTATGGATTTAAGGACTGCATACAGGCCAGATCGGCTTACGGTGTCGAAAGCCTTTGTTAGGTCCACAAAGCATGTTATAAGCGGCCTGTTTTGTTCTTTACATTTTTCTTGGATTTGCCGAAGTGCAAATATCATGTCAATAGTTGATCGTTTGCTTCGAAAGCCACATTGTGTTTCTGGTAAGACTTTTTCCGCCAGTTGTTGAAGGCGGCAGAGGATGACGCGAGCAAAAGCCTTTCCAGTAATGCTGAGGAGGGATATGCCTCGATAGTTGTTGCAGTCGCCTTTGTCTCCTTTGTTCTTGTAAAGTGTGACAATTTTGGCGTCTCTCATATCATGTGGTATCACGCCTTCTTTCCAACACTGCAGTAACAGATTATACAGGTGTGGTAATAGTGGGCCTTTTAGGTCTTTTAATACCTCTGCAGGAATGTTGTCACTTCCTGTGGCTTTTCCAGCAGACAGGTGGTCGATTGCATTGGAAAGCTCGACTAAGGAAGGTTCAGCGTCAAGTTCGGCCATTATTGGCAGTTTTTGGAGGTGTTCCTCAAAATCTGGTGGAATATTTTTCTCAGTTGAATACAACAGAGAGTAATGCTCTACCCACCTATTCAGTTGTTCATTTTTATCTGTGATGGGTTCACCATTTACAGACTTAAGTGGGGCGCTTTTGGTGATGATTGGCCCAAGAGCTACTTTCATCTGACTAAAGGCGGTTTTCATATCTCCCTTTTCATTTGCCTCTTGTATGCTGCTACACAAGTCTGTCCAGTATTTGTTGGCGCAACGTCTTACCTCCAGCTGAAGTTTAGCTTTTGCATTTTTCAAACAAGTTTTTGTACTCTGATTGCAATTTTTGTTATACTCATTGAAAGCAGATTTCTTTTGCTCAATGAGAGGTAGGAGAATTTCACTGTTCTGGGCTACCCAGTCGTTGTTTGAAACTTTATGCTGTCCAAAAGACTTGATGGCACAGTCATGAATTTTTGAACTGAGAGTGTTCCATGTTTCATCTACCGAGTCACATTGGGTGACATTATCCATGCTTTCAGCAAATAACTTTTCAAATGACTTTCTATTTGATTCATCTCTGATTGCTGTTACATTGATCTTAGGGATTGAAGGGGCTTTTGATCTGTATATTTTCTTGGCCGAAATTTTGATTTTGCTGACTACCAGTGCATGGTCGGTGTCACAGTCAGCACTGTGGAGGGAACGAGTTATTTTTATACAGCCCAAACTCTTCCTCCTTGAGAGAATAAGATCTAATTGATGCCAATGGCCAGACCTGGGATGGCGCCATGATGTTCTTTGGCATCTCTTAAGGTCAAAGTACGTGTTTGTAACACATAATGAGTTTACGGAGCATAGCTCCAGAAGGCGCTGCCCGTTTTCGTTGATGTTGCCAATGCCGAAGTGCCCAATGCACTTTGGCCATGCGGAGTGATCTGCTCCCACTCGAGCGTTAAAGTCACCCAGAATTAGCAGGCCTTCGGTGAGAGGGATGTTGTGGAGAGTCCTCTGCAATGCCTCGTAGAAAATGTCTTTGGTTTCGTCAGAGGAGGTAAGTGTTGGGGCATAGACACAGATAATGTTGGTAAAACCAGACCGGGTGTTCAGTGTCACGAGTGGAGTGAGTGCAATTAAGGGGATTGCTACAGAGCGGGTGTAGAGTAAGAAGGACTCACGGTAGAGAAGTAAGTTAAGCGTGCTGTTGTGAGTAGTGGGGGGGGGGTCTGAATGAGGCGAAAGCGCTGTATTACTATCACTGCAAGTTAGAAGGTCCTACGGAACGGACCTGTGAATAAGAGCCCATCGGGCGGACATAAGGGGAGCAGTCGAGAAGACTAGTGAGAGAGTCTTTCCAGTGATGACTGGTATGTAGAACGTTGATTGATTATTATGATTGATGTATTATATTATATTCGTCTATTACCATGATGTAAATAAGTAGATGTGAGGAATGTGGAAGTCCTTGATATTGGATATAGCAATGTGCGCCATGAGCGATAGATGAAAGTGAGTTCATGGATTTGTAGCGCGAGTGAGTAGTGTGTACTCCGATGGAGGTGTGTTACCGTAAGATGTGTGGTGAGTGAAAGGTGAACGAGTGTGTGTACGCTTCATGGGTTGTAAGGAGAGGTGGAGTGAATAGAAATGGTAGGGTATTATACCAATGTAATGTTATTCTTGTAGGTGTCGAGGACGGGCCGCAGAGCCACCTCGATGAGCACAGGGGATAGGCCAGCATAGGGCCGGAGGCCACACATAGGCCAGAAGTGAGGCTGTCAGTGCAGGACAGTAGAGGCACATAAAGTCGTGGCAGTCAGGCCACGGACAGGGACGTAGATATGAGCGTGAATGTGATAATGCACTATTGCCATGTTGAGGGGCTAGGGAACTAATAATGTACTGGTGAAATGATAATGTCTATTGAAATGATAATGTGTTATTGCCCTGCTGAGGTGCTAGGGGAATGCTAAGGTGTATGACAATAGGAAGGTGATATTGAGAGACTGCGGTGCCAGTGAATTACTAATGTGCTATTAAGACCCTGAGGGGAGAGGCTGAGGCCGAAGTGCCTTTAGGAGTAACTACCGGATTGTGGATCCGAGGGAGAGTGTGTGTGAGAATAAGGCCGTTGTACGGCAGTTAATTGCAATAATATAATGTATGTAATTGCGCTATTATCTGTATAATTATGTTTAATAAATGTGTGAGTCTGATGGGTTGTTTTGTTAAGTGTTAAACTTGTTTGTTCGTGATTGTTGTCCTGTCATAAACTATTACATCTCCCAGTCTGGGATTTGTGACATTCAGTCTGAGTGTCATGATGCGTTCTGACACTCCAATTGGAGTTGCGATCGAATTGATAAGGGAGTTTTTTACGGCGAAGCCCACGCCGTGGATTCTCGGCTGTTCGCTGCTAAGGCCCTGCCAGAAGAAGGTGTAGTTTTCTTCTTTGACTGATCCGGAGTCGGGAAGTCGAGTTTCTTGAAGGGCAACGATGTCGATGTTTAGTAGCTGAAGTTCTCGATCAATAATTTGGGATTTCCTGATGGAGTCAATATCAGTGAGATCTTGCTGTTGCAAGCCTGGGCGCATTGTTCTGACGTTCCAGGTACCAAGTTTTAGTATTTTTCTGTTTTTGCCAGGTGCACACTTTACGTCAGCTTTTTGACTTTTGGTCTAGCTCCAACCACCTTATGAAGCAGGCTGACGTGGCGGAACAACACCCAACTGCCTGGGGGCTGCCCAGGTTACGGCGGGCGGTAGTTGATCAATGCAGCTGAAAAGCCGCTCCCACCGACAGAGGGGACCCCTGGCGCTCATCCGTACGCCAAATGGATTGAGCTTATCACCGGTAACTGCCACCTCCCGTGTTGTGCCCATCCGTAACGGATGGCTGGAGTGTCCTCTCCAAATCGGAAATGGGTGGGCTTATAGAGGAGAGACAGACGCTTGCCAAGCCCGAGCAAACGCCTCCTCGTTTTGCTGCCTTGCCTGGGCTATTTTTAAGAGATGGTGCTTTGCCCAAAGGCACCACCCCTCTCTCTGCCATTCTAGTTAAACCCAAGGGAGAGACCAGGTCAATACATTTGGAACTAGTCCGGCTGCAGGAGATGCTGGAAGCCAGTTTGATGCAGTTCTCCCTGACAACCACCTTCGGGTCTCCACTCCTGATTTTTTGTCTGGGTTTACTCCCATAGCCTTTGCTATCATAGCATCACACAAGGCAGTGTGGTATTTGTATTCAGGGTTACCTTCCCCGAGTCTTCCTCTCTCCCGAGATGACCCACAAGACAGTGGGGGTGACAGTAGCAGGGTTAATAACAACGTAATAATACATTTTTATTTACAACACTAACCCCCCCCCCCCCCCACAAGTCTTCGATTCCTGAAATCGATGGTTAAGAAAAGAAAAATAGATTTGGCAATCGATATTCCGCAGTCGACTTCGTCCACTTGCCACTCTGCCACGATCCCTCGACCCGATGCCATAGTCGTTAAGCTGTTTGGATTATGCGCGGTCTCGTTCATTATCCAGAAAGAACAGCCCTGATGAGTTAATGGATACATGAATGGACTGCCTTGTCAGCTTTTCGAACGCCACTTCTACCGGGGTCTTCTTACGGTAATTTTTCTGTTTATTCTTGTTTTTCCCTTTTTTTCTCCGTTGATGTTTTTGTTTTTTTTTCACAACTCCGTGAAGTGAGAGCACTCTCTTTGTGAAGGATTAAAGAGCTGCTACAAGGCTGTTCGTAATGAAGCTTTAAAGTCGTATTCAGGAGCAACACCGTGGTCGAAACCCCAGACAGAAGGAAGAATTGATTCAACGTTGTTTGGTAAGAGCAAAGAAGGATTACGATTCTCTCGACTGCTTTTTTTCTTATGTTGACTGAACTTTGAATGCCGTACTTCGATCAAGCGACTTCAGCGATTTGGGTTATTTTGGTTTTTTTTTAATCAACTAAGGTAAGAGTCTTACAGACAAAAGCTATCTTTGCAATAGTTCTTTTTATTATTATTTAACCAGCGTAACATGTTATTATGATCATATTAAGTTTAATAATATAAATGTGAGTGGATCTGGCGAAATCGGGTTGTTTAAGATGAAATTTTTTTTTTACCTCTTTAAACAAATCAAAACCAAAATATTTCTAAGACGAATTCAAGCAATATTATTTTAACATAATGCAGAGGAATGGCTGATCTTTCATTATTATAAGCAAATTTTAATTTCTATAGAAAATATGTCCCCCTTTGTTGAGGTTTTCTCGGGAATCTGGTCTTTCACCCTAAACTTGATTCCCCTACATCCACTCACAAATGTTAGGAAGAGACAGGATTTTGTTTCATGTTCTGTTAAGAAATCAGATGGAAAGACTGATTTTATTACACAGACAAAATCGAGAGATGCATTGGATTTAGGCTGTTTGCGCACCATTTCAAGTTTTGTTTTGCACCGGTTTGGACTCGGACTTGAAATTCCTTTGAATAAACTAATGAGAAAGACTAGTTTCGGTCCACAGACTAATAAATTAACCAGACTGGAAACACGAACTTCGGACTGTGTCGTTTTTTTACGGAATTTCCCGAGCTGCGGCCATGTTGGTTATACGGCCGCCGCTCGGGAAATTCCGATTCTAGTTCTATCTACAGTAGAAATTTCTTTTTATTCGTCAAGATTGGTTGTACATGTATTAATTTCTTGGTGCGGAACCAAACTTCCGCGTTCAGTAGGCGCGTCAAAATGGTATCAATCAAAATTGTAGCTGTGCTGAAGCGTCGGTCGCTCCCGTAAACCTAAAATGGCGGATGGTTCATGACCTTTCGCTGTTTGTGACGTCACACAATGGACCATCCAGTCTGGGTATTTTATTAGTCTGTGTTTCGGCCTAACTAGTGCGAGGTGTCGGTGTTCAACTCCATAGACCAAATCTCACACTTAGGGGTAAGCCAGACAGAGGCTGGCGTATACCCCAGCTTGGTGGCTCGCCACCTAATTATTATGCATCACATTAAAACACTAGTAACTGCCTATACAGCCGCGATGTGGACTATGAGTCGTGTTTTAGTGCGATGCATAATAATTCGATGGCGAGCCACCAAGCTGGGGCATACGCCAGTCTTGGTCTGGTTTACTCCCTTAAAAAGACATCTTGACTCAGGGAGCCACCGAGTCAAGTCTGTTTTTGCGTCGGTTTGGACTGGGACTTGAAATCCTTGAATAAACTAATGCAGACTGAATTGTTTCAATCTCACTAGTGCCCGAAGTTGGTGTCCAACTTCACAGTCCACGGCTAAAAACCGAGGCAAGACGGGCTTGACATAGCGCACCATCAGCTTAAGAGAAAGAAAGAAAGAAAGAGAGAGAAACACAGAGAGAGAGAGAGAGAAAGAAAGAAAGAAGAAAGAGAGAGGGGGAAAGAAAGAAAGAGAACGAGAGAGAAAGAGAGGCAGAGAGAGAGAAAAAGAAAGAAAAGAGAGAGAGAGAGAGAGAAAGAAAGAAAGAGAGACAGAGAGAGAGAAAGAAAGAAAGAGAGGCAGAGAGAGAGATATAAAAAGAAAGAAAAAGAGAGAGAGAGAAAGAAAAAGAAAGAGAGACATAGAGAGACAAAGAGAAAGAAGGAAAGAGAGACAGAGACAGAGAGAGAGAGAGAGAGAGAGAAATAGAAAAAAAGAGAGAAAGCGAGAGAAAGAAAGAAAGAGAGGCAGAGAGAGAGAGAAAGAGAGAACTTAGATCGGATAGAGATTGTAAAAAAATGTCACACCATTCGAGCCGTCGACCAGAGACCTTTTCAGTTTATATAGGTCGAGCCGTCTAATCAATTGAGGTACCGGTATTATGCTTTCACGGACAGAAAACAGCTATCGACCTTTAAATAAATTCAGGTCTCTATTCACACTCACCTCTGCTTACTCCTGAATACATAACGCGTAACGTTGAGAAAAATCTGTGAAGATATTGACTGATTTTAACAATATTTGGCGAGTCTGATATCTAAAAATAATAATAGCATTAGCAATAATATTATTCAATAATGCCGTTGTCTTTGTAGAGTCCAAACGAAATCTCAGAATATGAATTATGTTTATTAGCGAACATCCGCAATCCGGGATCTTGCAATCCTTGAATGAATCTACCACAAGGAGAGTATCATACTAAGCCCGGAACGGTACAACCAACTGCCGGCAGACAAGAAGTGCACTCCATAATTTCCTGTATTTTCTTAGTAAATCCCGGTAGACCCTATCATACTAAGCCCGGTCAGACACAGCCAGTTTCTGCCACCATTTCTTTGGTGTACATATTACTGGCAGCATCTGAATGAGTTTGACCGGGCTTAGTGCGATACCTCCTGCTTACTCCGTCCAATGCCGCACCGAAACGGTCGAAACCATCCCACCCTAGTTCAGTCCTACTAACTCAATGATTTTGAAAAGAGAGAAAAGAAACAAAAATGAAAAGGGGAAACCTATCCGCATTGGATGAGCGTTGCAGCAGGCCGTGGGCGCACTGGGTATTATGTTAAGTGATCCCAGTCATAATAATGTCAGCTGTAAATTTTATGAAAGATAATAAAGGCACTAAAATGACGTTTTTCCCGATTTTTCATGGTTCTATGAATGTGATGCGATGACGTTCCGGAGTTGATTATCAGTAAAAAAAAAAGTGTATTCGATTTGAAGGTGGTAAATTTACTAAAAGTTAAAAGAAAAAGAGCGAAATGGGTGCTACAATGTTGTAAAATTTCTTTGTGATTACTATTGATTATGAGATGAGGAACAGAAGGAATTTTTTTAAAGTAGCAACCCTCATTAACATGTATCGCAGAATACCTGATTCAGTTGGCTTTTGTTTACTACGCACTAAAAAGCGTTATAAAAATGTCACCTGTAGCATTCGGCAGTATATACAGTGCGTACAAACTGTGCAAGCACCCAAAAGTAGAAGTGCGCAGAAATGTTGCAAGCACTCAATGGCCTAACCGTAGAAGAATTCAATAATGCATATAATGCGTGGAAGCTGTGCAAGCATTCGATAATACCACATAGAAACTGAACAAGCATTCGATAGTACATTTAGGGTATAAAAACTGTACTAGCACTGAATAGTACATTTAGTGCGCATGAAACTGTGCAAGCGCTCGTTAGTACATTCAGTACATAGAAACTGAAAAAGCACTCGATAGTACATAGTGCTTAGAAGTGCAGGCACTCAAAAGTACCAGTGCACAGCAATTGTACAAGCATTCGGTGGTCTGCATAGCACTCAAGAGTGCATATTTTGGAAACTGTACAAGCACTCAATGGTACATTTAGTGCATAGAAACTGTGCAGGCACTCAATTATTTGTTTTATATTACAGTGCGTAGAAACTGTGCAAGCACTCGAAAGCTGCTCTGACTCAATAATTCCTTGGTCCATCAGAGAAACAGCGGCGGTTTTCACTGAGACTTGAACTTCTTTGAATCAACGAAGCGAGGCATTCTTGTTTCCATCTCACTAGTGCGAGAAGGTCCCGTTAAACCACACTGTCCACATCTCACACTTATACCGAGGCAAAGCACTCCTGACTCAGTAGAGCACTGAAAAAATGTCTGTCTTTGCCCCGATTTTGTCTAAGACTTGAACTTCATTTGAATCAACGATCGAAACAAACTTCTTTCTGTCTCCTTAGTACTGTGTGCCCGGTCCCGACTAACCCCTTTGTGCTCGTCTCAAACTAAAAATACAGACTCGTCTGAGTGCGGGCGAGTTCTACCCGAGACATGGAATACCGAGATGGACCATTCCTTCTTTGACGATCATGTCCACAACTTGCGCGTGTATAAACACGGTGAGTGCTAATCATAGAGCCCTGTCTGTGGTACGAATCTTTTTCGTTCAATTATGAAAGGGTGTGATGCGAATTGTTGCATTGTTGACATGGATGATACGCGCTAAGGTCGACGGACGGAATTTGGCGTATCGAACCGTCTCAGTATCCTGTGTCTCGGGTTCTACTCGCTCTCGCATACTGAACCAGAAATGTTTCCAGTTCGATGCAGCGCTTGTTAATGCCAAAGGCCAGCGGCAAATGCAATGAACGCTGTAAAATGTCAGGCTCAAAACGGCGCAATTATGAGTAAATACAAAATTTCATGAAATTATTACATGATAAATTATGGAATAAAAACAAACCGCTTTGCTGAAATGTTTGTCCCAGTTAGTTAATGGTTTCACTGGTTTACGACGTTGTCTAAGATTCAAATAGGGAGGGTTGCATGGTAAACTGTCATAACTCCACTTTTTAAAAACAAACAAAATTGAGATATTTGGTATGGCTGAAGCCCCTGACAGCCCGCAGATCGCGTTGTAAGTTGGGGGTTAACATCTGAAAACTAATTGGTTAAATATCGTTTTGAAACTGTCGTACTTATTAAGTCTGATAAAGAAAGTCATTCACTTCTTTGTTGTTGTCTTTTTTGCTTGATCTGAAAAATTTGTAAGAACTGATTTACGATAGTTTCCCATGGAACCCTGGATATAATTCAGCGATAAATCTTAAATATCTTTTTCATCTTTTATTTGATAAGTTTCAACGTGATTTTCACATGTCACAACGACATTTTTGCGAAAAATGTGTAAACAACTGTTTGAATAATTGGGCGGGGGGGGGGGGGGGGGGGGCTAGTGATATTCCTTTTTCCATATATTCAGTATTTGTCATTTTGTTTCTTTGTTTTTTTAGTTCTTGAGAAAATCATTGGTCTTAAAGGCCAATTACTGAAATTGCCACGTTATTTTTCCAATTTACCATTTCGGCTCTCTTTTCTTCAATATCATTGCGAGAAGAAAAATCACACAATTCGATTTGTTTAAAATTACGCCAGCATTGCAGATGCAGCTCATGTAAGGCATAGGGTTATAGTTTGGGATCGATACACTGTGCACTGTTGTTCTCCTGTCTTCTTTGTGTTCTTTTCGTAATAATAACCCGTTGTTGTTTTTTTTTGGCATTTATCTCTGGACTCTTGTCAGAAAAGCAACGAAACAAAACAAGCTTTGTTTTGAGATATAGATTTGACAGGTTGATATTATGAAATTTAAAGCAGAGTTATCGATGTTTGTGTGTTGACGCGGGTGGGTGAGGGAGAAGGGACGGTGGTGGTGGTGATATGGGCGTGGCAGAATCTGATACCCGCGCGTGACTATTATCTAGATCTTGTTTCGTGTGAGTTAGTAAGCTTGAATGAATTGTTGAGAGTTTCGAGTGTTGTGGCAGAGGGGTGTATTATTCCAGTACCTTTGAAAACTTCACGTGAGAGGGGACGGGGTTGGGGTCTGAGGGTGGGATGTGAATTTAAGTGTGATAATGAAAAATGTCACATGCGTTTTGTGCGTTTTTGTAACGAGATAAATGTATTATGCGTCCAATATCAGCGTGGAAGAGAAAGAGGATCGGGCAGAATGGAGGCCGTAGGGGCGGGGGGGGGGGGCAGGGGGGAGAGGAGGAGATGGGTGGTAGATGTGGTAGAGAACCGGGTAGCTTTCTGGTGGTAGGAGAGAGAGAGAGGGAGCGAGGGGGGGGGTGACAGAGAAGGGAGACAAGGAGAAAGAGTGATCTGATAGATAAATGAGAGAGAGGAGACACGGAGAGAGAGAGAGAGGGAGACAGACACGGGGAGAGAGAGAGAGAGAGAGAGAGAGAGAGAGAGAGAGAGAGAGAGAGAGAGAAAGAGATGTGAAATATCTAGATGCGGCTGACAGTATGTCTAGAATCTCACAGCCAAAGTGGTCATACAAGCAGGCTCGCATTCTGGGTAATTACTATCGGGCGAAAATGACGATAGCGCCCAGAATCATTTCTAGAACGTTCTATTAATTTCAATAGAGAATCTTCTCGGGACAGATAATTATTTGGAGACAACAGTGTACAGTTGTTGTGTTTCTGAGAATTGCGGGGGAAATAATGTGTTTCATAGCTTTCCAAATAATAATTTGTAATTAGCACTATTTATTGAGAAGGCGAACAGTTGATTTCCTTTCTCTCTCTCACTCTCCCTCTGTGTGTGTGTCTCACTGTCTCTGTCCCACCAACTCGCTCTCTTTCGCTCTCTCTCTCTCTCTCTCTCGCACTCTGTCTGTTTGTCTGCCTCTCTCTAGCACTCTCGCCCTCTCTCTCTCTTCCTGTCTCCCACTGTCTGTCTGTCTGTTTGCCTATCCCCCTGGGCCCTGTACAACTCTCTTTCTCTCTCTCTCTCTGTGTTTCTCTATCTGCCTGCCTGTCTGTTTCTCTCACTCTCTGCTCTCTGTATAATATGTATGTGTTTGACAAAAGTCTGAGGATAACACTTTCCACTACAACTCTCCCATATCATAGGATCAAAGTGCGTTAGTACTCCACAATGTAGGCCTACTTTTTCCATTGTCCTTGGCACTCTGCTGTAAGATTTATACGAACGACCTGATCGTAACCCCCCCCCCCCCCCACGTCCTCTGATTTGTAGCGCGCTATTGTTTCCACTTGCCCTGTTTGCACCCAGCATGGCGTTGCTCCCGCATACTTGCAACAGAAAGGTTTTCCCTCGCGTCAGCTTATAACAACAGCCGTCAGTTTGCAACAAAGAACGCGACATTAATTCATTGCTACGAAATAATTTTTTTTTAAAACTATTATTTTTGTGCCTAACTCCAATCGAATCGCCATTTTGTTGGCTTCATTCTGCCGTTCTGCGGATGATTTTGATAAGTATGTTGTTGTTTGGGGGGAGGAGGGGGTGGGGGGCGCAGCCTAATTACAAAGGGACAAGGTGGTCTAGAGGCAAGGTGCTCGCCTCTCATGCCAAGGGTCCCGGGTTCTAAACCCGGGCAGTGCAGGCATGTTGGAAATTGGATTTTTCTCATATTTTCAAGTCCCTGGTGATATTGGGGGGTAGGATCGAGTACCTAGTCTTCTCGGATAAGGACGAAAAAATTCGGAGGGCCCGTGTGTACCTTGCGCACGTTAAAGATACCTTGGCAGTTGGAAATCGTAAAGAGCAGGCCGAAAGGCCGCTGCCCGGGCAAAATTGAAAATTGAAATTAATAGATTAAAATTTATCCATATCACCCCCCCCCCCAACCAGCAACAACAAAATCATATATATATTGTTATTAATAAATATTCAAATATTATTTGAGTTGTGTGTTGTGTGAACTGATGTGAGTTGTGAACTGCTGTGAGTTGTGAACTGTTGCGAGTTGTGAATTTGCTCTGAGATAGAGAGAGAGAGTGAGCGAGACAGGGAGAGAGAAAGAAGCAGTGCAGTGTGTTGAGCGCTTCGCAGTCAGCTCCATTCTGCTCTGTGGTTGACATGTTGTTTCTGTAAAGCGCATAGAGCATTTTAAATGGATATGCGCTGTATAAATGCTATACATTATTATTATTATTAAATAGAGAAAATACCTTGTGTTCACTGTTCAGCTATAGTTTTCTATGTAAGACATGTCCCCCTAACAACACCAGTGAGGATAGATATAGAGAGAGGTTTCACTATTGGTCCATTTGCACTGCAAGACACGTAATAGCTTACAAAGGGCCCTAAATAGTTTCAATGAGCCCAAAAATATGAACAAATAACAGTAAACAGAAATGCACACTATCTGTAATGAAGGAGGTCTCTTTCAATTCTTCAGTTTCTTGTTTACCGCAGCGACCTAGTTTCGCTATTTGGCAGAAGTGAGATCTCTCTATAAATCTATTCTCTCTGATAACACCCATTTGATGAAAAGTCATTGAACCATATAGATTTCTAACGACATCAGATCTTACGCGTCATGGAGCCTTTCGTAGACGAATCAGAATGTCGTTCTGCGTCATTTCACGAACTGGTCTGACTGACGTCATAGTGTGTACACTAGAAAGCGTGGCAGACTGTGTGGGTTACGTAATACTGGTGGGCCTATACCGTAATATGTTTGTTTTGCGTCATCGAAATTGTTATGTACACCCCCTGAGTACACCCGTGCAGTGCTGCACTGCCATTTCAGGTACAACTGACTATAAAGGTGGTTATATAGGCTGCGGTACCTTTTCAATAATGGAGGCTGACGTCGTGTAGTAATTCACCCCTCTTCTTCTTCTTCTTCTTCTTCTTTCATAGTTGGCACGTCTATAAGACGATTCCCCCAACTGCACTACTATATGCGACTCAACGTCGCTCCTCTGAGGCTAAAAGCACCCCCCCCCCCTTAAAAAAACTGGTGATTATGTAGACCTGGGCGTCAGCATTTTGTAACAGTACCCTTCACACTTCTTCAGTATGGAAGCTGACCCCCAACTTATTGCATTGCCTTCTTTTTAAAAATCCTGCTTCTGTTGCGACGTCAGGAGAAATCAACTCGTTCATGTACATCTTCTGTGTTATAATTACTAGCCGACCCGCGCAAGATAAATCTTGCAGATTCTTTGTAGGAAGCCCAACAGTATATCTAGAGCTAGGCTATATTAAAAGCAGCATTTTGGATTCGATGCAATGACTAAAAGAACTTACGCAGAAATACACAGATGTGATTACGTTGATTTTCGACCACCAATGTCACACTTTTCGGTTCTATCCGATGAAAATGCGTCTCTGTTTTTGCAGCTCAAAAAGCTTTAACATAAATAATAGTAAAGACTGATTTTTGTTCAAAATGAATGTGCCCACGTAACTCTTCATCAAAAATTGATGCAGTACACCAAGTTTCATAATTTTTAATGGCATAATCGCGAAGTTTGAGCTGCTTACAGGTTCACCCTCAAGCTCAATTTTTTGTTTGACTAGCTAACCCCGGCAAGAAAAATTTTGCAAAATTTCCTTGTTTCACATCCACCTGTGTCATATCTAGATGTAGGTCGCATTCATAACGGCACCTAGATTTGATGCAAAGGCTCATAGATCTTTTTGTTTCACCAGAATTCCTGCAAAATCTATGTTAATAAATTCGGGGACAGGAGTTTTCGTATGTTTTATGTGACGAAAACCTGGGTATGTAGATATTGTCGACGTCTGTAAAATTTGAAGAGTGTGGGCTAAGTTTTAACGGAGGAGTAGGCTAACATGGCCTTCAAAGTTCACTTTTATAATAATAGATGTCTGTGAATAGTTATTAGAAATGAACTTTTTATCCATCCAATCGACCTCTCTTTCCAAAGGCTGAATATTGTGTATGTTTTAATTTGATCTTTCAGCTTATTCTGTTATGTCTATTTGGATGTTTCGTTTAACAAACTGTATTGCAGACCGCAGTGCAAAGGTCCGTCGCCATGCAATTTAAAAATTCTGAGTATTGAAAGTAAAGATACCAGTATCTTTGGTGCAAGTTCTGTGGCGTCAGGTCAAACAATCCATACTGCCATTCTCTCTGTGTATTACGATCTTCCATGCCTGTGACAGATTTTTCTTTATTTTCTTTCTTGTTTTCTTTTATGTGGTCAACTGCTGGACTGCAGTTGTTTGTTGTTGGTTTTTGTTGTTGTTGTTGTTTTGCATGAAGAGTATGAAGTCTGCAAGGTCTCTTTGCTAAAAAAAAATCCATCCATCAATCCATCCATCCATCCATTCGCCCATCCATCCATCCACCCATCCATCCATCCATCCACGGCCACCTAACCGTGTGCTTGTTCATTCCATGCGTCCATCGGCCTGTCCGTCTGTTCTTCCGTACAACCTCGTATCTAAAGTACATATTATTTGAGTTTATGCGACCGGATATAAACAATAATTAAAATTTAATTAAATCAGTTGGTTTTTTTTAACAACACAATTGAAACTTTCATTGATACTCGTGCACGTAGCACTATTCAATTTCATATAGAGTACTGAGCTTTAAACCCCTATCAAAGACCTCAAAGGATGAATGACCTGGATAATGATAAGCGAACTAAAGTCTGATATTGTCTTCACATTATACATTTAAGATCAAATCATTATTCATTCTTTCACAATCATACTACATTACATCAAGGGTCTTAAATTTCTCATTCATGAAACTCCTTGTGTTTATCAAGCGGGAGCCAACGTGCCTAACGGGGATTATCGGTATTTTGAGTGAAAGGGAACCAAGTTCTTGTTTGTTCCAACTCCACTTTTTTGCACAACTGAGAAGTTCCAGTTCAACTTTTGCGCATTAAAATTTACTACTGTTGTTTGGGGGGGACCGCAGTATTATCAAAGATACTAGAATTGATAAGATAGACAGCTAGTGCTTTTAGCGTGCACAGATTTCGCACTGCCACCTAGCGGCAAACGCGCGGAAGTCATAAAAAGTGCCGTATTTTACAAAGCCAAATAGGGAAAACATTGAATTTTGTTCACTGTTCAACTATCGCCATATGCCTTGATTGACGTCACTTACTGTGGAATTATAACCTCAATCGCTGAGGGAAAACTCCAGCTATTTTTTTTTTTTTAGCCACAGTAGCCCTGTCACAATTTTGCATCATGAATTTACCATTATATCAATCATTCTTTTCATACTATGGGCCACCACCCGCCCCCGATCAGCGCGCAAATTGTGTGCACGGTTTTTTTAGTGGAGCGAAGAAGACAGTGTCTCATCTTATCATTTCTAGTGACTTTGGCATTATACACACTAAGTTATAGATGAGCAATTAACATAACTCGGTGTTTTCTCTACTCGGCTACGTAATCAGACTACGGTCCCCTAACAAAAAGTCCTCCATGATAAGGAAATGGAATAAATGGGAACTGTGAAACAGCCTCATAAGTGCCTCAACGCATTTTAGGACAAGTTTGTTGTACGACTTCTACATACTGAAAGATCTCCAGTTTTTCAGAAAATGGAGATGGAACAACCAAGGACTAAGGTCGTGATGATATATCAGGGCAAAGACCCTTAATCTGAGGTCTCCGAGAAATAAAGACCTCAAGCGATACCAGACATTTCGTGGTTCCTTTCATGAAAACTGGACCATTGCACCTGCACTACCGTAAGCCAAAAGTGAGAGTGTTGTTTGTTTGTTTTTTCTGTTTTTGCCAAATATTCTATGAATTCTTTGAAGAAAGTCTGTCTTTTCCAATGGTTAAAGAAGAGTACAATATCTTAAATGTTTATCTCCATAAGGAAAAATAATAATAGAACACATTATCTAAGGTAAGGAATGCATTTCAAGGCAATTTTTTTCTCACTCTAATGTAAAATTAGGTTTTTGCACATGCGGTTTTATTTTAGTACCATCAGTACAGATAGATAGAGAGATAGATAGAGAGATAGAGAGATAGATAGAGAGATAGAGAGATAGAGAGATAGATAGAGAGAGAGAGAGAGAGCGAGATTGAGACAGAAGATTAGGCACACAGAGAGAAAGAGAGATAGATAGATGAGCGAGCCTATATCTTCAGTAAAGAAGCACACATATTTTGTGTTCATGACATAATTATAAATGAAAAAAAAATGTATTAAAAACAAACATACAAGCAAACAAACAGATCACCCAGGGCTTCCCCGGACTGCACTTACACGACTTTTGCATTAAGAGTTTATTAATTTCATCTTCGTAGGCAAAAGCACCGGCAGAAAAAACAACAACAACAAAAATCTTGTTTATAAATTTTTAATGACCAGCAATTTTCATCATTTCATGTCTTTCTCAAATAAGACAAGTTATAATTGATGTTAATGGCCGTAATGAGGATCGCTGCGAGGTGAATATAATAACGGAAACTACAAAACTTTGTGGGGAAACTTTTTTTTTTTTTTTTTTTTTTTTATTTCGTTGGTTTTTGCAAATTAAATCTGGATATTTATTTTTTCTAAATTTCCATAATGATCATTTTAATCTGCACAACCAATTAGAGATTACCTAATCATTAAATAGCAAACTTAATGGAAACCGCCCTTCCTGTTCCAGCACGATTTCATTGTTCTAGGACTTGAACGCGCTTTCTTTTCTTTTCTTTTTTTTCTCCCTACTTTCGAATTTAACTCATATTATACGAGAATTTTTTTTTTTTTTTTTTTCAGATATTTTAATCTCTTGTACATCTATCTATTTAGGTATCATTCATCAAATTTGTGCAATTTTTGGTGAGAAAATAATTTTGAGGTTTGAAGACCGCACCGTGGGAAAGTGCATTTTTCTGTGATAAAGATTCGGCCCTTGTCAATCAATAACCCTACCCTGGAGTATTTTATTTATTTAATATGCTATTTATTTATTTATTTATTTATTTGTTATTTTTCCTCTATGAAATGTCCTGGAAGGGGAGAGGGGAGGTGGCGTAAAGATTATACCTCATTCAGTACATCCAGCAATAGAAGCGGTGTTGTATAAAGTATTATTCAATTATACACTGCACTCATCAGAATAAATCATTGCTGAACCCCATATATTTTTCCACGGTGCTTTTCTCAGTGGGCCATGTTTCCGATCTTAAAGCAGCGTGTAGTAGATAGGCCTGCAGTATATATTTATATATTCTGGATTTAGTTCATCTGTACGGCTTAAACACTGACGAGATGGTGTAGCCTTCAGTCTATGCACATGGACATAGAGCCTGTGGTGTACCGCTCAGAGTGATATTAAACATTTGAAGAATTCACGTGCTGAAACACACAAAACTGACTTTTTAACTTTGTCTGAGCTCTTTCTTTCATAGACCACATTATTGTTAGATAAGAGTGTTCGCATACTGGGCCCATTTTCTGCCAAAGACACTGAAGTAGGTTGTACAATGGAATATTCGCTTGGGCTTGGGGCCAATAACCTTTTATTTCTTTTATACATTGTGACTTAGTCCATTTTTCCCGTGGACCCTTCATTTGGCTGTGTATACAGGAAGAAAGAGAGCAGCAGCAGGATACAACATAGGGGCCCAGTGTTGTCCACGTTTGAAAATCCTTGCCGAAGAATTCTGTGTGGACTCTTTGCGCACTAAGCTAATTATCGACAGAAACGAAATCAATTTCCTGAAATCAATAAATCGAATCCATCATTCAGATGTTTCTCGTTATTTTTTCCACTCCCTCGTTCATCGATGCCCGTGTCTGGTTTCAGTTCTGGGACCCCCGCCTGAGTCTGCGTTCTTCATTATTTCGTACTTGATACTCAGTCCGGATTATTACAACCCGGGTATTCAAGTTGTGATAAAGAACCTTTGATTTTATCACAATACACCTGTTGACTGTAAACTGTTAATGTTCAGTAACCCGCGTAGATTTAGACCCGTCTATAACTGCGCTATAAATTTAACCCAAACTGCAATTAACAATTTCCTCTAAAATGTTTTACTGAATTCTAATATGGGTAGCCTGAGTTCCACAGTTTGCCAGGCAAGAATTACACTATGAACATAAAACAAAATGTTGTATCCAACTACAGGCGTTATCCCGGGCATTATTTTAGTAATTGATAGGAGCAACACGGTCAGACATGATCTAATTCTCTAAGGTTATCACATTACATGTCTGACAATTCACCACAATGACAATACTATGGTTTGTTTCATTTAATCAGTTCTATAATAAATTTGCGTCCCAGCAGCCAAGACTTTGAGCCAAGGCTTTGCCTGTGTGTCTGTAAAGTTGCGGATGTTTGGTGGGAGCTTCTGGTAGGGTCACCTTCTGTTCTCTCATTCTTCTACATTCTGTCTATCGTTATGCTTCTATCTAGCACAATTGGTTGTTATCGTGTCGACGTGCTTTCTCCAAACTCAAACTCAAACTCGAAATTCAGATCTGTAGAGCCGGATTCTCAGTTTTTAAATCCAAAACCTTCCGTTAATGTGCTTTGTACCACCTTCAAATATTACAACGTGCCCCCACCCCCTCCCCGAACCTCCCAACTTAATACAATAATTGCATACACGCCCCTTTCTTTTATTTGAAAAAATCATTAGTTCATGTTCAGAAAACATCTTTTTCCGAGGGAGTGATGTTCAGCGTTCATTAAAGAAACTGACCTTTGCCTGCACTATTGCAAGTGTTATTGTTGCGCATTGGCCTGTTCTTTGATAAAAGGGCCTTCCGCTTTATGGCAATTTATGAGAAGTTTTACAAGTGTTCTTTATCACCAGCAGCTATGGTAATAATCTGTTACTTCGAACGCGGGAGGTCTCTGCTTGGCGATACTGCTTTAAGCTATCTTTCTATTTTATTTTTTTTATTCCAGGAGACTTAAACAAACGGAACCAAAGTCCCCGAGATTATGAATAGAATCCAAAGCCTTGTGCTCCTCAGATTAATGAATGTGATAAAAAAATTGATTTGGATAAGAGACAAAATTGTACAATTAACTCTGTGTAGGCCAGGTGGACAATAAATTACTATAAAAATTCCCCCAAAATGTCCAGCTACCTGTCCAGGTAACTGATTATCAAACAAAAACTACTTGGGCCATGTAGCCAAAATGCAATAGGATTTCTTTTACCAGTTTGTGGCCTGTTTCTGAAAATGTTATTATGGCCAGTTTCCAAAAAATGTTATTGTGGCCAGTTTCTGAAAATGTTATTTTGGCCAGTTTTCGAAACTGTTATTATGGCCAGTTTTCGAAACTGTTATTATGGCCAGGTCGTCAAAGAAAAAGCTGCTCTGGCCAGTTCGTTAAAGTTATTACTAGTCCCAACCCTAACACTGGCGGCGAACTAAAACACGTCCTTTTCTGCGTTCGTTGTGACTCAGTGCTCGAGGTCCCACTTTCCTCCAGCCGTCTCAACAAGAATTATGATGCACGCGAAGTAGGGAGACAGACTTTTTTCAGTCTCAGCCAGTGCTCGATTTCACATTCAACTCCATAGACAACATCTCACAGTGAAACCGAGACAAAACAGTCTTGACTCAGTGCACTACCAGCGTAGCCTTTTCACATCACTCTGCACCATCGATACACCAATCGCCCGCGAGGTGCGGCCACTGGCATATCCGTTCGCGGCAGGCCGCGCCACCTGGGATAACACGCGTTTTCGTAACGCATCCCGCCTTTGTTTTTTGTGTTTGTAAACATACAGTGTCATTATTCTTCTATGAAGAAGCTTTCCATTAATGATACCAAATTATACTCTAGCTTTATCAGAGGATTTTTTTTTAAAAAGTGAATTTTCAAAATCACCCACAAAATCGTGCCTAGGCAGGTAATAGCCACCATGAAGAAGGAACGTACGGTGGGCATGCAAGAGCCGTGAGCCGTGCGTTGTGAAAAGGTTAAACCCTAACCCCGAAACATTCCGAAAAACTGTCTGTGCTAACAGACCCCAATTTTCCCACCTGACGCAAACTCACGAGTTTATAACTATCTATTTCACTTCGTAATTTCATGGTTTCTTCTGTCCATCAGTTTATTCGTACATCAGTCTACCTTAGTCTTTAACATTGTTACTGTTGTTAAGTCATGCCTAGAGAGATCTTGAGACAGACTAATGCGGGAAATAGGTCAAGTCACTGTACACCCTGTCGTGCCTCGAGGCGAGGCACATTGGAGGACAAGGTTCCAACAAAAGAGTTTGAAAAAATCGTGCGCACTTGTTGTGCACCATTAGTATGGGCTGTAATTAATAGTTGCGTGCCTTCCTTCTGTGTACAATAGCACAGCGGTAAGTCGCCACGTGAATTGCCGCCATCTTTTAGTGGACGGATGATAGACGCGGCAGATATTCTCTGTGGTCATGCAGATTGTAAAAGATGTTTGAAAAAACTTACAAAACTATAATTATAACATTTCGTCCAATCTTATTTCTTTTTGAGACAAGAATAAACTTTCTATAGCTTAATATATTTAAGGATGTTCTCAAATCGATGTACAAACTCTTTTGTTCATTTTAGTGGATGGCTAATTGTTTTTGCTTCGCATGTTTCATGTTTTAACAATAAGGCTTTTCATCGGGAACCATGCAGGGCATGACACAATCTAGCTGACGCCATTGTTAACCTAAAAAACTTCTATTCCTGAAAGAAAATCAATTATTAAGAAAATGCTTTTGTCTTGCTTTCTCTGAAGGTGCCAGTCTCTGATCTGAAAGTATTAAGGGCAACTTTGAAGGCAATTCGTTGTGCTTCACCCCACCCCACCCTTTACCTTTCGTGGCTCACCATTTCCCACTGAATGAAATAAAAGATCAACAACATAACCAAAGTATCTTGACTTTGATGTTGCAGGTTACTATGGCAGCAGCAGAGTCTTGGACCTTATAATCGTGGCACTTAATAAACTGTGATAAAAGTTCTTGCATCATGATTGTACGGCCATAAAGATGATAAGGAATTGATAAATAACATAGTAAAGAGAGCTTGTTGTTAGATTTAATAACACTACAGAAGCTGATAATTGGTAAGGAGGATAAAATGAAATGGAGAAGAAGGAAAGCAAAAATACTGGCTTTTCATGTTTGGAGATTACGTTGCATGACGACTTCAGATATTTGAAATTCTGAATCAGGGAAAGATTACCGAATGTGGTTATCTCCAGAAATCTAAAGGAAGGAGTTCCATTCTGTCAAAGGTTCATTTATTATTGTTGTGAGCTTTAATCTCCTAGCCCCGCGTCAACTATAAAAACATCTTTCTAGAGAACTAATTCGATGGCGGTGGTGTAGGTTGGGAGGGCGGGGGGGAGGGAGGACTCTCTTGTGACCTCCCGAGCACGGATGTTGTGTGTTTAGCTCTTTATTTTAGGAGATTTCGCTGCTCTTGGCATTTACACCTCACTTTTCTTCTTTGTAGTTTTAGAATTTTGCTCGGGCAACGGTCTTGTTGGGCCTGCTCTTCTCTACTTTCAACTGCCAAGGTATCTTTAACGTGCGCAAACATGCACATGGGCCCTCCGAGGTTTTCATCCTTATCCGAGAAGACTTGGTGCTTGATCATACTTACCATAGGAACAGGGACAGGAATTCCCCCCCCCTCCCAAAAAAAAATAATAAATAAATTCCAACCTGCCTGTACCGACCGGGGATCGAACCCGCTACCTTCGGCATGAGAGGCGAGCACCTTGCCTCTAGACCAACATGTCCCCCAGAAGTTAAAAGTAAAGGCAAGGTGAAAACCAAAAAGATCAAGACAGAAAAGAAATAGCCTAGAGAACAGAGAGACATTCTGTCCCATCCTCCGACAACACAATGGTCCGCGTTGTCTTTGGAAATTTTCCCATGAAATAATTTATTATCCGAGTCTGTGGCTCACGAAAGGTCTAGAAAAAAATAAATAAATAAATAAAACTCTTGGGATAGAGAGCGAGAATACAGGAGATCCTATGTCTCGCCCTCCACCGTCACACAGGGACGAAAGTGTTTACTTCGGTGTGGCATCTCCACTTGAGAATAATTGCTCACCTGTAGGAGAAAAAAACATGTCGCAACTGAATGTTTCTATCGATTTTGGAGAAACACCGTTTGCCTTGTAAATAGATGGTACAATCGCCACAGCTATGTTATAGTTATTTTAAACTGTATTAGACATTTGAAGTGTTGCATTTTCTAACTTAATTCATTTCCTGGAATCTGAAGATTTGCAATGCAAGGCAACCTCCCATCACTTACTTATGCCTTCTGTACAAAAAAAAAAAAAGATCAAACTTAGAGATCGGTGGATAGAAATATGCAGTACCGGATTAAGGCATGGTCCTTACGGGCTGCATCCCAGGGGCCTCCGCCAACTGAGGGCCTCCGGTGATTGAGTGAAATTATAAATATCAAAACTTTATTTTAAGGAAGTGCATAGGTAGGGAAGATATCCCCCACCTATACACTTTGCATAGGTAGGGAAGACATTCCCCTACCTATTCACCTTGCATAGGTAGGGAAGATATCCTCTGCCTATTCACTTTGCATAGGTAAGGAAGATATCCCCAGACTATGCAATTCCTATGTGCAAAGTGCATGCAGAGAAGATATTTCTTGACTATTCACTTAACTTAGGCAAGGAAAATATTTTTGTCTCTGCATATTTTTTAGGTCGGGAAGATATTTCTTGTGTAATAGGCCCACTTTGCTTAGGCAGGGATGAGAGTCCTTTCTACCTGTGCTTTGCCTGCTCTGTTTGCGATAGCTATGAAACATAATTAAAGGTAATGATTATGTATCATACTCATCATTCGGCGGTATGAAGCGAAATCAGCGATATCCCCATTACGACCTATTGGCGACAGCAAACCTAACCTGCCTCTGTCAAAATATGGCAAAAAGAAAAAGCTGTAAGAAGAAAGGCGACCCCATAGATTTTCTGTTGTTTTTACCTTCTTCAGTTTACGTTCATGTACGAGGGGACAATGAATTTGATAGGCTTTAATTTTAAGCCCATGGGGGCAGAATGTAATTACATGTATTATTGTAATTGAGCATGGCACCTATGAAAAGTCCAGAGTGGACCTATTGGGAGAGTAGCAAAGGGAACTAGCTGTTTCCTGCCTACCCAGGAAAACATACAGTAAAGCACATGTACCTACACGAAGAAACACCGGCATTTAATTTGGTGAGGCACTTGTAGGTCAAGCATTCCAGGGAATTTCCCAGCCAGCACCCCTACGCCAATCCGACGTATTTGTGAAGGATATCCCCGTAGAGTAGGTAGGATTACCGTAGGGGTAGATTCCCTACATCAAACAGACGTCGGTTAATGTTGTAAACAGCGGATCTACGAGGGAACGATGCCATTGCTTTATGCAAACATCCTATACAGAGGATTACCTTAGGGTTGCTGGCTGGAGTGATGAAACTTCGACTACGCAGTAGTTCGACGATCGAACCCTTCACATTTCAGTTCATTCTCCACAAATTACACGACAAAGGAGAAAGAAAAATTTTGAAACTATTTCAAGCTAATATTTGCATCTTGCCAGTGCAGTATTGTCCACGCAGATTTTTTTTTGCTTGTTTTTCAATTTTGGTGCATAAAGAAATCGACTGATACCCCCCCCCCCTCCCACACACACACAAGTTCAGTAAGCGCATGGCTATGTTTATGGTCCACACCACGAGGTCGGCTTCCGTCTTGACCTTCTCTGCTCGGAATGGGCGATGAAGCAGCGAGCCTTTGTCACTACGTTTTGCTTTGAGCTCGGTCTAGGCCGTTCGTCTGTTTCTTGTCTTTGCTGACTCGCCGATTGATTCGAATGATTTTGATTCATATAACCTCCTGTCGTTGTCTGACTCGAATCGCTCCTGTCGCCACTGGCTCGCCGACAACTAATTCTATTTAATATCGCGATTCAAATCAAATGCACTAAATTTAGACCAATGATAATTCCACACGTTTAGTGATGACGTAGTACACTATCTTCCCTACCTATGCAAAGTGCATAGGGAGGGAATATCTTCCCTACCTATGCACTTCCTTATTTTAATTCTTATTGCAGGTCGTTCTCCATACAACAAATAGCATTATTCTTATGAAAATGTTAGTGGGTATTATATGGTAATACAATAGTCAGGCTTTGATGTTTATAAAACATGCTGTGTAATTTATATTTATCCATCATTTCACATCATATTATAAAGGAAGTGAGGCCTCCAATGTAATCATGAAAGGCGTTTTAAGTGCTGAGTCTTAGATTCTACAAAATATCAAGGCATATAAAGACGTACGCGTGTGTGTGTTCATATTTTAAAAGGTTTGAAGTTCTCTAAATTTTTAATGCTTTCGTTGATTTTGAGTCACAACTGAGTTGAACAGAAGAAAGTGCTCCGACACTTTGAGCCGGGAAAAAAGACGCATTTTCTTCTAGTATTTATAAATAAATGTAAATAGGTTTTGAGATTACTTATCAGTTCCATGTTTATAAGTTTTTCATTAGTAGATTGAAGTAGAATAGACAGCTTTTAAGAATCCGAAATTCATACTTTTATTAGTTATTACTGGGGGCATCACAGTGCCTGTAACTCAAAATCGTAATCAGGCCCTGGAAATATGCAGTTACCGATGAGGACATTTTGATTTTTGATTCGCTCATCTCAGTCTGTATATCACTGTTATAGTACCTGCACAAAATGTTTGAATTAGGCCCACAAACCGTTCATTCAATGAGATGATAATAAATTGAACATTAATGTAGCTGCGATATAAATTACTTTCTTTCATCCAGGGTGTGATCAGTGTCTCCTTAGCCATATCGATGATGACTAAATTTGATAATCAAATTCTACTTTTGCTCTGAGTCCCATATCATTCGTGGCTTGTCGGAAACCAAGCAACGCTTTATCAACAAAACGTAAACAATCTTACTATAAAAAAAAAATAAAGAAAAGAAAAGTAATGGCAGGAGACAGACAGACAGACAAATAGATAGATTGATAGACAGATAGACAGACAGACATTAGGTCCAATATTTTGGCAATTTTTTGTGTGTAAATATTTGCTCAACGTTACAACCTAAATGACAGTTTAAAAATATTATTCTAAACTTAATTTTATCAAGTGTCAACTGATCTAACCCAATTCCTTTTGTATCGATCTGTTGTGTTTATTCAAGTTTCAGGCAAGTTGTAAAAATGTAAAATGCAATGATCTCTTTTTGTGCTCCTTTTGATAAGCCTACCGCATGGAGAGACTGTATGTGACAAGCATTCAAATGGTGCATTGTGCACTGCCGCGCTTGAGTTCTGAAACAAAACTGTAGATTAATGTGGGGAATTGTCCAGATCAGAGAGAGAAGGATGAGAACACCGGTTTATCCCGGGTAAGGAGGGGGGGGGGGGGTAATCTACTTAATAGATTAAAAAAAAAAAAGCAGGGATATTATTAACGCTGACCCTCTCATGAAACCGCACCAATGCAAAAAAGACCCACTTTTACCGTCGAGGAAAAAATAGGTTTTACTTGAAATGCCTTCAACAAGGATAACATTCCTTCCACCAGTTATAATTTCTGGCAAAAAAAAAAAAAAAAGAGTTGCCATATGCAATGTGCGAATATTGAGCGGTTTTATGATAGGGCCAGAGTTACGAAAGTCATTGTATTGCATTGTCCCCTGCTGTCAGTGTGAACTTGTGAACAGGCCTGAAAGAATAATTATCGATTTTCTGGTACCAGAAAAAAATAGGAGTGTTATTGAAAGGCAGAAAAGAGGACTGGCTTACAGTATTAAATAATAGTCCACAGTTGACATGATCTGTGATCACTGATACTGAAATTAATGCAAATGCAATAACGATTTTATCATGCTTTGAATCAATAGACCTCAGGAAAAAATCGTAGTAATAATAAAAGAAAGACAAGTTTTGTAAATAGTCAAGTGAAACAGACTAATATCACACCAGAGTCCCGCGGGCTGATCTAATCCCTTCACGAGCTGGTCAAAAGCCCTTTGTGGGCTGGTCAAAACTCCTTCGCCGGCCAGTCAAAATCCCTTCGCAGGTCAGTCAAACCCCTGCACGGGATGGTTAAAATCCCTTCGCAGGTCGGTCAAAATCCCTTCGCAGGTCGGTCAAAATCCCTCCGCAGGTCTGTCAAAATCCCTCCGCAGGTCGGTCAAAATCTTTTCGCGGACTGTTGGTTGCCTACCTCTGAGCTACATTGTAACTAAAACGAACTACTGTAATAGCATTTCTAAATTTATTACAAATGTTTCTATTGCCTCCAAGCCCCAGTTATTTTTTGTAATGGTCATGATAAAAAACATTACTTTGAAACATCAGGTCTCTGGAAATTTAAAACAACAACAACAAACAAAAAAAACAAACGTTTAGACGATTTGCTTGGCTTGACTTCATACAACTTGCATTTTTCCGTTTTTCTTCTTCTTCTTTTTTTCATTAGGCCCGGCGCGCACTATCCCGTTTTGCCTGCTGCACGGCGTGCAAAGCAAATTTTTGCTGCCTTGGCAAAGGGGTTTACTGTGCTGCACGCCACGCGAAAGATTGCTTGCATTGTTAATTTTATCATAGTGCGCGCCGGGCCTCTGCGGGGTACTTTGCATGGTTTCGGGACGTAAATGAGACAAATCGACAGTCGGGCATTCAGCAGTTTGCGTCCAGTGTGCGGTCTACAAAATTGATACCGGGCATTCAACGCACGAGTTATAACAGAAAGTTGTGTCGTATTCCTGTTATATTCATCTAACAAGCATCCAGAACTGGAATTATGGAAAGCCTTTTTTTGCACTTGTAAGGCCAAGCCAGACATTTAAGAATAGTATTGAATAAGGATACAAGACTGAAACTATGGAAAGCCAGAATCTCGACACTTTTTATTTCTCCATTTTTGTTACCATGTCTTGTTGTAAGGCCAAACCAGGCATTCACACAGAAACAAGAAACAACAACCAGCACGCTTAATACAACATCAATTTGTATCGAATCGCAATTATTTAGCGTTTCCCTCGCTTGTGTTGTGACAGTCAAGTATTATGAGTAGAGAATATTAGTGACAAATAAATGTGTTTCATTATACAAGTTACTACTTGTACAAGTCACACGATTTGTTCTGAATGAATAATATCCTGTGCATTTTCGGGAAAGTCGATACAAAAACCAATCAATGACATCATGTTAAAAAAGGATTTACAAAGACCAAAAATAGAACGACAGTTGACAGATTTGAGTGCGTAAAAATAGCAAGTCTAAAAATAAAACGGCGCCATTATTTTCTGGTCGCAAATGTTAAACAAGGATTTGGATCCCCGGGACATTTCCTGGTCTAAATGCGATAACCCTGCTACTCCATCGTCATATGTTGTGATGCATGATAATTTAACTTCAGCTAGTTTTTTTTATAGGACGCCATTTACAGAGACATAACAATTTGCTCTGTTTACTACTGGTTTTATTACCATAGTGCGCATCACGCCGAGGGAAAATAAGCAAATGCTGCGGGCGCCAAAGGAAGAAACAGGTGGGGCGTGGGGAATGGGGAATCATAGTTTCTCCCCCCCCCCCCCCCAAATCTTGCCATTAAATCTTTCACTAACGTAACTGCAAAGTCTGGCATGCGATATGGATTGGAAGCAGGGTTTCTCAAAAGTCTGGATTCACGTGCAAAAACGTATTAACAAGTTCGACAATTAAAGTAAATCTCAAATTAACTGCCTTGGACTTTTGCGAAATGGAATGACAGTTTTGTGTGTCCATGCGTGTCCGAAAGCAAGTATGTTGAATACTGGTATTCCTGTACGCTGAATACAAGAAAGTTAAACATTATTCTCTTGATGCATCAGAACCGATGTTTTCACACGCAAAGGTGATTTCCTCCAGTTCCGACAGACTACTGACTTCAGGATGACCCCGGGGGAAAAATTGAGCCGTTGTAAACCCATCTGGAAACGTAGACAACCATTCAACTGACTGAATTTATATTATTTTCTTGTCCTTGTATTCAGCGTAAATACACCAGTGTCACGAAGTCCGAGGCCGTCAATTACTGTAATAAAACTTGAATGCATATTCATATATAGATAAAAAAATTTGGGATAGCCTGTCTACTGTATTATGTATGAATAATTATGTCACGTAACGGTCTGTGCCAATTCTTCTTACCGAGAGACAAGTGCAACCAAAAAATTTCTATTTATTGTAAAGTGAGCAATGATACTGTTCCAGCACTTGACATCCATTACATTTAAATAACTCTACATGCATACGATGGAGATCACAATGTGTGTTTTACTGTGTGTATGTGTGCGGTTATAATAGATAGATAGATAGATAGATAGATAGATAGATAGATAGATAGATAGATAGATAGATAGATAGATAGATAGATAGATAGATAGATAGATAGATAGGCAGGCAGGTAGGCAGACAGACAGACAGACAGACACAGACAGACAGACAGACAGACAGACAGATAGATAGATAGATAGATAGATAGATAGATAGATAGATAGATAGATAGATAGATAGATAGATAGATAGATAGATAGATAGATAGATAGATATCTGCACTAAGAATGTTCTAGTCAATCTTCCAGAAAACCATTGTAAAATACCGGAACCTATTTTTCACACCGAATCTCCACAGATATTTAATTCCCCCCCCCCCCCCACCCCCAACCACCTTGGAAAAAAACAACAACCATGACTGAACTAGGTGTCTTCGTTTGATCGACGAGACACATTGCTCAACCAATCTATGCAGAAACTCGGTGACAATAGGCCAGGCAAACCCGTCTTGCATTGATTTTGTGGTAGAAAAAAAATCGTCCTTTTGTTGTGTAAGATTACAGGTGCGCAGTTCATCCATAGCGCCGCCGTGCTATTCTGGTGTATTCGCTTACAGAAGAAATTACAAAACAATGTAACACACGGGCTGGGTTAAGAAGAAAACACAAAACAGATCAATAAACTGCTTGCCCGGTGAAAATGCGTGTTTTTATGAAAACGTGCTGACTATTATAACGTAATGAAATGAGAGTCCGAGGTAAATCCATGGCTGTGAACAAAGCTGAACAAATCATTGTTTACGAGGAAAGTGGGCTGTACGTAATGCATCCGGTGCAGTGTCCCTCAACCGTTTATGTACCCATACCCCACTTCGATTCAAAAAACAAAAACAAAAGGTGTGCCCCACCATAATCGGCCGTAGTATACAGTAGGCTACATCACAGACTTTATAATTAGGCAGACGCGCAATCCCCATTGAGTGACGTCACAAAACTCGACCCGAATCGCATCCGCCATTTTGTTTTGTGGTATGATGCCTCGTATAATATAAATATAGACGCGGCCCACTGTGCGTTGCATTGTGCGAAGTTGGCTATCAATATGGACATCATACCGTGTAACCTTGTTAATCGTATATTGTGTCACTTTTGAGATGATTAATATCAAATTCTAAGATTTCAGTTGAATGGAAATCAAGACTAGAGGTCTACTAAAGTTGCTAAATCTATACCTAGATCTATTTTAAATGTCATCAGTTTCTTAAGTTAGGAAGATCTAGGTCTATGGTGATGTTATATTTATTCTGTGGGCTATTATATTACAATGCGTACACCCTATTCTGTAGTACCGCGCCACACCAAAATATTGCCAGGCTCCACTAGCGGGGCAGGCACCCCACAATGAGAAATACTGATCTGGTGTCTGAAATTTAAAAAATGAAAATACATTATATCTATAAGGTCGCAGCAGGTCTTGGAGCAAAGTTTACATGTGGAAGAGAAAAGTCTGCATGTTTCAAAGCCCCGCGTCAGAATCAAACAAATGAGACGCTTTACAATAAATTACAAAAGAATTACACTTGAAGAGGTACAAAACGCGAGCATTCTCTCCCGAAAGACCTTTTTTTTTTTCAGTCCGGAAATCTGAGAAAAATGATGTACAGAGTATAATATAATCAAGCCCAACTAACTCTCTCTCTCTCTTTCCCTATCTCTGTCTGTCTGTCTGTCTGTCTGTCTCTCTCTCTCTCTCTTTCTCTCTCTCTCTCTCTCTCTCTCTTCTCACTCCCCCGAGCTCCATCTCCGATCCAACCAATAATAATTCTTGTCTTCTATCGATCGTTAAACTGATAAGACTCTTTCATAAAATGGCTGACGAGCGATGTTTCTTCCTTATCGTCAGCGTTGTTTTGTTTTGTTTTTGTTTTGTATAAAAAGTGTTTGAGGTTTTTTTTTGGGGGGGGGGGGGGGAGAGAGAATAAGGGGTTACAACAACTACACATGGTGGCGAGATCTGAGCTTGCAACAATGGCAACAACACAGGGAAATCTCACCAATGGTTCTCAACCCTATGGCGACCTTAGTTCTTGTTTGTTCTATCTCCATTTTCTGCAACAGTAGAGATTTTTAGTATGCAGAAGAGGTATAACAAATGCACATTTTAGCAAATGTTTACAGTGCGTTGTGGCACTTAGGAACCTGTTTCACAGTTCCAATTCATTCCAACTCCTTATCATAATAACTTAAACCGCAGACGTTCAACGTCGCTTTCCCAAGTTGTGCAAAAAGTGGAGATGGAACAAACAAGAAATAAATCACGTTATATAGCCTGTTACCTCGTATACTGGCGTCTCATGGCTGTTTTATGTCTTTTTCATGTTTTGAGAAAAATGAATGAAAATGTGTTACCCAGAGGTTTTGTCAAGGGGAAACAGTCATATATATATTTGTGTGTGTGTGTGTTTGTGTGTGTGTCCATTGTGTAACGCATTATTCGTCAAAGTCAAGCGTACTTACTTCATGACTGGTCATCAGAGGGGACACGGTAGTCTAGAGGCAAGGTGTTCGCCTCTCATGCCGAAGGTACCAGGTTCGAATCCCGGTCGGTGCAGGCATGTTGGAATTTTTGGGATTTTTCTCATATTGTCCTTTCCTTGATCCTATGGTAGGTAGGATCGAGCACCTAGTCTTCTCGAATAAGGAAGAAAAACTCGGATGGCCCTTGTGCACGTTGCGCAGGTTAAAGATACCTTGGCAGATGGAAATCGAGAAGAGCAGGCGGAACATGCCCCTGAAAAGGCAAAATTCTAAAAAGAATTAATCCCTACTACTACGTCTACAGACAGATAGATAGATAGATAGATAGATAGATAGATAGATAGATAGATAGATAGATAGATAGATAGATAGATAGATAAATAGATAGATAGATAGATAGATAGATAGATAGATAGATAGATAGATAGATAGATAGATAGATAGACAGATGGACAGATAGATAGATAGACAGACAGACAGACAGACAGACAGACAGATAGATAGATAGATAGATAGATAGATAGATAGATAGATAGATAGATAGATAGATAGATAGATAGATAGATAGATAGATAGATAGATAAATAGATAGATAGATAGATAGATAGATAGATAGATAGATAGATAGATAGATAGATAGATAGATAGATAGAAGATAGATAGATAGATAGATAGATAGATAGATAGATAGATAGACAGACGGAAAGATGGAAAGATAGATAGATAGATAGATAGATAGATAGATAGATAGATAGATAGATAGATAGATAGATAGATAGATAGATAGATAGATAGATAGATAGATAGATATCCGCATTACATATCGTATTATGTGCCGTATATGCCAATATAACTGCCTTTATCAGACTTAAAAGTTCTTGTTCTTATTTTTGTTCATATAAGGCCGTGTCCTCTACTGCAGGATGTATCACTCAGGCAACGATCTCCACTCTTCTCTGATTTCTGTCCGTCTTGTCCTTGCCTGTCCACCTGTTTGCACAGTATCATCTCTCCTCCGTCTCTCGTTGCGTCCTCTTTTCTTTTCTAGGCCTCCATTCATTGCAAAAAAAGTGGCAATATCTTTAAAAAGTCACGTAACCCTTAATTTTCAATATTCGACAGCTAACTTTTAACACAACGTGGTGGCTGCTAAGGGCTACAAGGCAGTATGTCAAATATCTCAATATTTGAAAAACAAGTCGAGCTACCGTAGTTTGCCGGGCAGAGTGATTTTTTTTCCGTACGAGCCTTACCAAATTCGGGGGCGTGGCAGCAAGACACCCACAAACACAGGTCATCGGCTAAGGGATTTCTCGTCCCATCGAACACTGCCATGGGTACTACAATCTCTGGACTGTGCCTGATATGACTCTGAACATCACCGAAAATCCCCAGGATGTGTTGGAGCTGTCCTGTGTTTGGAGGGTCTGTTGCTGCCCCGCTCCTGAATTTGCTAAAGCTCGTACGGAAAAAAAATCACGCTGCCGGGCAACCCTTGATTTACAGATTCAGGATTGTATTCTTTGAAATATGTGGAGCGTGGATGTTTTTCGCCATTCTATTTCTCATTAGCAATGGATGTAATTATGTCCATCATTAGATAACATTAATTTGATAACAAATGTTGCCGAAAATAGACAGTGGGTGAGATGTGCGCATAGACACACGTTTTGCGACAAACACACAAAGGAAATTAATGTGTGCATATTGATGTTTTATTTGATGGAATAGGAAACTGAACAGAGTAGTTCACACGGTACAGAATTAAATCTGAACTAAATACAGAGGGTCATGACGTGGTAAATTATCGTATCTTGGCCTGACAAAGTTTTCAGGAGCAGCACAAAAAGTGAATGACTTTCATAATCAGGCTTACTAGTTGCCATATATACAGGGTGATTCAAAAAGAATGAACCGATTTTATGACGCATTGCTGGGATGACTTCTCTTATCGCATTGATGTTGCCCATGCTGCTGATGTTGTAAGACAGGAAATAAAAGTTGATTGTGAGTACAATACTTATGACTTAGCTTGAGTTTTCTATTGTTTTTCCTTATTAAAATATTGCGTCATAAAATCGCTTCATTCTTTTTGCATCATCCTGTATATTTAAAAAAAACAACAAAACGTTATTTAACTCAAAGTTTTTCAAATTTAACCTGCGGGTTGTCATGGGCTACAAGCATACCATATTATATCTCATTTAAGAAGGCAACAGTCGAGTTACGACAGTTTATCATTCTCTTACTCCATATGATGCAAACATATATATTTAAACATGCCAATGCTGTTTCATTAGCCAGAAGAGGAAGGCTGTGCCAAAATTATCTTGACACATTTTTCCAAGTTAATACAAGCTTTGGGTGCACAAATATTTTCGCAACAGAAAAAAAATTTAAGCAACATAAGAATTTCGCCCACACCTACCACTAAAAATTACAGGCAACGTTGATCAGGGGGTGGGGAGAAGATGGGGGAAGGGGGGAGAGGGATTTTTCCTTAATTCAGTGATTGTTGTGTTTGAAAATGGGTATATCGACTTACGAAATGCCAATCATCGAGTAAGGGGAAAAATACCTGTACATTGAAGTAATTATCGTTGCCAGTGCCAGTCAGTATCATTGCTTACACGGACGTTTTCCCTTACAAAATTTACAACAGTACAGTCTTTCAAACTGTTTGTGCTTATGTACCGGCGCGTGTAATTCAAACGGAGGTTGGAGGACTGTGAAGGGACTGTCTGTGCGACACACTCCTAGACCTAGCCCCTCCCTTTACATGCACAGAGAGAGAGAGAGAGAGGGAGAGAGAAAGAGAGAGAGAGACAGATAGATAGATAGATAGATAGATAGATAGATAGATAGATAGATAGATAGATAGATAGATAGATAGATAGATAGATAGATAGATAGATAGATAGATAGATAGATAGAGAGATATATATATATAGATAGAGAGATAATGGGGGATAGAGAGACAAATAGAGAGATAGAGCGAGCGAGAGAGAGAAAGAAGGAGAGATTTAATAATAAAATGTTTTGCTTTTTACAGCCCCCCCCCCCCTTAAATCTCACATACCTACACAAAAACACACACGTATACACGTTCTCACATGCACGCGCATTACTTTATTCTTTGATGAAGCGACAGCAAAAGATTGTTATTACATCGTCCAAAAAAATGTAATTATTTTTTTTTTTTTTGCTTCAAAACACCCATCAGTGATTTGAAAAAACGATGCACACATTTGCCTTACTTCAATTATTCCTCTGTTCAACGCTAAGTGATATTATCCAGTGTTGCATCAAACATGTTAACCAGTATAATTTTCCTGCAGTCCCACAATACTTAACTGTTTAACTTCAAAGTTGCATGCTGTAAGATTTGCAATATAATTATACACGTTCTCGTCTTACAGCTAGAAGAATCTAAAAGTTATCGAGCACTCGACAGTCAGTGATTTGAGGATGGATTGAGAGGAGAATAAACGGGACAGTCGGGAACTGCTTGATATACAAGCAGACAGGCAGACAGAGGGATGGACGTACGGTGGAGTGGATGGGTGGGTGGATGAATGGAGGGATGAATGGATGGATGGATGGATAGATGGGTGAATGAATGGATGGAGGGAGAGAGAGGGACAGACAGACAGACAGACGGATAGATAGATAGATAGATAGATAGATAGATAGATAGATAGATAGATAGATAGATAGATAGATAGATAGATAGATAGATAGACAGGCAGACAAACAGACAGACAGACAGACAGACAGACAGACAGATAGATAGATAGGTAGATAGATAGATAGATAGATAGATAGATAGATAGATAGATAGATAGATAGATAGATAGATAGATAGATAGATAGATAGATAGATAGATAAATAGATAGATAGGTTATCGATAGATAAATAGATATAGATAGATAGATAGATAGATAGATAGATAGATAGATAGATAGATAGATAGATAGATAGATAGATAGATAGATAGATAGATAGATAGATAGATAGATAGATAGATAGATAGATAGATAGACACATAGACTCCCCCAGTGATAATGTAACTGTAAATAGTATTGCAACTGCTTTGAATATTCCTAATAATAATAATATGTATTTTCAGAGAATCGTAAGCAACGAAGTATTAGATTCTATATCAACTGTATTTTGCCGTTTTTTAAAGTGCTGTATACTCTTATGTTAATGCACATAATAAAAGAAGACAACTTTTAAATTGGTTTAAAATATATACTAATGGTTGTCAACTCAGCATGCGATTGAAAAAGGAACAAAACTGGGGCGTACACCATTTCACTCGATCTCCTTTCCCGAGGAAGTTGATAACTATCCGCCCACCCCGATATGCCTTCTTAGCAAGCCTATGATTTAGTTGTCAAGCCGATTGTATGTTGTCAACTCTCTTACACTAATTGGTGGTTCTGACACGAGATCTATGAGCGAGGAATCATAATAATAAAAGGCCGGGTCGACAAAATACAAAATGATCAGGGGGGATGCCAATAACCTTATTTCCCCCAAAAAAGCGTTCGCAGAAAAGTTGTCTTTCTGTCAGCATTTTTGAAACTTGATGTTTTCTTTGTAGTTCAAGAATGCTTTGAAGGCACTAACAAACCCCGAATGTTAATATTGTTCTGGCTCTATGCTAATTGTTACCTCTTACAATTTATTATCGTCTCATCAGTGATTTCATAAGTTATCAGCATACAATAGTATTAACAGTAATGTTTTCTTTTCTCTACATTTTGCGATCTTTGTTCTTGTTTTTTCTATCACCATTTTCTGAAAAAACTGGAGATCTTTCGTTTTGTAGTATAACAAATGCACACTTTGACACTTATTTAAAATGCGTTGCCGCGCTTATCAAGCTATTTCACTGTTTCGATTATTCTAACTCATTATCATAATACTGAAGCCGCAAACTTTTAACGTGGAATTTCTCAGTTGTGCAGAAAGTGCTTTTTGGAACAAACAAGAACTTAGCCACGATTTGCTTTGATCATAACCGAATCTTAATTTCTTAAAATCTCTTCAAAGTTTTATGCACTTATGTCCACTGAACACCCTTGAGGGTACGAACTATCAGGTGAGACTGAGTCAAGCCTGTATCGCCTCGCTTTTGTGGACTATGGAGTCAAACGGGGCCTGGCGCACTGGTGAGACTAAAACAAGTCTACCTTCCTAGTTGATGCAAAGGGGCGCCGTGGCCTAGAGGCAAGGTGCTCGCCTCTCATGCCGAAGGTACCGGGTTCAAATCCCGGTCGGTGCAGGCTTGTTGGAATTTTGGATTTTTCTCATATTTTCTTGTCCCTTATCCTATGGTAGGTAGGATCGAGCACCTAGTCTTCTCGGATAAGGTCGAAAAATTCGGAGGGCCAGTGTATACGTTGTGCACTTTAAAGATACCCTGGCAGTTGGGAATCGAAAGGAGCAGGCCGTACAAGGCCGCTGTCAGGGCCAAATTTAAAAAAAAACGAATCCCCCCCCCCACACACACACACACAACAAGAAAAATAAAAACAAGAGAAGTGAGGTGTAAATGCCAAGTGCAGCGAACCTAAAATAAAGACCTAGACAAAGTTGATTCAAAGGAAATCCAAGTCTGAATCAAACCCCGACGCGAAAAACGCCCAATCCAGTGCAGTACTGGCCTCAGTGTTGCTTGATCTGTGGAATCGAACCAGCATTTTTTGTGCGTGTGTGTGTGTGGATGGGTGGGAGTGTGCGTATGGGTGGGTGGGTAGTGCGTGTGTGTGGGTGTGTGTGTGTGTGTGTGTGTGTGACGGGGGCATAAAGCCACAAGGCATGAAGGTGAGATGAAACAGGTGTTAGATGTTTAAGAACCATTGTGATAGACATGTATTTAATGAAGGCACACGCGTAGACTGTCAGACCAGACGTTGGGCAGTTTTTGTGTATATTTCTTGACAGGTATCCGTATTAACAAATTGACGGGAGCAAATGGCAAGACCGGAGGAGTGCTTCACGTATATAAGTGGAAATGACCTGTCAACAAAGAATATATTTATTTGACCCATGACACCCTGATGTATTTATTTTATTTATAGATTTATTTATCCCAACCACCCCCTTCCCTACCCCTATCCCCCCCCTCCGACGCCCCCCCCCCCACCCACTTCGGTCAGGCGCAGCACTGTAGTCACGACGTGTCTGCGCCACTTGTAACTGGGCTGCAATGACACAAAGGCAAATTTCCCAAATGGAATGAAAGAAGTATACAAAATACAAAATACAAAAAGTAGAAATATTATTTTATGTGCAGTTGTGTGTGTTTGTGTGTGTGTGTGCGTGTGTGTGCATGTGTGTGAGAGAGAGACAGAGAGAGAGAGACAGAGAGATACAGACACAGAGAGAGAGAGACAGAGAGAGATACAGAGACAGAGAGAGAGAAAGAAAGAGAAACACCGAGATAGACATAATACACTTCAGTCTATAAAATGATGTTAAAATGTGAGTTTGACCCACTTCTACCTCTTTGGTTTCTTTCTGTTACACGCCAGACCTTCATAATTTTGAATCATTAATAGGGTCGCAGTGTGGAGAGTGTCTGCAGTTTTTGTGTGCAGCAAGATTTATGGGCGACTAGCCACTAGTTTGGCGCCTGCACCAGCTTTGGTCTGTTTCATCCCTTATGATGATGCTGGGTCTTGAAAGCCAAACTCTGATTATCAGATATTCAGATTATTTCTTGCGTCGTCCATAGACCTATAACTTGAAAACCGCTGATTTGTATCGATCATTCGTGTGTCCACTGTTTTATTGGTAAGCCAGACTGTCACAGACTTCGAGACAAAAAGGATTAAGTCATTGGGCACCAGCTAGTGCTGAACTGGGCAAGGGTCACACTTCGTTTTGACAAGTCACTGGCTCATTTGGCCGAGGGTTAGCCGGGCCTGTCGGTAATCACCGTAGCGCGTGAAGTCCCAATATTGCCTGTTCTTTCAGCCATGTGTCATCTGCGCGAGTTAATGGACAGTGTTTTGTCTGGCCAATAAGTATCTACACACATAGAACTTCTGTGCGAAAAGTGCACTGTAATAGTAATATAGAAATTGGTGCAAAAGAAATGAACACTAAATTCATATAGCCTAAAATGAGACCATATAACCAGTGGCAGTTTTTGTCAAAATGGACAAGACAACTGCACAGAAAAACAGAAATCAAGCGGTTACGGGTTCAAATCCAAAGAAGAGCCTGGGGACGAAAAAAAAAAGAAAAAGGGTGGATGACAAACACTGAGAGTCATGAACTCGGTGTGGCCGGGGGTTCTAGAAGATGTCAGGAAGTTAAAGGCTGAAACATCTAATGAAAAAATCCACTCTTCCTCTGGAGATCGTCATCTGCCTCGCTCCACCTGAGGAGTTTCTTACCACTCTGGCCAATAAGTATCTACAGACATGGAAGTTCTGTGCGAAAAATGCACTGTAATAATAGTAACATAAAAAAGAAAAAGATTTATAGCGTAGTTTCTAGATACTTATTTCAGATCTATAAGTTCGGTGGGCAAAGTATAGGGGAACATAATACCGCAAAAAGTTCACTGTAATATGGGTAATATTTTGCAGCATAGCTTCTACTAAGTACTTACTGTAGACATAATATCAGTGCGGTGGGCAAACTGTATATAAAGTGAACATAATGGTAGAAAAGGTGCATCGTAACATTCATTAATATACATTCTAGATCAGTGTTTTTCAACCTTTCTTTTTTGTTCTTCTACCCCCCCCCCCTCCCACCCGTCCCCCTCCGCCCCCAGTTCAATTTTTCCAAAAAAAAAAAAAAAAACCTGCCTGCCTGTAAATAAAAATGTCTTATTGATTTCGGAGTTGGGGAACGAAGGGGAGTATTTTTTTTTTTATAGTTCTGTGACTGGTCGTCCCCGTACAACGACAAGGTTCTAACTCCCTTCCATCAACTTTTGAGAAATGGAGAATTGAAGTTTCATGTGATCACAGCTTTTAGAGCAAAGTTTTGTTTTTTTTTCTTTTTAGTAATAACTTACAAATTACTTAGCGAATCTGCTTGATACTTTGACACACAATGGAGAAGGCCTATAGAAGTAGTGTGTAGTGTACAACTCAGTTCAGCCAAAAAGTGGAGAGGGAACCTTGTCATTCTAAGTGGACGCGGTGTGTAAAATAATTTTCAATCCACCCCAGAAGCTAGCCAAATTTGCCAGGCCGTAGGTTGCTCATGTCTGTACTAAAGTTTGGGGTTAGAACTGAAGAACTAAACCTCAAGACGCCTTGGAAATGCCATTAAGAGAAGGAAATTGCCATTAACGGCAAAATCACCTTGAAGAGAAGCTCTGGGACAATTTAAAGTGTGAAATTGGACCCGAAGTTCAGGTTTAATTTGCGACTTTGTCAGATGTCATGTCTCAGAAGACCACAGGTCAGCATGTCTCGAGGGATATTTGCCATATTGCTGTATGCGACATTTTAACGATTTTGAGGTTTTGTCATGGAAGTGGTTCTCTTACTCTTATTTTATTATGTATAAATGTCATATGAGTGTATTTTTCGTGGGCCATTTTTATGCGTTTCAATTTTGAAGCCTATTGGACGAAACCCTGATTTCACTCAAGTCTTCAAACTTTCAACCCTGATTTTCTCCAAAAGGCAAGAATGCACATAACGCCATTTGGAAAGTACACGACGATTTCCTGTCTCTCCCAGTACACCCATGGCAGTCAACCATTTGTGAACATTTAATTTAATCACTGCCGATTCACTGACCCCAAATCTCCCAAGCGGTCATAATAATTAGCCTTGAACCTAATTTTTTGTTCTCTCCTGCACTAATTCTTACACTGGACGTCAGGACTCATGCTAGGCCGCGCTTGACCTTTTAATTAGTGCAGTCAGCGTTCAGGGTTGCTAATGCTTGCAAAATTGATCGCCGAGTGTTCACAGTGCCGTGATTTATATGTTTGTCTTCTCGCGACTGGGTCTCATTTCCGTTATTGCATGTGACATGTAAAAATGTCTGTCCGTCTGTCTGTCTGTCTCTCTCTCTCTACCAACCTACCTAACTACATCCCTCCCTCCCTCCCTTCCTCCCTCCTTCCCTACACACTTACCTCCCTTCCTCCCTCTCTACACACTTACCTCCCTTCCTCCCCTTCCCTCTCCACCTACCAACCCACCTACCTACGTACACCCTATCTATCTATCTATCTATCTATCTATCTATCTATCTATCTATCTATCTATCTTATCTGTCTATCTATCTATCTATCTATCTATCTATCTATCTATCTATCTATCTATCTATCTATCTATCTATCTATCTATCTATCTATCTATCTATCTATCTATCTTATCTGTCTATCTATCTATCTATCTATCTATATATCTATCTATCTATCTATCTATCTATCTATCTATCTATCTATCTATCTATCTATATATCTATCTACCTCCTTACCTCCCTACTTTCCTATTTATCTACCTACCAACCTACCCACACACCCACCCACCTATCCATCCATCCATCCACCTACTTACCTACTTACCTACCCACCGACCCACCTACCTTTCTACCTACATACCTACCTATCTACCTACCTACTACGCGCCTACATACATAATTATCTATCTATCTATCTATCTATCTATCTATCTATCTATCTATCTATCTATCACACACATTCACGCACACACAGAATTTAACCTACAAGATTATTACAAGCTTTGCCGCCTGTTAAGGTCTGCAAGTATGCCAAATCATTGTTTTTGAAAAAAAAAAGGCGAGTTACGATGGTTTAGTATGAATGTGGCCCTCAAAATGACCCTCAGGCTTGCCGCGACCAAAGCGAGGCCAATTATCTGCACCAGCGGGTATCTATAGCTCTATTGTAAGCTGGTATAGACTGACATTCCTCTTGACATGAAAAACTATTAAATTTTGGAGTCCGCGTTTTTGAATTATTTAATCTTTCCAATGGCAAAATGTATCTGTCTGGATGTGCGAGCTCTTCAAAGATTTGACAAAAGCTTGTCTCTTTTCCATTCCTGACATCTAAAGGGGTAATGTTGTAGTTCTTGTTATTTTGATCGTTACTGCAGTTGTTATTAATATCGCTGTGGTTACGGGGACCGTAGTACTTTACATTATGAGCTACAAATGAACAGTCAAAACAGTGCAACATTTTCTCTACGTGGCTTTGTAAATGGACTACGACAACCATATAAGCAATAGTAACAATTCTCATGATAACAAAGGTCTTAGCCCGTGGGCACCAGATCCCATCTCTGTCATGTCTTGCCGTGGTCTCTGACTGTCAAAGCAACGACGCAAGTGGTTCTTAAACTTTTAAGACCTGTTTTCTTTCACATTTTCTCATGGCTCTATTTCCTCTACAACAATTTCAGCCAGTTCAGTTTTCAAAATCTATAGCATAGCAACATTGATAGAACGGCCAGGATCGTATGAAATTTTGAACCGGAGATTGAGATGCACGTCAGCCGAAAACGATTACTTTTAAGCTCAGTCTTGAATAAGAACTATAAAGGCGACGGTGAACATTCAATTGTAGTTCCTCAGTACATGTACACGTATCACCAAGCGACACTGCACAATCATGTAGATCTGGTTTCTCAATGCATATAAAGTGTATTACTCAATGACAAAATATCAAACAACTACAACAAACCCACGGATAATCTGTAGATAGATAGAAGCAAAGGCTTGGAACATAGTGAAAATAATCATTATAGCAAAACAAAAGAACATGTATGTAGGAGAAAGCAGTGTTAGAAACAACAATACAGAAACGTCTAGAAAACTCAAATTCTCTTGTTATATCATATTATTATTGTAACATTTCTTTATTGTTTGTTCTAACGCAAGGCTGTGCAAAATTTCTCTTGCTTTGCCACATTTTAACTGCATTATTCAATGGCCCAGGTATTTTCCCTCTGGAATCCCAAAATTTATGTGCTGGCGGAAGGGGGGGGGGGGGTTGACGAAATGTAATAAAAACCACAGAAAATCTGTGGAGTCGTATTTTTTAATTGTTTAATTGTACTATTGGTTCAATTTCCCAACATGTTATTTAATAATTTTTTGTTGTTTTTTTTCTGATGAAGGTTTAAACACCGAAAGCTTGATTTTTCTTCTCTTTTCCTTTGCGTTTTATTTTATCGTTTTTGGTACTATTTCTTACGCGAGTCTTTGTTACCTACAACTCTTTCTTGTTGCCATAGTTTGACTAGGCGGGAGCGGGTTGGACTTTCACCCAGCTAAGAACCGCTGAGCAGTACCGTCCGCTGTCTTTCCAGCTCCTCTATAATCGGATTATGGAGACAAAGATTCCCTGGCATGAGAAAGAGTTTCTGTCAAACTGGCCGCAAGAAATTGTCCCACTCCTTTTCTCTGTCATAGCCGTAGTCAACATTAGTTGGGGATCAGTGGTGGAGGCGATTTGTCCTTGCTGTTGTTGCAAATTCTTGCTGTTGTTATTTGGTTGTAGTGGACACCGCTATTCCATTTCTCTCGAAAGATCGGCTGATCTGGAGAGATCGAAGTGAATTCATGTCCAGGTAAGAGTCGCGGTGAAAATAATATTATGTCACGTGTTCTATAATTTGTAGTTAGCCTTGGCTAACGGACCAAGACCAGCCAAAATGTCGCAACAAGAAAAAGGTGTATATAGCAAAGTATCGAGTAAGAAAATAATACAGAAATGAGACAAAAGAACGCAAAGGTAAAGGAAAGACAAATCAATCTTTCAGTACACTAACCTTCTTCAGGATAAAAACATGTAACAGGATAGAATATTAAACAAATGAAACAAAAAATCCAACAAATAAAAATAGAATCGTAGACCTTTCAACAAATTTTAATGTGGGTACTAAATTTGTCTTTACTTTTCCGCGGCGTTTTATTGTATCGTTTCTTTATCATTTCTTACGCGAGGCTTTGCTACATACAAATTTTTCTTTTCCCATATTTTGTCTTTGCTTCAAATTTTGCAACGACCCACAGATTTTCTGGGTTCTTTTATTTTAATATTATATTTATAATATTTTTTGTCTGATCAGTAACAGCTAAGTAGCCGATTCATATTCAATTATTCGATCTAACATAGTAATATATGCATTTTAAAAAAAAAACTATTTCACGTATTCTAGTTTTTAGCGCGATGAAGTGTCACCTAATCTCTGCGTTATTCCATCTCCACATCAGCACACAGCACATTTTGAGAAAATCGTTTGTTTTGTAGTTAAACTTTACAGGGTGTCAGATCAACTTTTTCATAAAATTAAAATCTACTCCCAGGGGTGAAATACCTTCCCAATTTTTTTGTTTGTTTGTTAGCAATGATAGAATACACTTTGCCACGTCGTATTATAGCCTGATTCCAATGTTTGTAAAAGAGAGCTAGAATAAAGTAGCGCTGTAGTGACGGAAGATCCTCAGTGACCGAAGGCTTGTCTGTGATCTTTTTTTTTTTTCATTTTCTTGAAGTGAAAGAAATGAATCCAATTAGTTTAGTTTCACCACAAACGAAAAAAAAAAAAAAACATTGCCACGATATTATTTTATCAATCAACATTTAGAGTTTGTCACTGGATTCCATAGGCATACCTTTCTGATTGTATGGACACAAGTGATTATTCACTCTGTTTCTACATCTCTACCCAGAAACTATGTAATCCGTACCGTCAAGTACTTCACTGCAAGTTCACATAACTGCAAAATCGATCAAACCCACTCCCTGACGAAGACCTGTTGGTATCAACGCAGTCACATGACCTTGGGCAATTTTTTTTTTCATTCTGCGCCAGTGGCCTTTTTCTGCCACAGGTACCCGGCTTGGTCAGTCACCAAAACACCCATGTAACTTAACGGGTCCTCTGTTTTGCAAACGCCTGGCTTCACTTTTTAGTCCCCGGCGTCGTCGACTTTTGGTGGCAGTGGCTAACAAGTTAACCGTACCAGCCAACGACTTTAATAGCTTGCCTACCTGTTGTGATTATATTGGCACACGCGTGTCTGAAAAGATATGGTTTGGTCTTGGTCTAGTGATGTTCACTTAGCTGGTAAGTCGTTGGTTGCAGTAACTTTATGACATGCTCAGGTGTCAACCGGCCGTCTGTTTGGCTTCTGGCAAGCTACTTATTGTATAATGTGCATTATTCTGGTAAGTTTTTGTTGGGATCCTGTATTTTTTATTTTTATAATTACTTTATGCTTAGAAAGTGTTTTGGCCTATGTGTTGCCACACTGGCATGTCAATACCGAGATACTCGTCCCTCTGTAGTGACCAGGAATGGATCACAAATATCGTTTAGTCAGGGTATTTCTTTACCCAGTGGTGATTTCAGCCTGTTGGCCAAACCGGGATTGCTTGCCAAAGAGAACTTATTATTATTATTATTATTATTTCTGTACGATAGATGATTAGAGTTAAGGTAAGGTTTGAACGGCTGGCCACGATGATCTGCCCTTGTTGGGAAACTGACCATCGTAAACTCTCCTTTGTGTGCGTTTGTGTTCCTCCATAATGATCGTACATAAACTGAATATATGCTGAGATTTTAATCTATACTATATATATTTGTGGACTTGAGATTTTTCGTTGCAAAAGGCTTCTGAACCACTCAACACTCAGACTTCAAATTTTATATGGTGCATCAGAATGGATGTAAGGGTGCACAGTTTTTAATAGAAGTCTCAAATCGGTGTAGTTTTTTTTATTGGAAATTTATTGTTTCGCCATCATTTAGATCTATTTCGAGTCATGGTTCGCCATTTTAAGGTTTCGTTATCACTTCCTGCGATGTGTTCACTATCAAACACACTAACCCGTGCGCAAATCATGCTGTTGTACGGGATGCGCAGGGTGTCAACTCACAAAGGCAGAGCAGTAAGGCTTATTTAAAAACAAACAAACAAAAATAAAATAAACAAATAGGAACAGGCCAGATGAAGCAGGTCCATAATAACCACCCAGAACTGAAACCAATATTCAAACCGATTTATCCCGGGCAGGGCTGGGGACCTCAGCTAGTTCAGATATATACGTTCACTGATCCTTTTGTTTTTTTCTTATCGAAATGTTCCATCTGTTTAAGCAGGCTGGCGAGATTTTTTTTTTTTTAAACAGTAGCTAACTTTTATAGAACTATGCAGATATTCTTCTCATACACTTTAAATATTGGTTAACAAATTAGAAAGTTCTCCTAAATAATTCACAGGTTAATGCTGCTTTGCTTTGAATCTGTTTCCAATCAAAACCTTCTTCTTCAGTGTAACCTCATGAATTTCAGTGTGTATCAGTTACTGATTATAAAGAATTCGCTCAGTATTTCCTCAGCGCGTGAGTGTAATATGCGACGTGGCGACCATAGTTCTTATTTGTTCTATCTCCATTTTCTGGAGAAACAACAACAACAACAACAACAACAACAACAACTGGAAATCTTTCAGTATTTAGAAGAAGTATAACAAATGCACAGCTTGATACTTTTTGTTTAAAATGCATTGTGACACTTCTCAAGTTGTTTCACAGTTCTGATTTATTCTCACTCCTTATCATATTAAACCGCAAATGTTTAACGTCGAGTATCACAGTTGGACAAAAAGTGGAGTTGGAACAAACAAGAACTGAGGTCACGAATTGTAGTGTTATGCACGTGTTTTTTTCGCATTCGACTTTTTTTTTTTTTTTAATCATCAGGAGTTGTTATTTGCTGTATCCTTCAGTGACTACTACAATTATATTGTTCACTTGATAACTGTTGAACCTCCAGGTTTACTATTGGAACACACTGTTCATAATATATAGAAAGAGACTATAGGCCCTTTTCATCTACCGTCCTCCATATCACGTGATTTGCAAACAAAATGGCGGCCTGCCCCACTTGTAGGGCGGAAGCGGTGGACAACAGCCGAACGATGCCATCCTCTTGTTGGGCACCCAACTGTAAAACCCCGTTACGTGCTGGTTCTGGCATATAGATGCATCTTTGCTTAGTCCGTGCACATATTCAGATGCCATCACTAAGGCAAGTGGAGGTTTTTGCCCTACACGGTGCTTTTCGAAGCCGTGCGGCTCCCCGCAAACAACCGTAACGCGGAAGTGAAAAGGGTCTATTGGAAGTCACAATAGTCTAAAAGAAGTCATTATTTTTATCAAGCCTCAAGAAGATTCATTTTGAGAGACTGAACAGGAACAACTCTAACATAGCGGCAACACCTATTGAAAGTCAACTGGCAAATGACTAGAATCATTCTAAATGTATGCAATTATATACCCTGAGAATGGCAGCCATGTCGCGTTTATTGCTTTATAATGATCATTAGCCTGTCGGGTCACTTCCGTTTTTAGTTCCAAATTATACACCAACATGCTATTGGCTTTCACGGATATGTCCAGAACGTCCGGCCGTCTTGATGACAGCAGCCACTTAGACAGATATTGCGCTGTTGGGTGATCTTTTTTTCACTTCAGAGAGAGAGAGAGAGACAGACAGACAGACAGACAGACAGACAGACTGACAGACAGACAGACAGACCGATCGATGGCTGGGCGGACGAACGGACAGAAAGATAGATAGATAGATAGATAGATAGATAGATAGATAAATAGATAGATAGATAGATAGATCGATAGATAGATAGATAGATAGATAGATAGATAGATAGATAGATAGATAGATAGATAGATAGATAGATAGATAGATAGATAGGTAGGCCTGCGAACGGATCTACGGATGGACAGACAGACAAATAGATATTATGTTTGGAGCTTTGTCTTGTTCATCGAAAGCGTGGCTTACTTTCTGATGTATATCACTGCATAGTAATATTCCTTATCTATATCTCTGTTTCAGGCAGATCGATCTCGTGTGAAAATGGCAGCAAGCGTCAGATGATTCCGCTGCCGTCATTGCATGACAGCAAGTTAGCTGTGCAATAGATCGGGCACGCAACTTGCTAAAGACTCGCTATTCCAGTACTCGTATTGCTCAGGACACCAGAAACCTCATATGTCCTCAGAAAAACTCAAAGACTCAGCGGTAACCGACCCGGATGAATCTGCCGCAGGTGCACGCCGCCGCTCCAGCAAAGATCACAAAAGGAGGAAGAATAAAACTGGCCAAAGCTACTCAGATCTTCCTGCGGACGCTGGCGGACAAAGCGGCATTGACAGTGAAAACCAGCCACCTGGGAGACAGGGTGAAGAAGGAGATGATCATAGCGAAAACTTCAATCTGGAGAACCGCAAAAACAAAAGAGACAGCGAGTTTATGTCACATGACACCGGCGCTGTATCTAGATGTGCTTCAGACATACGACGCAAAGTCTCCGATTCGTTGATCCTAGATAAACCGCACACTAACAATTCTGAACTCTGCCGACGAATATCAGACATTCAGAAAGCATCCTATGATTCCGTCTTGTCCACTCCAACAGCATCAGCGATATCTACCTCTGCTGTATCCACTTCAGCTGATTCACGAGTTGTTTCATCGCCAAGTACCTCTGGCTGTTCCAAAAGTTCTTCCTCTCCGAAGAGATCAACATCGCCGAAACTTTCACGAGCGTTGGGGCTAAAACACGAAAGAGCTCAGCGAGAACGGGATTTGAATGAAACAAGATCGAGACTCCGAAAACACCAGCTGGGTATGAAAGGTAAGATGGATTCGAAGTCAACTCAAGACCAGGATGGAGAGAAAAATGTGAAGTCACATAAACCGTCTTTGGTTCGAACAAAGTCCGAAGATATGGCAAAACGAAGACACGTCGAGAGGCTACTGTCCGGGAAGGGCAGTTCTTATTCACTTGGAACAATCAAAGATATGGAAGAAAGATACGGTCGGATACGACACAGGTCTAAAAGTGAGAAATATAAAGTGAAAGTTGCCTACGAACATAAAGCAACTTCACCAGGTATTAGTCCTGACCGGGAAAACCCGGCTGCCTCCAAACAATGTGAGAAATGCGCAACAGATGCTTTTAAGTCTGGATCTGAAAGAACTAGAAAGAAATCAAAATCGCGCAAAGACGAAGAGACCACAAAGGACTCCGTGAGGAGAAAAGTGTCGCGGGAATATTCTGAGAGACCAGAGAGTAGCGTAGGAGCGTCTGCCGTTATGCTGAGCGTCTCAGAGTCTCAGCAAGATTCGGACAGTAGCACGGTTTTAAGAACCAAAGCTGTGCCTCGGAATGGGCATTCCAGATTGAAAAATGAAGCTGCCGAAGGAGATTCTAGCTCAGAGATACCTCCGAGTCAATATGCTCAAGCTGGGGCCTCCATGTCTCAGGGCGCAGATGATTTCGATATGCTTCCATCCCATTCAACGTACACCGTTCGTGTCATTTCCAAGAACAGTGAAAGCACTGGAGATTGTCAGAAAGTTTTGTCACTTGACGATCTGTCACAATCCACCAACACTAAGGAGCTCCTGGCCACGTCCGAAGAGGTTGAAAGGAGAACGAACAAGGCTATAGACGCTATTTTGAGAGATGGGCTTCCGGATATTCCCACATTGGTGAGATTCGTGTCTCTTGTATTATTGTGATGTCCATGTTGTTGGCTGGAATTTAATGACAAGATAGATCAGTTCTTGATTATGTCTTCTGATTTTTCCATCTTGCTGTATGTGCTTTCCTGGCTTTTCGAGAAAATCAGCATTGAAAGTTTTAAGAGTAGTATAAAATCAGGGTTTTGTTCAATACACTTCAAACTCGAGGCTTGCATAAAACGACTTACGAAAACACACCCATATTGCACCTATACATATTAAAATCAGGAGCGAGAGAGCCACTTTCATTACAAAACGTCAAAATCGGCAAAATACCGCACACAACCATGGCAAATACCCATCGATATACGGAATGAATACTTGGGCGACGTGACCAACTGGATTTTGCTTGCGCAGTAAAACTTTGGGAGAGTGGAAGGATTACGGTTAGGATTAAGATTATGTTTTGCTAGTTGGCTAAAGTGACCCTTTACTTAGCGCAATGGCTACCGTATAATTTTTTCAGAAACTGGTCTTTAGTTGGTTATAAAAAAGCATGTTATGATTACACTGGCCAATAGACATCGTATGTAATTCTTATAGTATGGAACAGGCATCTGTGATTTCACTCTATAAAAACTCCGTCGTGATGAAAGCTCGCAATTCTCGCGGACAGAATTAAAATTTTACAAGAGAAACTGATTCTCTTTTAAGCGGGCCGTCCATTTCCCTCCGAATTTGACATGTAGGTTACAAAATATCTTAGGGTAATAACCATTGATGTTTCTTTCCATTATACTAGTTATTTGAGAAGCAGTGGGGCTTGCGAGGTTTGGCGATAAATTTTGGCCGTGATGAAACCACACAGGTAGGCAACGCCCCCACTGGCGAATTTTGAATACGGCTTTTCTCGGCCCGGTCACAGACTTGCATGGTTGGGTTGAGAGATATTTATAGTACGGCTAGCTATGTGTTGTTTTGACGAAAACTTTTTTTCACCGATTAACAACAAAGTACAGCAAAGTGCATGTTGTTTGTGATAATATATCCAAAATGAAACAGAGTTTATTGTAAAGAATGAATTTTTGAAAAACATCTCCTCCCCCCCCCCCCAAAATACACCCTCCCCTCCCTGTCTCTTTGTCTGCCTTTGCGTCTCTCCCTCTATATCTGTCTCTCTCTCCCCTTTCCATCTCTCTCCCTCTCTCTGTTCTCTCGGTCCTGTCCCTTTTCTCTTTCCTACACTTCGTCAGTCCATGTTCTTCCTCTCTGTCTCTCTCTGTCTCTGTCTCTCTCTCTCTCTCTCTCTTTCTCTCTCTCTCTCTCTCTCTCTCTCTCTCTCTCTCTCTCTCTCTCTCTTTCTCTCTTTCTCTGCGCTCTCACCCCCTCTTCGTTTCTTTTTGCCCATTCTCGTTTCAAAAAGCAACATACATTTTTACAAACAACTACAGCAGCCACTCCCCTCTTATGTCATATTTTTTTGCCAGCTCAAATTGCTTCATTGCTTCTCTCTCGCTGTGGGTTACAAAATTAATAATAAAAACATAATTTAAACGGTCCCCGACACGGAGAGATATCCATTTCAAAATAACCAACTTAAAGATTTAAACGAAATCGGCACAAACAATGTGAGAGTCCAGAAAATGCACAAACGCAGCTGAGTCTAAAAGAAATGGGGTAAATTGTCACAGAAACGGCGGTGATCTGGGGTCAAAACAACCTTAAGTTCCTGCAGATACCTATATTTTGGATGCTGAATTTTCAGCTTTTCTGCACGCTGTGGCACTATGTGCTTAGATCTTTATTTTAGCAGATTCGCTGCCTTTGGCATTTACCCCTCACTTTTCTCGTTTTTATTTTGTTTGTTGTGGTAGGGATTAGTTTTTTAGAATTTTCCCCGGACAGCGGCCTTGTTCAGTCTGCTCAGCACTATCTTTTGTGTCTTATTTATTATGTGAATTCTGTCAGGCTGTAGATCATACTCAACCATTACTGAATACTGAATGTGACAAACCAGACAAAACAAATATTGTCAAGAATAATAATAATGCAGTTTAAATTCCACCATCATTCAGTACTGCGAGTAGCCAATTATTGGACAAGCCAGCTTGCCCATGGGTTTTATGAGCACAAAAGGCCAATTCTTTGTGCATTTCGTGAAGAATGTTTTCTCCTTTTCTTTAAAATGAATAATCAAAATGCCTATTGTTATTAAATAAAGCTTTGAAAAACCTAGCCCCGTAAATTTGCATACAGTCTTATGTGCACTTATGACTGTATATTGGGGAGTGGGTAGGGTTCTGAGAAAGAGGCGTGGAGAGGCCCGAACTGCAATCGGCAAACACACAGGGAGGGGAGCTATGAAGGGAAATATGGCGCCTACGAGGGCGATTGTCTGAAAAAGGTCGAGAGCCATAGGTGTAAAACAATGTAAATAGTTGCTGTTGCACTTTATCATCCGAAGTGACAAGTCGCTGGGCAATAATTACTTACGCTTAGTTTTTGTTTCTGTGGAAGCCACATCGGCGTATCAAACGATAGTGAATCTATTGTCGGCTCATCAAGGAAATGGATTAAGCCTCCAATGTCAAAGCAGAGGGTTACCAGTCCAGGTGATAGAGATAGGCCCACGTTTGTTACTTGTATGACTCGGATGAGAAAATCACTTTATTTGGCATTTTGAGAAGGCACCGGCACATCAAACAATGGTAGACATCTGAGCTGACCTATTGTCAGTTCATCAAAGGAATGGATTTAGTGTTCATTTTCAGAGCAAGAGTGACCAGTCCTTGTGACAGGGATGGGCCCATCAGGTGTATCAGCTTTTAGAAGTTGGAGTTTGTGAATATGAATATCATTATAAAAGAACTTTTTTTTTCTTTTTCACGGAAGTGATTTGGGGGGGGGGGGGGGCCGGAAAAGATAGAACTTTCGCTGGTGTTTGCCCCAGTGAACCAAAAGTTGACAATAATGGTAGAAATATAATGAGCAAATTTCTCGAACACGCTAAGAATCACGCTAAGATGGGTAAACGATGTAAATTCGGGTAAATTTCCAAGCGCAAGACAAGCACGGTGAAAGTGAAATTAATAACAGATCTTGGTAAATCCTAGCATATTGTTTTGTGAGAACCTCGCAAGCACACCTGGGTGCCCGAGAACTGTCGTGTTGCACACCTGGGTGCTCGAGAACTGTCGTGTTGAGACCTCTCAACCTTAGTTGCGAGGTTTCATCACGGCGGAATTCAGAGATGGCGCACTTTGCGAGGTTTCGTATTTTTTCTTTCACATTTCACCCATTCTATATAGGCCTTTCGCAAATTTAGTTTTAACACAATATGTAGATGGTAAAAAGAATTTAATAGATAGAAAAAACGATTTTCGAAAATTTGACCACTTACGAGGTTTCATCACGACTACAAGAACAGCCCCAAAATAAGCTGTGATTATAGTTCATACAACTAATAATTTATTTGTCATTATTGTCTTTCAAAAGCTGATAGAAATATTTGGCAACTCATAGACATTATTGGCAAAGGGACGTACATAGTTTCATACTCAAACGTTTTTTTTAGAACCTGTTTTTCACCTCGAATCAACGAGTTACGATTTTGCTGTTTTAATAGTGGCCTTTGCTTCATTCAGTGAGTAACATTAAGAGAAAAATAAACTGGCAATCTCTGACAAATTAACAAGTTTGTTCTGTATCGTGTCCACAAGCGACACCAGGCAGGAATACGTCATCGGTTTTGACTATCCTGCGCCATTTTGGATGAGATCAATTATTCGTAACTACGCACGCGCGCAACGATGTTTAATGTAACAGCAGAGAGTATGTATTTAGAGAGAGATCTCACTTCCGCCAAATCGTGAAACTAGGTCACGGCGGTGAGAAGAATTGAAAGAGACCGTCTTCACCAAAGATAGGGTGCTTATCTATTTACTGTGTTGGGTTGATTGAAACTATTTAGAGGTGCGTGTAAGTTCTTACTCTCCATGGAAATGTACAAACGGGTATTGTTTCCCGCCGATCAAGTCAAGTGAAATTTCATTTCATCCAAAATGGCGGTGCGCATACTTCCTGTAGTAACGAAACGTTGGCTTCTTTCGATTCTGTAGTTCCCTATTCCGTGATCATATCTAAGTCTACCTGGACTACAAATAACTTTTTTGGAAAAAGATCAACGCCATCAATATAAAATATTTTAACCCAGGATTGTCATCTTCAGGGGGAAGCACCTTGATAGAGATGTAATGTTCAGAGTGATACTATGCATGAAGAATACTTTCTGCACAGTATGTCTTTCTGACTTTTTGCGTCAAAGACGAGATATAGAAGTAAGGCCATCAAATGGTACAAATGTCGTCTAGGTTTGTTAAATACGAAACTGCAGGACCTAAATGCACTCAAGTCCAATGACAAGTAAAGTTATCAAACGCACCGACTATAATAATTATTATCAAATATAGCAGGCTGAGTATCTGTACACGGTACGGGCTTCTAAAGCAGCGACTCTTATAAAGGCAAAATCTGAGAACTACCTGGGGGCAAATATCTACCTGTTAAATAATTCATACTGCATTAATTATGAAAGTGCAGCGTCGCTATTTTTTGCTTATTCCGTAACGTAAATAAAACATTCCTGCTGGCGTCTAACTCAATCTCTGCTGCTTAATTCCATTGATCGGGGTTTGTCAGATCAGTGTTGCTAGATTTATTTTTTTCTTGGAAGTAAACTTTCTGGTTTGTAGTGCTCGTGGGAGGTGGAAAAGGGGTAAGGGGGTGGCGTGGGCCTGGAGGGGAAGAGCCATTAGATATGAATAATATAAAGGAAACGCATGTTTTAGAGCAGACAAGGGCAGCATGTGGCCCGCTGGGTAATTTTGGCCGGTCTCCGCTGTTGATTGAAAATTACACACCGGTCACTGAGGTATGAAAACGAAAAAAACATAAATATAACACACATACACACATGTTCCCCACCTCTAATCACACAAGATTCTCTTTGTCTTTAATTAAAGGTCGACGCCCAAATAATTAAATACATAACCTGTCATTTCTAGAAGGGCGTTAATGTGAGGTGAGAATATCCGGCAATCCATGTGTAACAAGATGGTGTTAGGGTGGGGGTGAAGGTGTAGATATGGTGTAGATGAACCATTCATGCGGGTTCACTCTTGCTACTGCGGCTGGTTAAGCCGCAACATTCACTCGGTTCGTGCCAGGGCGGTAAAACTGCTCACACTGTCAAAGAAGAATATAAGTCTATTGTAGGGCACAAAAGACGTTTATTCAATAACACACACACCTGCTCTCGACTGGGGGAAGAGACGCAGTCGTGTAACAGTATACCAATTAACAACAAGACAAATATATAGGCTACATGTAATGTCACATGGCATAGTTAACACGACTAGCATAATAATAATACATGTATAAAACGTAAATAAATCAAGAGTGAAGATAAACACAGCATGAGATGTGCGATATCAGAGAGAGAGAGAAGGAGAGAGAGAGAGAGAGAGAGAGAAAGAGAGAACAATATTATCCAAAGACTTCTAAACATTCAGTACGCACTAATATCGTGGTCGTCGATATAACATAACATTTGTGAGCAAACAGTCTGCTCGGTTACGCTGATAGTAAACAGTATTTCAGTACATGTATCTAAAACAATAAAAACAGCATAACCACAGGACTCTTTCATAACTTCCAGAGTCTAATATACTTATGAGGAAAATTCATTGCTTACAGAGTTACACTCATCGTAAATATCTGATAGCATCTGATATTATCATCTTAAAATCAGCAAGAACAGTATTATAAGTATTAAAGAGCACGTACCTGTCAAAGAAGAATATAAGTCTATTGTAGGGCACAAAAGACGTTTATTCAATAACACACACACCTGCTCTCGACTGGGGGAAGAGACGCAGTGCTTGGGGCTTGGCAGGCCCGGGGTTTTATACGATTCTTTCCAATCCTCCCACGGTCTTGGGGGCGGGTCAGTCTAACTGTCGCTCACAGTTAAGCACTGTGATTGGAACACGCTCCTTTAAGACAAAATACTGAATGCCAAAATACCACATACCACATACTCCCCCCTGAACACAAAAAATCGTCCCGATTTTTGCTCAGAATGGAATAAAAAAGAACGAAATAAGAACAAAACCACCTAACTGAAACCTTAAGACACATCTGAGGTCTCGGACAAGTCAAGTGGAATCGTGCATACCATTAATGTCTACGGAATTTACGGAAAATAAAAGAGTCCCGAACTTTTTCTCTTAAAGTTCTTAATTGTTGTGAAATAACGAAGTCACCAGATATCATCCATCTTGGCCTTCGTCGTCGTCTAGGCGGCCGAATTTCTATCGGAGTCTCACTGGACTCAGAATCTGCCAGAGACCTAATGTCGTGGTTGGATGACAGATGGTCATCAGTGCCTGACATTCGAACTGCGTTCGTCTCTAAGTCTGACCGTTCGATAATGCAAACACTTTGCTCTGAATCTGAAGGGGAAGGCTCATGTCGCTCTCGCGAATTCGCGACGGACCTCTTGCACTTTCGTGGGGCGCGACTTAAAACAGTCACCTTATCATTTTCAGGTCGTTCGCCAACCTCTCTCGGCGTGAAGGGTAGCAACAAATTTCGGTGTAATGTCTTTTTATGACCTTGACCGTCAGCCTTTTGCACGACATATACAGGAATGTCTAAATTAGGTCTTTTCAATACTACATAAACATCGGAATGCCATCTGTCTGCTAGTTTATGTTTCCCAGTGAAGGCAAGTCTTCGAACAAGAACTTGATCACCTGGCTGAATAGTAGCTCCCCGAATCTTTCTGTCATAACACTGTTTCTGCGGGTGCTTTGCTTTTTCGGAGGCTTTAAGAGCTGATCTATAAGCATAGTCCAGACGCTCCTGGATATTTTTCACATAATCAGGATAGGATTTAGATGGTACCGGCATCGACTGTTCTAACAAACCAAATTCAAGATCAATCGGAAGTTTGGGTTCGCGACCGAACATAAGAAAATACGGTGAATAGCCTGTGGAAGCATGTCGGGTACAGTTGTAAGCGTGCGTCATTTGAGGTACAAAAGCTTTCCAATTTGCTTTGTGTTCATCAGGCAAAGTGCCGAGCATGTCCAGCAGTGTGCGATTGAAACGCTCGGTCTGACCATTGCCTTGGGCATGGTAAGGTGTTGTTCTGGTCTTTTTAATACCTGTGATCTCACATAGAGATTGAATGACTCCGCTTTCAAAGGCTCGTCCTTGATCTGAATGAAGTCTAGCGGGTAGACCGTAATGAACTATAAAATTATCAAACAAGACTTTCGCAGTTGTTTGGGCTGTTTGATTACGCGTCGGTATGGCTTGTGCATATTTACTGAAATGATCAGTGATGACAAGTATATTTTCTATCCCTCCTGAGCAAGGTTCAAGAGACAGATAATCAATGCAAACTAATTCCATAGGCTGACTTGTCGTAATGCTTACGAGAGGAGCCCGCTGATGTGTATCTGCCTTCCTGCAGACACAACGTTTACACGAAGCAATATATCTTTTGACGTCCTGTGACATGCCAGGCCAGAAGAATCGCTTGCGTAAGAGATCCAAAGTCTTATCAATTCCAAGGTGCCCACAATCATCATGAACTCCCTTCAAAGCTTTCTGGCGGAAAGCCACAGGCAACACCAACTGGAAGATGGTATTATCATGTTCATGACATTGCCTATACAATACACCTTCTTTCATTTTCAGCTTACTTCCCTCTTTCAGAAGTTGTCTTGCACCCGTAGTGCACTTCGACTTTGATACGGACCCTTCTATGCACGATATCACTTCATTAATATTTCTGTCACATTGCTGAGCGTTGGCCCAGACAATTTTTGTGTCAACCTGTTCAAACAAGGCTGAATTGTCAGGAATGCCTTCAGCTTCCCTATCTTCTAAATCTGTGCCACTATCCAAAATATCACTCAAGGGTGTGTGAACAGTGGAACCCTGTAGGGCTGCTTGAATTACATTACTATGGACAGTGCCTGGCCATTTAATCCGAGACAAACCATCCGCATCTCGATTACACTTTCCTGGTTTGTACTTCAATTCGAAATCAAATTCCGAGAGGTGCGCAACCCATCTGTGACCAGTAGCATCAAGCTTAGCTGAAGTCATTACATAAGTCAGCGGGTTATTATCAGTGTACACACAGAATTTGTTTCCATATAAATAATCATAAAATTTCTCAGTAACAGCCCATTTTAAGGCGAGAAATTCAAGTTTATGGGGAGGATAATTTCTCTCAGACTTAGAAAGACCTCTACTTGCAAACGCTATCACGCGTTTCTTGCCATCCTGTTCCTGGTACAAAACAGCACCTATTGCCTCAGATGAAGCATCAGTGTGAAGAATGAAATCTTTAGAGTAATCGGCATAAGCTAGAACTGGTGCGTCAACTACGAGATCTTTTAACTGATCAAATGCCGCCTGTTGATCGTCACTCCAAACTAGTTTAGCGCTGCCCCCCCTTTCCCCCGATGTCATGTAGGAGCCTATGAAGGGGTTTGGCAACAGAAGAAAAGTTTGGTACAAAACGACGATAAAAACCTACAAATCCTAAAAAACTCTGGAGTTCTTTAAGTGTCTTTGGAACTGGCCATTTCTGCACGCATTCTATTTTTTCTGGGTCACAAGACACGCCGTCTTTGGAAACTACATGTCCAAGATATTTCAATTCACTCTGGAGAAATTTACATTTAGAAGGTTTTAGTTTAAGTCCCGCATCAGACAATTTTCTGAAAATCGTCTCCAACTTCTGAAGGTGCTCCTTAAAAGTTCTACTAAATACAATGATATCATCTAAGTAAAGAAGACAGTCTTTAAAATTCGAATCTCCCATACATGTTTCCATACATCTCTGAAAAGTTGCAACCCCATTGGTAACGCCAAATGGTAAACGACAACATTCATAGAAACCTAAATTCCCAACCGTGAAAGCAGTTTTTGAAATATCTTCCTCCGCAACTTCAATCTGCCAATACCCGCTTTTTAAGTCAAGTGAAGAAAAATACTGGGATCCATGAAGCGCATCTAAGGTGTCTTCAATTCTTGGAATAGCATATGCATCCTTGACTGTTCTCGCGTTTAGCTTTCGGTAATCTATACAGACTCGTAAACTTCCATCTGGTTTTCGAACTAGAACGCAGTTTGAACTAAACGAACTTTGTGACGGACGAATCACGCCTTGATCCAACATATCAGCTATCTCTTTCCTAACTTCTTCAATCATCGCATGGGGAATCTTTCTGTATCTATCTTTAAATGGTGTTTCATCTGTTAGCTTTATATGGTGTTGCGTGATGTTAGGTTTTCCCAAGTCCAAATGATGGTTCGAGAAGATATGGCTATATTTCTTTAAGAGTTGTTTTAACTGACGCGCCTCGCTTTCAGTCACATTAGATGGTATGGTCTGTAACATAGCTTCGGTGACATCAGACACTTGTGGATATTCTGCAATCTGATTTAACTTTGTCTGAATCTGCGCCACTTGCACGGAACAAACATTGGTGCGCATAGGAATAGTTAGCGTGCGAGCTGACGTATTCCTAACTAGTACATTTACTTGACTAATTGATTTCATGGGTTTAACATTAATCACCCCTGAGCTCACTCTGACGCCACCAGGCAAACTATTAGTGAATTCTTCTAGTATGACTGTGGTAGGGGCTATCAGAGCCGGCATACATAAATCTCCCGCAATCATTTTCGCCTCACCAGGTCACAAAGTTTCTTGACTATTAGTACAAAGAAAACCAAGATTTCTATCACTCTTTACGGCTGACACATGGGACATCACCGCCCCCAGCGTTAATTCCCATGCGGATGGAAGAGAAACAGCTGGAGAACATAGTGGCACAAGCTCCTGCAGAATATTCATGCCAATTAGGGCGGGGACACGTTTGTTATGTTGCGTGTCAGGCACTACAAGGAAAAGCGCATTCAATGGTTTGGAACAAAACGGCAAAGACACATTAATCTCACAAACACCCTTATACTTTAAACTTTCCCCACCTGCCCCATAAATTTCCATGACAGAGGACAGGGGTTGAACGTCAATATTTCTGTTTACACAAAACTGATACGAAAGGCACGACACCATAGAACCAGTGTCCAGCAATGCCTTCGTACGAACATTATTCAGACTAACGAAGACCTCATTAGCGCGTCCAACTAAAGGCACAGGGCTTTGATTGTAACCGTCTAGGAGTCGCCCCGCCGTCCCAGACTCCGTTCGTTTAAAGGACACCGAGTTTGTTTATGGCCAGGCCTATTGCAACGATAGCATCTAGGTTCTGTAACATTAATTCTAGTCTGAGGTCGAGCGTTCATTTTCAACCCCTGTACTGCTTTTGCCAAACTACTCATCTGGCGCTCTAATCTAAGTACAGTATCACCGTCAGCCACCTGTTCCAGACTGTGGACGGTTGGCCTCGATGCCGTGACTGAGGTTTTACTTTTTACTTCCTCCACGCGGGCGGCAACTAACAATTTCTCAAAATCTAAATTTGAGTCGTATTTGTGCTTGATGGCCTGCTGCATGGTGAGATCTACCATACCATGGTAGAATCTCGACCTCAACATGTCGGCCGCACCCGCTGATGTCATCAGCGGTGGAGATTTTTGCGATATCTGGGCTACTAATGATTGAAGACGCACAGCCCACGCTGTCACAGACTCCTAGTGTGTCTGTACAGCTGTTGCCACCTTTTGGAGGAGATCGGCCGATGGTAGAATATTGCCATATAAAGAGTCTAAATTGTGTAATATTCCGTCACACGTTGCTTCCTCTCCCATCTGAACAATAAGATCGGCAGGGAGGCCCTTCAGCGAACGACGCATTGCAGCAACTAATATGCGGTCTTGATAAATTTGTGACCTCTGGAGGTCTTTAACCTCCAAACGCCACTGCAAATACGAGCAGTGAGACGAAACTCCATCGTCCCCGGAAAATTACTGCGGCTGGTTAGGCCGCAACATTCACTCGGTTCGTGCCAGGGCGGTAAAACTGCTCTCACTGTCAAAGAAGAATATAAGTCTATTGTAGGGCACAAAAGACGTTTATTCAATAACACACACACCTGCTCTCGACTGGGGGAAGAGACGCAGTGCTTGGGGCTTGGCAGGCCCGGGGTTTTATACGATTCTTTCCAATCCTCCCACGGTCTTGGGGGCGGGTCAGTCAAACTGTCGCTCACAGTTAAGCACTGTGATTGGAACACGCTCCTTTAAGACAAAATACTGAATCCCAAAATACCACATACCACACATGCCCTCGCAATTTTCAGGTCTGACCCTCATTATTTGAAAGGTTACCCATGCCTGTTTCAAAGTTTAAGAACCACTGCTAAAGCTTCAGTAAGAAATGGGATGTAGCAAAAACTGCTAAACCTTGACCATTTTCAGATCTGGCCCTTACTATACCCATGCCTGTATGAAACGTTTAAGAACCACTCCCAAATTTTTTGAGAGAAATGAGATGGAAAAAAAAAAGCTTGAGTTTTCAGAACTAGCCTTTACTATATTAAGGGTTGCTAATGCCTATGTAAAAAGGTTAATAACCACTCCCAAAGCTTTGGAAAGAAACGGGATGTGACAAGAACTGCTAAAATTTGAACACTTTCAGATCTGACTCTTACTGAATGAAAGGTTGCCCATACCTGTTTTAACGGTTCAAGAACCACTCCCAAACCTTTAGAAAGAGCTGGGATGTAGCACTAACCAATCAAGCAAATTATGTCAATGACTATCGGGCAGTTAACGGCTTGCTAGTCATGTCAGTGCCGTCAGCTTATCGTTACGCCAAATCCGTTCCAAGTGCCACCTGATGAGCTCAATGCAATAACTGGGATTGGAAGTTCATGTTCTGTTCCATCAACCATGCTCTCTAACACTTTAGTTCCGGATCTTTCAGTCAGAGTACTGCATAATGTTGTTCTTATCTATCTATCTATCTATCTATCTATCTATCTATCTATCTATCTATCTATCTATCTATCTATCTATCTATCTATCTATCTATCTATCTATCTATCTATCTATCTATCTATCTATCTATCTGCTTTCTATCTATCTATCTATCTATCTATATATCTATATATCTATCTATCTATCTATCTATCTATCTACCTGCCTATCTATCTATCTATCTGTCTGCCTGCCTGCCTGCCTGTCTGTCCGCCTGTCTGTCTGTCTGTCTGTCTGCCTATCCGGTCGAGCTTCCATTCAACCATCCATCCATCTATCCACCACCCACCCGTCCATCCATCCATTCATCCATCAACTCTAAACGCAGATTTCTAATTATACTTTTAAAACGACAACCACTTTTTTGTAGCCCACAGAAATAGCTTCCCTCTGCCCACCCCCCGTGGACCTCCCGACCTCTCCCTTCCCCCCCCCCCCAAAAAAAACACTCGAGGAAATAAAAGGGAGTCTCAGAGCACGTTTCCCACCTGCCGCTCCCTAGTTACGTCATTGCCATCAACAAACAAGCTGTTGCAGTTTGGGAGATATAACTCACGGCTTGGTCAGCGTGCCTCTATTGGATATTTGATACTTGCATTGCGTGCCAGTATCTCTCGATTGCATTCCCGACCATGCCCAGATGCCTGAACAAGCCTCCTCGAACACAGGACCCTAATCACTCTGAAAGCCTTGAGCATAAAAAAAAATGTAAAAAATGAACTACTCCACGCTAACATTTCATCATCTTCATCGCAATCATTATCAGACCAACACGGCCGTCGTTATTATTATCATTATCATTATGACTTCAGCTAATGTGAACATAACGTGTGCCATAACGACAGCAGCCATTATATAAATGTATTTAACGTGTTTGTATTGATTTGTTTCATTTGACGTCACAACAAGTAGCGCTTTACAAAGGCAGTATATTTTAACACACTTTTTGCTTTTGCAACATAAAGGATTGTCCATTGTCGGTTTTATGTGTAAACAAACGATATCAACAACAATAAAAAAAAAAATCCTCCTTGATTTGGGATCCGGTGTGGCATGGATTGATGCATTTTTTTTTTCTTATGAAAGAATTTGCAGTGGCTATTTCGATGATGTAACCAAATACTCACCACTGGATTTTTGTTGAGAATTTCTCTCTCTGCCCCTCCTCGTCTTTTTTTTTATTATTCTCTCTCTCTGTCTCTCTCTTTCTCTCTCTCTCACTTACTCTCTCACTCTTTCTCTCTCTCTTTCTCTCTCCCTCTCTCACTCACTCTCTCACTCTTTCTCTTTCTCTCTCCCTCTCTCTCTCACTCACTCACTCTCTCACTCTTTCTGTCTTCTCTGTTACTCTTTGTTCTCTTTACCTCCCTCCTTCTCACCCTTCCCCCTTGCATTCTCGTGCGAGCATTGTAGAACCGTACAACGCCAGAAAGCATCAGATGTTACCGTCCACAAAAGTTTGGATTTATATGGTTGAAATTATATTTTATTAAGAGATTCGAAGTCATCGAAGTTTCCTTCAGTAATTATTGTTCGTTAATGTGGGTTAAAAAAAAAAATATTGTTATTCATGAGCAAAGTCTTCTTCTAAATACTTTGTGCTTGCTGATTCAACATATAGGCTCCAAAGCGGAAATTTCATTGCCACAAAAATTTCAGCCAAACAGGCAGTCACACCAAAAAATACACATCCAAAAATTTGGCCAATTCCTCTCGCTTTCCGGTGAAAGAAATAATAATCGGTACATCAATAAGATCGATCCATTCATCCTGTCATGGAAATGATTTAGATGCAATTATCAGCAATCATAATCGACAGTGGCGTATTCGGCTACACAACGTGCTTAACTGCGCGTGCAAGGTCAATTACGGTTAATTAAAAATATCAATTTGCTTGATCACTCCGTCTGGTTTTTTCTGCCGGCGACATTTCCGGCAGTTTGAAAAAAAATATTTATTGCTTTGTTTTTCTCACGACTGTGATCAGTGGGCTATGAAAGACACATCATATAGCTGACTTGCACCTTCTGTCCCATTATTCTGTTATAATTATTGTCTGTCTGTCTGTCGTCTTGCTTTTTCTTAGCTCAGTGTGATTGCTGTCGTATCGACGTGCTTTCTACTAACTCAAACTCAGTTCTGCAGAATAATTTGCTAGATAGCAGGTTGTTAGACTTGTTTTATACAGGACTTACCAACACCTGTTCCAGTGTCTTGTATTTCAGCCTTAGGTGTACGTACAGGACTTTGTTATACTGCTATAGCATTGCAGTCGTTTCGCATTTTTTTTTTTTAAATCTGGACAATTGAATGGAGATGCGTACATTTCCGAGGTACGGACTCGTTACGGAGTTAACGTGAAGATGGAACTAAGATAGGACTGGGAGACGCATAATTATGCGGCCCTGGCTTCAGTGTTCGAACCAACAAATCGACCAGCCCACCTGCCTCACCTCATTCCCCCAGCTTAACCACACCACCCTAGTTCATCCCTGTGTGGAGGTCTTTTTGTGTGTGTGTGTGTGTGGATGTATGGGGAGGTGGGTTCATTTACTCCAGGCATTTCACACACTAATAAAATACCCAGACTGGATGAGCCCATTATGTGACGTCACAAAACAGCGAAAGGTCCGCCATTGTAGGTTTACGGTAGCGACCGACGCTTCAGCATAGCTACAATGCAGCGGTCGCTAAAAGTCCAGACGGTCATCATTTATAACAATAAAAAAAAAAAGGCAGGTGTAGACAATAAAATGAAAGGACAGGCAAGTTAATGCATTATTAATACATGTACAACCAAACTTGACAAATAAATAGAAATTTCTACTGCAGATAGAACTAGAATCGGAATTTCCCGAGCGGTGGCCATGTTGGTTATACGGCCGCATCTCATTAACTTCCGTAAAAAACGACACAGCCCGAAGCTTCTGTTTCCAGTCCTTCCATTCCAATCTGGTTGATTTATTAGTCTGTGAGGCATTTGCTCCTCAATTTTCTTGGCTGGTTGTTTTTTGCTCTCCCTACTTCTTTCTTGTCTTAGCTTGCATGTTTCTTATTGCTCTTACTCCTTTTCTCTTCTTTCGTCCTCAGAAGGGCTGTTTGTGGCTCTGAAAAGGGCAGATCTCATTCATCTCTACCAGTCCCTCAGCGTTTTAAAAACTGAAAGAGACAAAATCAAATTAGGTCGGGTTTGTTGTTGTTGTTGTTTTTCTTTTGGGGAGGGGGGGGGTAGAGTGTGTATGCTGCAGCGTGTGAATGTTGCAGTGATGTGGGTGCAGGGAAATTAAAATGTTTAGTTGTTGAACGCACACGTGATGGCTTAGCTTTGTCAAGAATAGAACTCTCTGTCAGTAGTAATTAATTTGAAGCCTGGCGAGTTCTGATTTATCTGATATTTGGGTGAATCCTGTGCAGTTGCACCTGAATATCATCAATAAGACATGTTCAGATTTGAAGATTCGATAATACATTTGATATTAACTGGGGAAAGGGGGAGGGGGGACAGGAACAATGCCGTAACAGACATGGGCAACCTACGGCCCACCGGTGCCCCCCGTTCAGATTGATTTAGAATCGCTTTACATACAGTCGCCTCTGTGTATTGTAAAACATAACTAAATAAAGAAATGAATAAATAAATAGTACACTCACAATCTTCCTTCCCCATACCGCAAATCAAACAAGAAACGTTTCTTTACAAATCAACATTGTTACGAGTTGGGTTATATGGAATTATTGGTGTTACGACTGCATTTAAAATATCGAGAGGTTTTTAGAAATTACTCTTCCATACCATGCCACATATACTAATAACAATTCGAATAAGTTCTATCAAGGACCTGCAGGGCCACAAATTTATTTACTTTAAAATCCCTAACAAATTTCGTCTAGCTCTTACATACTAAAAAGACAACATCAGCAGCATCAAATGAAAATTCAATAATATATCACTAGAAGTCTCCTCTAGATTCCTAAAAGATTATATCATTCTGACTCATTCACAATTTAATTATTACTTATCTATCTTTCAGATATAGTCTGCCTACTATCTAACAAATAGTATCCTAATGTCTCAGACGACAATGTTAACTCAGTTATTTGTGCCTACCGCTTATAAAGGATCAAACTCGTCAATACAAACTGACGTAGTTAAGTTAGATCTAGATCTACTCTAGGATGGGCTGGCAATCCCCAGCCTCATCCAGACACATCAATTTCAATTACAAATGTGTACACCAGACATTCATGCTAGATCTAGTTGCAAGTTAAAATACATGGAAGTCTTGCATTCTTCGGTAGCACTCCTACTGGAAAATTAAGGTCAGCTTCACGTTCATTGTTGAATCAACAGGCAGACACTTACACTTGGTCCCTGATACGAGATCAGGGAGCCGGAGATAATAGCAGTGGATAATTTGTGGAAAGCATATGGTCTCATTCCAGTGTCTATCATAGGCATAGACATGACTATAACAATCTTCTGATTCTCTCTGGCTGAATCACGCCGACTACCTGCACAGATGGATATTCTGCATGGAGTAGTGAAACATAGGAATGGCTCCGCTTATATACCGCGCGGCCATCTGCAAATCCCCAGCCAACTGCCCAAATTTGATTGGTGCATCCATTTCGAGCTCAGCTCGTAGTATTAATAGATTCTGCATGGAAATCGGTCACGGCCTTGCACTAGTAACAGACAAGGTCAAATTAACATATCAAAACCCTTACTAAAGTCTCCAACCCTCTACGTTTTATGTACGAATTTACTATTTCCCTTTTACTCACCCCTTCTCTTCCCTGTTAGAGTTCATCAAAATCACGGGGTCGAGAACTGCACCGTCACTGCTAACCCATCCATTTATTCTATCTTGCCCCACTTTCTTTCCATCTCTAAGAAAAAGCGTTACAAAAACAAACTGTCCACGAGAATAGTTCAAGGACATTTGCACTGGCTAAAATCAACGAGACCATGAAATAAACAAGCCGTGACCCAGCACGACACTTCTAGTCCTAACCCTGACAAACATCCAATAAATAAATAAACATTTATAGAAAGGCTTTAGAGTGAGGTGAGGGTATCTGGACTTGTGCACCCTCTCGTTAATTTTTTCAGGTCTGGCCCTTACTCTTTACGAAAAGTTGTCCATGCTTGCTGTAAAGCTTCTCTTTCATTAGATCTAATACGGCGAAAAATAGGCTTTCAAGCGTGAATGTCAACACGGTCTCTGCTTCACAATACACAGACATCGCCAGCTATTAAGGGCACCATTAAGTCAGTGCTGAGGGAGTTCCATACAGTGCGACGAAGCTGTTATGGCACGGGGATTGGTGGTCATCGTGCATCTAACGACTGGAGAAACCAGGTTCTATTGTCTCACAAAACCTGACCAGAGGTGAAATGTTTATATCTCTTTGAAAAATCAAAATAGAATGTTTCTAAGGCGATTCCAAGCAAATGTTTAAATTAAATGCAGAAAATGGCAAGACCTCCATATTATAAGCAAAACAAAATCAAACAGAAATCTCAATTTTCCTACAAATTTGTTTCCCTTTTGGAGTGGTTTTCTCAGGAATTTGGTCCTTCACATTAAGCCCGATTTCGTCAGATCCATTCACAATTTTATTACTATGTAACTTTTCATACAAAACCCCCAACACACCGTGATCCCAGATTGCATCATCATACTTGAAAGGTCAAGCATTAGACCAGCACCAGATTCGCTGAGATCATTTTTATGTTTGCGCTTATCGTAATAATCCTTGGTGTTTCTGTCACAGGAAATGGCAGCTCTGCTGCAGGGTTTATATCAGTTTCGCTGGCTTTAGAGACAAAACTTGAGGATTTTTCAGGAGTTTTGGGGGGGGGGGGGGGATTTTCAGGTTTTTCAGAGTTTTCAGGGTCACAAAATGTCAACGAGGGGGATTTTAAAAAAAACAACAACAGAAAGACGCACAGGAAAAATGTCATTATTTTGTTCCATGCTCGGGGAGACACGAATATTTTCAGAAAAAGATAAGGTCAACTTTCATTTCGTTTGGCTTTTAACTCACTGCATTTAAAAACTCCCATGTATTAAAAAAAAAAAAAACAATACATACATGCACCCTCACAAACCTTTACCCACGCACACACATAGACTTTGGGACAAGCCCTGTAAATACCACGGTTGAATACCACGGGACAAGGTGGTCTAGGGGCAAGGTGCTCGCCTCTCATGCCAAGGGTCCCGGGTTCAAATCTGGCCGGTGCAGGTATGATGGAAGTTTGGGATTTTTCTCCTATTTTCGTGTCCCTGATCCTATTTGGATGTTGGATCGAGTACCTAGTCTTCTCGGATAAGGACGAAAAAATTCGGAGGGCCCGTGTGCACGTTGCGCACCTTAAAGATACATTGGCAGTTGGAAATCGAAAAGAGCAGGCCGGACAGGCCGCTGCATACTCGGGCAAAATTAAATAAAATTCATCCCTAGATTCCCTTCCCCTCCGCCCTCATATCCCCCCCCCCCCCAAAAAAAAACCCGCCGACCGGCGCTGCACTGTGGCGACGACGTGCCTGCTCCAGTTGTAACTGGGCTAAACAAGTTTCCCAAATGGAATTGAAGTACATGATTGTAGTATACAAATTACAAAATACAAATACAAAATTATTATTATTGTTATTATTATTACCAATAATTATTATTATTATTATTATTACCAATAATTATTATTATTATTATTGTTGCCAGTTAACCTGCTGACTCAGGGAACACAGATTTTTAAAGTTGAGTTATGCAAATTGAGGTGCAAAACGAAATTTCCCTTCATACTTTTTAATTCTACCCGAAGGAAATGCATCTTTTTTTTTTGGCTCGAAATGTCGGAGTATTTTCTTCTGTTCAGCTGAGTTGTGGCTCAAAATTAACGACAGTATTAAAAATACAGCGAACTTTAAAACCTTTCAAAATATGCCCACGGACACCCATGCATAATAATGATATTTTGTAGAATTTAAGACTCAGCGGTTAGAAAATCTTTTATCTTTACATTGGAGATCTTACTTCCTCCATAATAATATGGCTGGGTAAGGAAATAACGTGTTTTGAAAAGAATTAAGCAAAGATTTATTATTTATTTTCCACCGAATCTTTTATTCATTCTTTTATGGGCCGTTTGGTGTTTGATAGTAGGAAAATGTCTGTGAAGGAAACAAAAGCTTGTTGGTTTTTGTAAGCAAATAAAACAAACAAAAGAAACAAATAAATTGATGGCAATTCCGGATAAGTGCGCTATAGGGAGGAGGATATATCTGTCACACGCACACTGAGTTGAAAATTATTGTGGTTTTTGTCACGCCAGGATCTTGTCCGATGTGGTTCAGATCGTTCATTTATTTTGAATGTCAGATTTTTTTCTCATAGTTTCTTTTCTCCTCTCTCTCGCTCTTTCTCTCTCTCTCTCTCTCTCTCTCTCTCTCTCTCTCTCTCTCTCTCTCTCTCTCTCTTTCTATCTCTCCTCTCTAATCCCCACCCATTTTGCTCTCCCTCTCTTCTCTTTATCCTTCCTGATTTGCTTTGTCATTTTTTATCTCTCTCTCTCTCTCTCTCTCTCTCTCTCTCTCCTTCCCCTTCCCCCTCTTGCTTCCCTTCTCTCTGACTCTCATCCCCTTCTCTGCATCCTTTTCTTTTTCTCTCTCGTTTCCTCCCGATTCTCACTCTCTTTCCTTTCTCTCTCTCCCCCCTCCAAGTCCCCCCCCCCCCCCCAAACCCGTTTTCTCTGTCCCTCAACTTGAACCCCAGTCCACACACAATAATATATCATTATTATCGTAACCGGACTGCTTCAGTGTAACGAGTCCATCCAATATTCATTGCCTTACACACCTTCTGCCTGTCCGGACAGATTAAAGTAATGGATTTTCTGCTCCCCCGTGGACGGACCAACTCAATGAGAGTTCTCACTGTCTGCTAGACATGGAGAGGTTCTCATTTCTTTTCAAGTACTTGACCCTTGATTAGTTAATCGAGCGATCTTTGCGGAGCGGTTCTATTGTAGAGCTGTAAGTGGATCTTGGCTTGGTTGCTTGAAATATTTTTACACGAAGATAGTGAAACAATGGAGGAGAGAAAAGGAGAGAGAGAGAAGGACAGAGGGGAATACAAAGAGAAAGAGGGAAAAAATAGAGAGGGTAAGAAAGAGACAGTGAGAGAGAAAGAGGGAAATAGAGGGAGAAAGAATAAAACAAGGGGGGGGGGAGAAAGAGAGACAGAGAGAGAGCGAGAGATTGAAAGGAAGAGGCAGAGAAAGAGAAAGAGGAGATTTATAAGAGAGAGATAGAGAGATTGAGAGAGAGAGAGAGAGAAAACGGGAGAAAAGAACTTTTTTATACCATCCACAAGTTGCCACGACAAGACGTTATAGCTACATGTGACATCTTTTACTAAGATTCCATGCCATGTTATCTCCTGTGTTGCGCTTGATGTTGAGCTACGATAATTATCTACACGTAATGATGTGTAAGATGTGAGTATCATCTGTGTGGTCTTAAACGCTCTGTGAAAATGAATGTTTCTCATGGGGTAATAAGGTGATTTTTATAATATTATCTTATCAAAGAATGAATCTATAAGTATCTGTATCTGTTCCTTCTTTCTTTTGTCATGATAATATTCCTCGTTTCTCTGTTTTTCATCCTCTCCCTGTTCCCTCATACTCACCTGTCATCTCCACCTTCATTCCCTCAGGAAATCTTTCCCCTCTCCCCATCTTTCTCTCCCTCCTTTCCCTTACATGCCACTCCCTCCGTCCTTCTGTTGTGTTCCAGTTCATTTGGCCAGCCTCCCCCCCCCCCCTCCTCAATCCTTACATTTCACCCCCTCCTACTTCTGTGATTTTCCTTACCCTCTCCCCGCCTCCAGCCCCTCTCTTTTCCCTGACCCTCAAACACCACTCCTTTCTTCCTTCTGTTATTTCACTTATTGTTTGCTCACTTCCCTCTGATTCTCCCAAAGACTATCCCCTTCTTCCTTCTGTTATTTCACTTATTGTTTGCCCACTTCCCTCTGATTCTCCCAAAGACTATCCCCTTCTTCCTTCTGTTATTTCACTTATTGTTTGCCCACTTCCCTCTGATTCTCCCAAAGACTATCCCCTTCTTCCTTCTGTTATTTCACTTATTGTTTGCCCACTTCCCTCTGATTCTCCCAAAGACTATCCCCTTCTTCCTTCTGTTATTTCACTTATTGTTTGCCCACTTCCCTCTGATTCTCCCAGAGACTATCCCCTTCTTCCTTCTGTTATTTCACTTATTGTTTGCCCACTTCCCTCTGATTCTCCCAAGACTATCCCCTTCTTCCTTCTGTTATTTCACTTATTGTTTGCCCACTTCCCTCTGATTCTCCCAGAGACTATCCCCTTCTTCCTTCTGTTATTTCACTTATTGTTTGCCCACTTCCCTCTGATTCTCCCAAAGACTATCCCCTTCTTCCTTCTGTTATTTCACTTATTGTTTGCCCACTTCCCTCTGATTCTCCCAGAGACTATCCCCTTCTTCCTTCTGTTATTTCACTTATTGTTTGCTCACTTCCCTCTGATTCTCCCAAAGACTATCCCCTTCTTCCTTCTGTTATTTCACTTATAATTTCCCCCATCACCCCTTCTTTTTTCTTCACCCTCACACACAATCGCCTTCTCTCTTCTGTCATTTAATTTGTCCAGCCTCCCTCTTCTGCTCACCTTCACATACCAACCCATTCTTCCCCTCCTTTTCTAATACTCATCATTTGTCCCGTCTCCCTGACTCTTTTTCCCTCAACCTCACATACCATCTCTGCCTTCTTCCATTTCTCTCATTATTTCCTTATTATTTTGTTCCCCTCCCCCCACCTTCCCTTCCACACCCACACACATAATCCGTGCCTTCCTCCTGTTCTGTTCCACATTCCTTGCCTCTTCCCCTCCTCCACATACCACCCCTGTCTTCATTATATTTCGTCACATTTCGCACTGTTTATCCTATCCCCCCCCCCTCTTTCCACTTCCACCCTCACCCCCAACACCTCCGCACCCTCTCCATTCCTAACCCCTACCCCCTAGTCGTCGATCTTTATCGCGTAACTGCGGGTGATATGAACCAGACAACTGGAAAGTGAGCACGGCGTTTGTTTTGTGTAAAAAATGCATGAGTCCCCCATACAGCGCTGCCTTGTCCTACCCAGGGCTGTTTACTGAGTTTTGCCCAGACTGCTAGGCTGACATGCCCAGTGCAATTACTGATTTTATACTTGACTGTGTTTTCTTCCTTTTTTTTCCCCCCAGCAATGTTTTCTATTATTTGTGTAATTCTTTCCTTCCATAATTAAGCCATTCAGGGCAACATGACATCCTGGTGGCACCAAAGTGTACGTCATTTGGGGGGGGGGGGGGTTTAATAATTAGTTATAATTAGTCATATTATATTAATGTTATCTGGTTGTTTGTCTGCCTGTGTACATACATGTCTGTCTGGTCTGGTCTGCATGTCTATCTGTCTGTTTATCTGTCTGTCTGAGCGTCTGTCTGTGTTTGTCTGTCTGTGTGTATCTGTCTGTCTTTCTGTTTGTCTGTCTGTCTGTCTGACAATGAATATGATTGTGATGTGTTCTGAATGTATGTCTGTCTGTCTGTTTGTCTGTTTGTCTGTTTTGACACTGTGCCTTACTTGCTTCAGGTCCGGTCAGACAAATGAGCGGGAGTTCATGCCAGGCATAATGAATAAATTGCATAGTTTGATAGTCTGAAATAAGACAAACGTCCGACGCAAAACAGACTTGGCGCGGTGCCCTTAAACAGTTAAATAATGAAAACTTTAGTGCTTAAAGTACTTAAGTCACAAAATGTCTGTTTCGAGAAAATTGACACTACTTATGAAATCAGGCACGTCTTGTTATGAGTTTTCTGAGCATTGGTTCACGTCCTGTGATGTGTGATGTTATCATGCCAATGTTTAGCTTTCAAACTCAAGTTGATTACACGAAATGCGATTTATTTGTTCGGACCAAGGCATTTCTATCTTTCTCCCCCCCCCCCCCCTCCCAGCCCCTTCTCTTTCTCTCTCTCTCTCTCTCAGCTCTCTCTGTCTCTCTCTCTCTCTCTTTCTCTCTCTGCCTCACTCTCTGTCTCTCTCTGTGTCTGTCTGTCTGTCTGTCTGTCTGTCTGTCTCTCTCTCTCTCTCTCTCTCTCTCTCTCTCTCTCTCTCTCTCTCTCTCTCTCAAGTTCTCTCTCTCTTCCACATTTCAAGCATTATCTCTTATAGTCTAGAATTTCCAGCCACAGGATTCCCACAGAATCAGTTAAGCACCCACTCATTTGACATCTGAGAAGTAAGTTGGAATTGCATGAAAGGACACACCAGTGATAATCGTTGAGGTTTTGCAATTAAACAAACAACAAAAAATAAAAAGTGGACGTGACATTCCACAGGTACGCATTCGTTTAAAATGCGTCAAACTTGCATGGGATGGCACATTTTTATCAGAGATTTTCGTGAAGGATGTTGTTGGGGAACTTGGTCAAATTAGAAAGCCAGATTGAGAAAAATACTGCGTTGTATTCACTGTCCAGCTGTAGCTGTGCACAAAAGACAGTGTAATTATGCTGATTTTTATTATGTGTTTGTGCCTGGATTTGGGCAAAACTCCTTCCAGTCTACACAGTGATGTTGGTGGAACATCATAACGGAAGGGAAACATCCTTAAGTGTTTAGGATATAATTATTTATTATTGTCAATTTACTACTTGTCAGTATTTTAATTTTTATATATCTATATATATATTTTATTTTTTTTTGGTTGTATTTTATATAACAACCCTAACAACAGCCTTTAACGAACCACACTGGTAGTTACATTTTGGGACAAGACAACACTTACGAATCGTTTACTATGACAATGCACGTTACACGCTCGGAGAGGTGGGGGAGGGCAAGAGTTATACGCAGTGTATGAAAAGCGTATGTACTTGATGGACAGCCCCCTGGGACAGAAATATTTAGATCCATTCCTCCAAAATTCACTCATTCAGTCATTCATTGGTTCCTTCAATTGCATTCATTCACTCATTCATTCCTCTGATTTAACCATTCATTCGTTCCCCCCAAATCATTCATTCATTCGTTCATTCATTCACCTATTCATCATTCATTCGTTCACTCATTCATTCAGTCATTCATTCGTTCCTCCAAAAGCATTCATTCACCCATTCATTCCTCCAATTCATTCATTCATTCATTCATTCGTTCACGTGACCAAGAGCACGGAAAAATGTTGTCCCCCAATGAAACCGTACTTAGTTGGCATGTCTCTATTTTACGCCTCACGATTTTCCCGTCAGTCGACCGTACCGAGGTGCCGGTTACGAGCAGTGGCGAGAGAAGTGATGTTTGCATTCGCGTCACCATGACGAATGGCCGTTTCGTAATCTCAGTGACGCCACCCAACTCGGGTCTGATTATTATCGTAGATCGAAATGTGAGCGGGATCGAAAATCAGTGTCAAACGTTGGGAGAGAGAGGGGGGAAAGAGAGAGAAAGAGAAAGAAAGAGACAAAAGGGGGAAAGTTGGGAGAGAGAGGGGGCAAAGAGAGAGAAAGAGAAAGAAAGAGACAAAAGGGGGAAAGTTGGGAGAGAGAGTGGGGAAAGAGAGAGAAAGAGAAAGAAAGAGACAAAAGGGGGAAAGTTGGGAGAGAGAGTGGGGAAAGAGAGAGAAAGAGAAAGAAAGAGACAAAAGGGGGAAAGTTGGGAGAGAGAGTGGGGAAAGAGAGAGAAAGAGAAAGAAAGAGACAAAAGGGGGAAAGTTGGGAGAGAGAGTGGGGAAAGAGAGAGAAAGAGAAAGAAAGATACAAAAGGGGGAAAGTTGGGAGAGAGAGTGGGGAAAGAGAGAGAAAGAGAAAGAAAGAGACAAAAGGGGGAAAGTTGGGGGAGAGAGGGGGGGAAGAGAGAGAAAGAGAAAGAAAGAGACAAAAGGGGGAAAGTTGGGAGAGAGAGTGGGGAAAGAGAGAGAAAGAGAAAGAAAGAGACAAAAGGGGGAAAGTTGGGAGAGAGAGTGGGGAAAGAGAGAGAAAGAGAAAGAAAGAGACAAAAGGGGAAAAGAGATAAAAAGACAGAGACAGAGAGAGAAAGAGGCAGAAAGAGAAAGAGAGAGACAGAAAGCGAGAAAGAGGGGGAAATAGAAAGAACGTAGAAGAGAAATAATGAGAGAGAGAAATGAGAGAAAGAGAGGGGAAGAGAGGAAGAAGGAGAGAGAGAAAGGGAGAGAAAAAGATGGTGAGATAGAAAGAGGAAAGGAAAAAAAGGAGAAAAGAGGGAGAGGAAAATAGGGAGAGAAAGAAGATAGAACGCAAAGGAAGACGCACATTCCCATTCATCAATTTTATTAAGCACTCACAAAGATATTTGAGCTCCTGGTAGTGGTCATTGCACTAATTCAGTGAATAGACGCCGATGTTATTTACTGTCTTATCAAGCCCCCCATGCCCACGTTGATGGTGGGTTTAATTTGGTGTTAAAAGCTTGCAATGATCGGGAACCCGTCGACAAAGTATAATAATACATTTCTTGCCAGCTCAGTACAATGGCTTTATAGCAATGCAATGCTGAAAACCTAGCCGCCTCGGCTGAATTTCTCTCAAACATCCACTGGCTTTGCTTAATAAAATAAATGCTTTTATTTGTACACTGTGCATTTCACGTACATTACCTATAACAAATACTTTTACAATAATAAGATTGCTACACAAGTGTTATGATAACTCATTGTCTTTCGATGTCCATATTTAATTACTCAACTTTTAATATTTACATCTATTGGCTTTGGCTGAATACCCTTTAATCTGTACACTGTGCCATGCTATGTGCATAACCTAGTTTGTGATGTGATGTCCGACAATTTGAATACTCGAACTTGGATCAAACTTGGATTTAAGTCGATTGAGTTAGATGAGCCGGAACAGTGTCGTCCTTGCGCCCTTAAAACAAAAACAAAGGTACACACAGTTTGCTCCCTGATCGGAGGTAGGGTCCCATGACCCACCGCGTGAAAAGAGTACTTGATACAGTGATGGGTTAATAATACGATTTTGTTACAACGCTGCCACAACTACAAGGATTGAAGTTATAGTTATCAAAATAATCTACTTCAGTCAAGGCCTACAGTCAGCTGAACAGTATTATTTATTATATTATTATGGTATTTTATCTCTGTATTGACTTTGTAAATTATGGCATTGTTTCTGACTTCTGCGTTGGTGGTTGTACGAAATCCGTGCAAGCAAACCGGACCAGCTAGCTCTACTAATTGTATGTAGTGTTTTTGCTTATGATTATAAGATGTTGTTTGAGTGTTTTCCACTCAACCACGGGGGCGGGGGGGGGGAGGGGGGGGGTATTGAAATAAATCCACTCTTTCTATCTTATCTGCACAATATTATATGGGTGTTTCCCACTCACGCGAGGGGAACATGATGCATGAAATAAATCCACTCTGTATAAGTCCGTGGGCGGCTTGCATGTCACAGTTGGCGGATGTAGCTTGTAGATAACGGAAAAGGTTAATCAGCCAAAGGCAGTAGTAGGATTAATGCGCACAACTGAGTAGGTGGAACTTCTTGCATCTCGTCCTGCTGCATAAAGACACTCTATAAGAGGATAAACCAAGATAAGAATCACTTTATTATCCCATGAGGGAAATTCATTTTAATAGAGCTTTTAATAGCGCAAGCATGGTACACACGTTTTATGTATTATTACATCACACATTATAACTCGACATGAATGACAGACATAATAATAAAAATAATACACAGCATTTATGATAGCGCTTCATAACATCAATGTATCATGTAAATCACACACACACACAATACATGGGTATACTCAGGAAAAAACAAATTAAAGCTTGATGGACATCCAGAGTGTAAACAGACGACTCTTCAGTTAATGTTTAAAAGTCATAAAATTTCCAGTCTCTCTCAAAGACAAAGGCAGAGAATTCCGAATCTGAGGTCCTTGATAAGCAGAAAGATTTATTCATAACGCAGAAGTAACTTGGCATGGAAACTGACTTCCGGTTGTGACTGGCTGGTGGCTGTCACGGTTTGATTCGACTGCGAGTTTTGCAGCGAAGTGAAGGCTGGAAGGTAAGTAAAGCCTCAAGATTCCGTTAGGATATCAGGTGAGTGCTCCGCTGCCTTCTGGTGTTCTTTTTTTTGGAAGACATTCATTGATTTGATCGACGTGGTCCAGTTTCGGGTCTGGACAGTGCCTCTCTTTTTTTTTTCCCACGTTTTTTTCAGTGTTGTTTGTCAACAACACAACCAGGTCACCCACCTCTCCCCCGCTTACCTGAACTGTTTTTTTTTTCCTTCTGTGTAGTGTGCAGAGTTACTTGTTGTTCGAGATCGCTTTTTTTTTTTTTTTTTGCTCAGGTTGACATTACTCACTTGTCCTATAGCCTACTGACTATAACTATAACTGTTGTGTCGCGCTATATTTGCCGTCTTTGTTATTGCCGTTATCGTAAGGAAAGGTAGATTGCGATGTCGTCAATTCCACCGGTTTTTTTCCTGGCGAAAGCCTTCCCATTTGACGGAGAGAGGGGCTTGTCCCCTTTCGATGTGTGCTCCTCCGCGGAGAGGGCAGTCCGGCGCGGGCGAGACGGTGGGAGCCCAAAGAATTGGCGGTCTATGGCGAATATACACCAAATCGCAAACTGCCAGGGCCACGCTCCTGGCGAAGGGAATTAGTGTGAAAGGGGTGCACATACCCCTCTTTAACCAAAACCCATTTCTACTAAGAGGTGGGGATGGTAAGGAAATCCCTGCCACGAGATTGACGGTGGGGGATATCCCACTGTCATATAGCAACCAGGCTATTGAGACGGCTCTTAATAAACTGGGGGTCAAGAGCCGTTCAAAACTGGAAATGGAAAGGCTGAGAGATCCCCAGGGCAGGCTGACCCCTTGGGTCTCGGGGAGAAGAATAGTTTGGATCAGTCTCCCAGAAAAACCCCTCCCGGCCAGGGTCCAAATGGGTCCATTTTGGGCCTCCCTCTATTACAGGGAAATGAAGGATGAGGTACAGGTCTGTAGGAAGTGCCTTCAAAAAGGGCACACAGCGAGAATGTGCACCAACCAGGAAGTGTGCTTGTTGTGCCATAATCCGGGACACAGAAAAAACCAATGTGAAAATGGACCCCGGGAAACAGACAAGGATGATAAGATAGTGGAAGAGGAGAGAGACAGGCGAAATGAAAATGATGGACTAGAGACGGAAGACGTAACATTGGGGAGCACAATCGCGGAGATGGTAAGTAGCAAACCAAAATCACCTATTGACATCTCAAGAGAAAGCGACGATAGTAGTTATGAAGATGCCGAGGATGAGGAGGAGAGTGAAGATCTTGCTGAAAGAGAAGCGACCGAAGAGAAAGGCCGAGAACGGAGAAGGGACGATGAGGTAATTGATTATCCTCAGAAAGGACAAAGCAAAGAAATGAAAACAAAGAAAACAGTGAACAGGAAAGAGAAACAAAGAAGAGGAAGAGAAGAGGAGGCAACAAGAACCAAAGACAACGAGGAGGACGCTGCACAGAAGACTCAGCAAAATAACACGAACTCTCCTATGAACGCACAGACTGATATAAGGGAACAAAACAAAACTGGACAAAGAACCGAGGGAGAGAGAGGAAGGAAGAAGGAAAAATGCACAGAAATAAAGGGGAAGAAAGAGACAAACACCTTACCTTTCTTCCTGAGTAAAGCTCGCTCAGTGAGCACGAAAAGGAGGGTCCCAGATTCGCCTTCGAAAAACACGACAGAGCAGCCCTCACAAAAGATAAGGTGCGACCCTACTTCAACTTATTGAGGTTAGTATGCTCAAAAAGGAAAAGAAAAAAAACAACAACAAACCACTGACAGAAACAGTCCACACAAACTACCCAACGAAGGAAATGATGTCCAGAACTAAAATATGCACGCTTAACGTGCAGGGCTTGAGGCAACAAAAAAAACGAAAGGCACTCTTTCGAACCATGAAAACTGAAAAATTTGAAGCGATAGCAATGCAGGAAACGCACCTTCTCGAGGATGATATGGAATTAGTTAAAAAGGAATGGGGAGGAACGATTCATTATTCAGTAGGGACCACCAGAAGTAAAGGAATTATGACCATGTTCGGCAAAACTATTGCAGATGAACAGGTAAAACTTGTATACAAAAACGAAAGAATGATAATCTCCAACATGAACATAGAAAATGAAAATGAGGTCTACTTAATAAATGTTTATGGACCATGTATAGAAAGGGAAAAATGTATATTTTTTGCGCAAGTCAAAAGAATAATTGAAAAATATGTCGACAATGGAAATACCACTCATGTTATATACCTCGGTGATTTTAACACTGTTATGTGCAACAACTTAGATATTGTTTCAGGATCGAAACATCCGAATAATATCGTTGAATTTCTAAACACACATATAAAAGAACTGTCGCTAACGGATGTGTGGAGGCAACAACATCCAGGAGATCGAAGCCATACCTGGAGCCGAGGGAATCCGATCATTGCAAGAAGATTAGATTACGTCTTTGTGGGTGACAACCTCCTCACTTTTGTATCGGAAACTAATATACAAAGTTTTGGATTTTCAGATCACAGAGCTTCAATAATTACGTTTAACTTCCAGTCGTTTAATAGGGGGCCATCCTCATATAAAATGAATACAAGTCTGTTTAAGGACCTCAGCTACGTCAACCTAATAAATGACACCATACATCGCACGGAAGAAACTTATAAAGATTTGGATCCCCAACTGAGATGGGAAATGATAAAAATTGATGTAAAGGAAGCTAGTCAACAATATAGTCGCCATCTACAAAATGGAAAAAGGGAGAGAAAATCATATCTGTTCGAATCATTGAATATGCTAGAAACAAAACTCACCCAAGACCCTGAAAGTAAAGAGATTTATGCTCAAATTATGTCTACTAAGAAACAGCTGGAAATAATTCAGATGGATGAGACAAGAGGTGCCCAGATTAGAGCAGGAATAAAATGGATTGAGGAAGGTGAAAAGTCCACAAAGTTCTTTTTAGGTTTAGAAAAAGTGAGATCGAAGAGTAATACTATCCATAAACTTATTAACAATTGTGGTAGCGTTTTAAATAACGCTGCTGATATCAATGACCAAATTTGTCAGTTTTACGAAAATTTGTACCGGGAAGAAAAAAGTGAACAACAAATTTTAAATCGAATCAATAATTTCATAAGGGAATTACAAATACCTCGGATATGTGATATCGGGAGGGAGCAATGCGAAATACAAATTACTGATGCAGAGGTTTTATCTGCTCTGAAGAAAATGAAAAATGGTTCCGCTCCAGGATTAGATGGAATCCCAATGGAATTTTATAAAGTATTCTGGAGCCAAATTAAGAAACCATTAATGAACTCCTATCTCTATAGCTTTCAGAAGGGATGTTTGTCTCCAAGCCAGAGAAAGGGAATTATAAGTCTTTTGCACAAAGGGAAAGGTCTAAATAGAAATGATTTAGGAAACTGGCGCCCAATATCGCTTACAAACTCGGATTATAAAATAATAGCAAAAACTTTGGCATTGAGACTAGACATAGTCCTGCATAACATAATCAGCGAAAACCAAGTGGGCTTTGTTAAAGGAAGAAGTATAGTAACTATGTTACGAGAATTAGATGATATCATCGAAAATCAAAAGCAAAGGAAAGTAGGAAGCGTCTTATTATCTCTCGATTTCCAAAAAGCTTTCGATACTATATCAACAAGCCTGGTTACTGAATCCTTTAGAATGTTTGGTTTCGGAAGTTATTTTCGTCACTGGATTTCCACTTTAATGAAAGATCGAGTGGCTATCATCAGGAATGGGGGATTCTTTAGCAGAGAGTTTAAAATTGAGAGAGGGGTACGGCAGGGTTGCCCAATTTCTCCACTAATCTTTGTGGTTGCTGTTGAAATTTTGGCCCTTAAAATTAAACAAGAAAGAAATATTAGAGGAATTACACTACCGGACACAACGAGCCAGGTAAAAATTAAACAATACGCCGACGACACAACACTTTTTTTGAAAGACTTAATTGATTACAGAGAAATTCTGGCTAAAATAAAAGAATTTACTGAACTCTCAGGCCTGGCATTAAATAAAGAAAAGTCGCTTGTGATGACCATGGGAAAAGAAAGAATTCTGTGGGCTGAAGAACTAGACATAAAAGTGGTTGACAAACTGAAAATTTTAGGTATAACTTTCAGCTCGAAGTCTCCAGCAATGGAGACGGAGGAAAACTGGAATAAGAAAATAGAAACTACAGAAAAAATACTGTCCTTGTGGGCTAGAAGAGATCTATCTATAATTGGAAAAATACATATAGTGAAAACATTTGGTCTAAGTCAATTTATGTATGTAATGCAGAGCATTGGGCTTCCTTTGCATATTCTGAACAAAATAAATAAGTTATTTTTTAAATTTATATGGAAAAGACGACTTACGAACACCAGGGCGTTTGAAAAAGTAAATAGAGTTACGATGTGTAGTTCATATGAAAAAGGCGGGATGAATATGGTAAATATAATTCATAAGCAAATTTCTATTCTTCTTCAATGGGGAGAAAATTTAATTCATGGTGAAAGTCAACCTTGGAAAATTATTCCTTTGCAATGTCTCGTTCCAGTTGGAGGCATCGCTGCCTTTGAAAGTAACATTGCGAGTAAAGAATTCAAAGGTCTAGAAAAGGTTAAAATACTATTCTGGAGACGAGTTTTGAAGACATGGATCGATAATAATCATATCCCAGAGACCGGAAATGTATTATCAGTAAATGAAACACTGTCTAACAACAAAAATATAAAGTATAAGAATAGCATACTTCTCTTGCCAAACTGTATACAGAGAAATATTGTCTATGTTAAAGATGTATGTAATAATAACACCATAATTTCCTTTTATGACTTTATAGGGAAATACGGGGCCTTTCCTGGTGCCCAGCTAGAATACAATGTATTGTACAACGCTCTTTATAAGAAGCCATTGCTGCAGGAGGAAAGACCAGGGGCATTGAAATCTATCAAATTCAGAGGGGAAATCATAGGTAATATAGGAAGGAAAGGATTTGAAAAAACGATTAGAGTCGAGAGGCAATCTTATGCAATTAATTTCTGGAAACAAAAACTGAAAGTAGAGATAAGAGAAACACACTGGAAAATTGCATTTAACTGCACCACAGAAACAAGGTTAAGAATATTGCAGTGGAAAATACTGAATAACATTTATCCAACAAGTATACTATTAACAAAGATGGGAGTACAAGACTCAATGTTATGCCCAACGTGTAAAGCGGTAGATTTTTTAGAACACTTTTTCTATGATTGCCCAACAGTCCAGCCACTCTGGAAAGAAATCGAAAACCGAATTACAGCAGAAACAGGTAAGAGAATTGTTTTAGATAAATGTTCCGTTTTATTGGGACTGTCGTCGCACGCCAAATTTAACAAGAAATCTCTGAATGAAATTAATCATGCAATATTGATAGGGAAAATGGTAATTTCGAAATACAACTATGGTAAGAGAGGCAAAATGACAGACCTGTTTAACACAGAGGCCAAGTTTAGGAAACTATGGGAGTAAGCAAGGAAGTCGTGGAGGAAGGAACGCAAAGAATGTGAGTCAGGTAAGAATTTTACTCCTTTTCACAGGGCAGGGACTTTTTAGAAACCTATGGTACCCTTAATAACTGCAGAGGGTTAGGAAGCTAACAGTAGTACTAATAGCAATAACATCTGCTAAATAGCATACTCATGAAATGCCATTTTGCCGTAAATCGTTAAGTTTGAGCGTTTGGCTGTCGGATCGCCCCAGGGAAAGCACCCACATACATTACGATTTGTATTAACTACAATATGTATACGATAGCGTCATTGTAACTGCTGGAGGTCACTGGGTGGTTTTTTTTGGCAGGTTTTTACACCCTAAGACGCCCAACAGATAGGTGGTGAGGCTCGATGTGGGGCAGTCTCGGTGTGCCATAATCAAATTTACAACTCTCCCTTTTCAACTGCTAAATTTCATTACGAAGATTTTATTCCCCTCGGATGATCTATTTGTTAATTACCTCCTCCTCTTTGTCCATGCCACTGCTGCACTTTGTCTCATTCAGTCAGGAATTGGTTAGGACATTAACAGAACTAACATAAACAGCCACCATAGAGCGGACCTCTGCAGTTTAGAGACTTTTATTATTGTTGTGGCGCCAGAACTAACAATGGACGCTTCTTTTGATGAAGCGGGAAAGTGGGAAGAGCTCACCCCTAGGTTCTGTATAGACCAGGGGCAAGTAGAAAACTAAAAAAGAAACATTTTCAGTAACAGATCTCATTTCTTCTTTGTTTCTCTTACAGCAACTAAAACATTTGGAAAAAAAATCGAACTAACAGGATATCACAACACTGATAGTATTGTCTGAACATAATCATATTTAACAAGTTAGACTGACTCACTAATGGGGTACCCAAAAAAAAAAATGTGTAGTGAGCTCGGGAAAAAAAAAAAAAAAAAACTTGGCATGGAAACTGATACTCAAGAATATCTTAGGCAGCATGTCTCTTTAACATACGGTCAGGGAATGGTCAACGAATGAAGCCCACGGCACAATTTTGTCGTGGGCGAATAGTGGGCTGGGTACAATAAAATAATCAGATATCTTTGCAACGAAATTTAAGACATTTCTAACCTGCACCAGTACACCCATAATTGCAGTTTGTATATGCTACACTTGCAGAAGAAACTTTCGACATTTGCCAAAAAGAAAAGGCCACCGATACATTCAACTGTGATCGTGTGACGTGATCTGCGTGCAGGCTGTTCCATGCGATCTCCTGTTAGGGAATTGTCCTATGGCTGTTGTTATAAGTACGTACGCATCCCAAGCGTTTTGCATTAGGGACGTACACGTATACGTACCTATCCCTAATTCCGTCCTTATCCTCAATCCTAAATCTTATCGAATCCCTAACCCTGCCCCCTACCCTTTCAACCAAAACACAGGAGAAAAACAAAAAGAAAATCTGAAAGAACCATTAATCATAATTAATTAAGGCTGTTGTTAAGGAGCATTTCGGGAGGAGCTCTCTAGCTCTGGAGTCACATAAGCTTTAAAATGCGTACCCCTAGCGCAAAACAACTTGTGGGACTTGCGTACTTGTAACGACAGCCTTGTCCTATTGCCATGCACCACGTCCCATCTGTGGTCAGAAGTAAATTAATGATAACGACGATCATGAATGAAGTCAGGATAAAGACAACCGGATGGTTTTACAGGCCCACGCAATGGCCTTGGCCTTCCCAATCAGTTAATCACAGACACTTATCTGGGATGTTCATGTCAGTCAGAGCTTGGTGGATGCCCCCTGGACGTCACGGAAACCCGTCTACGTCACGTAAACTGTCCTTAGAGAGATTTAAAAGAAAGAAAAAAAAAAGACAACAATGACAACTACGTTGAAAATGACATTTTGCCATTCATAATCCTCAAGTACTTAAAAGATTGTCTCATCCAAAAACTCTGACACTGATTTAATCATCATGCTTACCATAAAGGAGATAGAATGTGAACATGTAGGCACCAAAAACTCCGTGGCTACTTGATAAAAAAATATGAGACTATGTGCACTGTCTCAGTTTTTGACGATAAATTAGGTGGACACGTCCAATTTTGACAAAATCCAGTCCTGATAATTATTCATTCATGACTTTTTTCTGGACACACATTTTCAGCTTGTACTGGTGGAATCGAAAAGTATGATCGGGAATTTTGTCTTTCGCCTGTCTTTGTTCTTCACCTTTCTTTACACTTTGCCGGTCGAAAATCAAGTTTAGACATCACATTCGTTTGTGTATTTTGCAAGAAATGATGATGTAACAATAAGTTCTACACATCGATGGTGTCAGGAGCAAACCGGCTCAGTCGAAGTAAGCAAGTTTTACAGGAGAAACAAAAAAAAATGGCCGCTAAAACTAATGGGAAATGGACCTGGCCGGTTTGATCACATGCTTATTTTGAGTATTTCTACTGGATAATGGTAACAGCTACGTTTACATATGATGCAGGATTCCAGGCTTCATAAATTGGTACTATATAAATATGAAATTTTTGGACTTGGCCGGTTTGCGCCTGACACCATCGATATCTTTGCATCAAACCCAACTTCGTTATTAAAGTAACCTAGATCTGATAAACAGCTGGGCAGCCTGGTATTCAGCATGTTCATGATTCGGCGTGCCACGCATGAAAAATCTGGTTGCTGATATAAATAATTAGGTCTTAAATGCATCCAAGTTGTTTCAAAAAGTTAAAGTGACAATATCTTTTGAAAATTGCAACATCTTTATCAAACTCGTCATCTGAGAATGAGGAAGAAATAAGCAGATCTGGCTTTACAGGATCTATCACAGAGAGAGGGGAAGAACGGAGAGGGGATGGGTGGTAGATGAGAAAGAGAGGGGGCGGTGATGGCGGAGAAAGAGCTAAAGAAGAAAGAGGGAGAGAGAGAGAAAGATAGTGAGTGAACGGGAGGGGAGGGGAGGGAAAGAGGGAGGGACGAAGAGAGGGAATGATGAGGGAGAAAGAGGGAGGGCGAAGTGAAGTGGGGATGAGGGAGAAAGAGACAGGGTAACAGGACGGGGAAAGAGAGAGAGAGATGGGGAAGGATAGGGGGAGAGATAGAGGGGGGGGGGAGACCAGGAGGAAAAGGGAACTTGGAGTCAGGTAAATCCTTGGCAAGGCCGAGTATCCCATCTAGACCTGCCCAAATTTGCGTCATAATTTGTCCGGATTACCGTTAGTAGAACCGGTACCTTTGTCTGGTAATGATGATGCACTAAACGGTATCGTGGCCCTACGGATCTCGTCTATCCAGTTAATTTGCTTGACTGACGTGAAGTCAGAGATGACTGATCAGACCTGTCCGCGGACGGTATCAACGCTGGCAGACTGGACACACAGTCATATTCATCACTTGCAAGAGGGTCGAGTTTGAACGTTGTTGTAGTAGACTCTGAGTTTGAGTTTAGGTTTTAGGGCACTATAACTGGCACTTTGCGTCTGTTTGGTACTCTATTCATGTCTGGTATTCAGAGCTTCTAGATTTCACAAAGAGAATTAAACAATTCCGTATTTATTGTATTACACTGGTAAAATTCTTGTAGTGGGCTTTGCGGAGCTGCTGAAACTACTAATAATAATAGTTCGTCCATTAGGTATGATGATGACCTTAACAACACCAGAGGAATAAAGAACAGAAATTGTTGAGAATTTCAACACATGGACAATAAAGAGAACTAAAGGACACAGAGGACAGAATGGAAAGACTGTTCTTTCATGACTTATGGCTTCTCATGTGACTGATAAGTCCTATTTTTGCCCTGCAGACCCTTCCGCATAAATGACAAGAGTGCTCCGTTGGTTCAGTACCACTGGGCCTTTTCTTGCGCCGTTCTCTTTTTTTGATAGCCTGCTGGACTCTGTCAGCTTCCCATGCTTTGCTGCCTCTGGTAAGGGCCGCCCTCCAATTTGCACGATCAAGCGAGAGCTTTTCCCACTCACTCACATCAATGGCAAAGGCCTTCAGTGATTGCTTGAGAGTGTCTTTGTAACGTCTCTTTGGGGCCCCAACATTCCTCGTTCCATTGGAGAGCTCAGAGAAGAAGATTTGCTTAGGGAGTCTGGAGTCGGGCATTCTGACAACATGTCCTGCCCAACGTAGCTGAATTTTTTTCAGGTGGCAGAAGATGCTCAATTCCTTGGCACGATATTCCTTGGCACGAAACTACTAATACTACTACCGCTACTACTATTACTATTACTACTACTACTACTACTTCTACTACCACTACTACTACTAGTACTACCACTACTACCACTACTACTACTACTACCACCACTACAACTACTACTACAACTACTACCACTACTACAACAACTACTACAACTACTACCACTACTACCACTACTACTATTACTAACACTACTACTACTACTACCACTATTACTACTATAACTATTACTAATAATAATCATCATCATAATATCATGATAATAATGATGATTAATCAATAATAATGTCATTTCCAGGAAAACACTAGCGAATCTGTCTTACTGGACTGGAGAGCTGTCTTCCGTGTTGAGATGATGCGCCTGCGCAAAGAGGTCAACGACTTCCGGCAATTCTGCCAATCACAGGTAAGATTCTACAGCTTCATCCTACCAACTTCGCCGCAAATTCTGTTGTTGAGATTACTATTGACATTTCCATTAAGGCCAGGGGTTGGTAAAGAACACAAACACACACACACACACACGCACACACACAGACAGAATGTTTGTTCATTATTCGCTATAGAATTTGCAATTTATTCAATAGAACATTCCCGTAATTTGCCCCCGGGACTATAATGGCAGGGAATTCTCTTTTTCCAATCTTGAAAAAAAAGTATTTTACTTGTTATCTGTATTTACATTGGTTGGGTCTCCTTCTGTCCTATCACTCTGCTATGTCCATGGTCTTGCTTTTTCCTGGCATAATAAAAATGACCGTTACTGTGTCCACCGTGCTTTCTCCAGTTTCAAACTGTTGAAATTTCGTCCGTGCAGCTGAATAAACTTGCAGCTTGATCAAACATTATTGTTGTCTGTGTAATGTTTCAAAGAAAACATCCCCATGTTCAAAATAATGCACTGTCTGCCCCCCCCCTCCCTTACAAAAATCTCATACATACACACAGGCATGGAATAATACCGTAATGTTGCTAGCATTGTATTTGCCAATCCGCACCATCTTATACAAATATGTTTTTCTATACAGTGTTCTTGTCCTCTTCTTCTTCTGCTATTGGGAAATGGAATGAATTTATTGGAAATGGAATTTCAACCGCGCATCCACTACAAGGTTGCATTGTATAAAATTGTGTTTTTGTAGGTGGAAAGGACTAAATTATAGAGAGTACTTGATGTTAGCACTGGTTTATGATAGTACAAACATTTTATTTTTTTTTAATCCATAATATTCAATCGGATTTGATTACCATGCAATTATATTCAACTCATTTATCATTTAAGCATTTTATTCGAGAAAAATAATATTTATTAAACAATACTGAGAAATTTTAATGGACCAGAACCTCAGTTGCGATCGAAATCCCTCCTAGCCGATGGAAGTGGTATTTTCTCCTTTAGATCCCTGGGATTTAACTACCAGTTTGCGAAAACAGGTGTCACTTTCAAAAGTGGAAGGCAGTTTCACCCTCGAAGAGATTGTGAACACTGAAGAGGAGGAAATCCAGAAACCAAATAATATGGGTGCGGTCGGAAGAATGGAAGTTGGTGGGCACGGGGAAAGGGGGGGGGGGTGGAATTTGAATGTTAGATACGGATCAAACACGGACGTAACTGCAAAACTGTTTGTTCCATGGCAAATAAATTATACCTGGGAACCGCTTACATATTTTGACAAAATAAGAACATTGATCCAATAGGCCGCCAAGGTATTTGCCTGTCCAACCATTCTTTAAAGAGTTAAAACTTTTGACTTAAAGTGAATAATATGAAAGAAGCCTTAAAATATTGATACCGCCCTCGACCAACCAAAGGTGCCATTCCTCCTTAACATTCAATAAAGTCCATCGCTTCATCTATGGAAAGGCTGAGTATTAAAGAGAAGGTCCAGAAATATCCGGGATGAGGGATGGGGGTGGGGGGGGGGGTTGAGAGTTCGGAGAGGGCGATGCATTATGAAAGAAATAATGGGAAGAGGACATAGAACAAAACGCATTCATTCGAACTTCACACTGAGGCAATTGGAACTGGGTAACACTTTGTTGAGGAACAAAAGAGCCGAGATGAGATTCAAAAGCAAGAGATTTGTACAGCAATGAAATTGTAAGCATTGCAGGAGGTCTAAAGTGTTAAATTAACGGGTGTTCGGTGAAAACCACACAGACAGGAAGGGCCTTTCCACGTCAGGCTGTGAGCAAATGTGGGACTGATTGCAATGGGATGAGAATTTATCGATCTGCTCAATCAAGCAATCACCTATCGATTAGACGGAGAAGAAACGGGGGCATAACTCGTGGGGGATCTGAGAGGAATGCGCGTGTGGATATGTTTATCCTGTCGTTGTTATGGGGGTCGGGCGAGTGGGGGGGGGGGGGGAAGGAGGGAGAAAAGGGGGATGGGGAGAGATTGGGACGAGATCCTAATGGAAATAGGTTGAGCTCTCTCGACGGCCAAGCGAGTGGTCTGTTTATGGCGTGGAGCTTGATCTGGACACTTCAGGGGAAAAGTTACGAAACGCATGTGGGAGGGAGCGGAAGACTCAGAGGTATCGTGTTTGGGGAAATCCCCGTGAAGCTGAGCTAAGGAAAACTTCCTGGTATACAGAGTATAGTTTTGTTTATCAAACAACGAGATCGTGCGTGGTTGGCAGTTAACGAACAAAACAACAAAAAAACACAAAGTTCAACAATATCAAATTCTACGGTGACAAAAATATAGATCAGCGGTCAAAACACCGTAACTACAACAACATCAACGGCAAAATAATCCAAAAAGAAAAACACAAAAAAACGGGACCATGAACAAAAGACCAAACCCGGATGTTTGTTAGGAAGTCAGTACAAAACAGAATGATGTCAAAATCTTTTATTCCAGATCTCGTCAAACTGCTATAGGAAACCACCCTTTTCTTTTAAGCATTCGGCTGAAAAGAAAATTCAGTTTCAGTTGTATGGTTCATAACACACTGGATCAAAACTGCTTTGCCTCGGATTTGTGAACTATGGGGTTGAAAGGGACCTCCCGTACCAGCGGGTCGGAAACAAGAAGTCTGTTTGGCTGGTTGATTCAAAGGAGGCTCAAGTCTGAGTCAAAACTGGCGCAAAACGCATTGGGCTTTTAGCCTAAGGACATCATTTTATTATAGCGTTATTTCTTTATTCGTTTCTGTATAATATATAACATACACGTCACATATTGTAAGTCTCTTTAATGAACGCTAAATATGGCTTTCCTGAAATTGTGTTTTTCGAAACTAAAGCAATAATTTTCTAGATGCATCGAAGGAACTGTATAATCATTTTATTAGCTAAAAACCTAGGTTAATGGTTTTGGGGACCCATGCAAAGTTTGAAAGTGGCAGGTAGCATATTAACCGATGGCATGATTATGTTAAAAGGAAGCGCATATCCGTACAACATGTTGTAAAACGGATATGGACAGTGCATATCCGTACAACGCACACAATTCGATTACGTAGAACACACACCGGAATACTAGATTACTGACCTCGTTAAATTGCATTGTTTTTAAAATAATATGAATCGGCTTAGGAGCAAAACAAACCGACTTCTGCTTGGAGATTGTAGGCCCTACGTCGATCACCAATGGCTACCCCAACCCCTTTTCGCCTGGTTAGTCAATCTGACTACCGCCCATTGATACAAATTGACTAGGCCCTCACGCCTCCAGATCCATCTGACTATTCCATGTGTTGTCACTTTAAATTCGTGAACACCATACCAAGTTTTGTTTCAGCAAACCTTCATCAGTCGCGCTTTTGGTAAACATGTTGTACGGATATGCACTGTCCATAACCATACAACATGTTGTACGGATATACACTTCCATGTTAAAAATGACCACTTTGCGTCCCACTTAAAAGTCTGAATGTTTATGACAAGATTCCTACTGTGTAGATCTTTAAAATTACTGTATGTTTGAAGTTCTTTGGTCAAAGACAAGGTTTGGTAGCAACCTGAGTCAAATCTGTTTTTGCATCTGTATCGACCCAGTGCACAAAGTCTTTCTTTCCGTCAGCTGGCACAAGACACTTTTGACGCGCACGTACTGGTGAGACAGACTTGCTTCGGTCTGACGATTGTGCGAGATGCCTTTTAACTTCTTATCCCATATCTCACATTATATTAAGTATGAATATCTCTGATATTTGGCGGTTAAAACTTTATTATTGGCGTTTTGGCAGAAAAAAAAAAACGCTAAACTGTCATGTCACTTTGGGGATGTTTTTGAGGAATTTCTTAGCGTTGCCACCCTTTATCTCATTATATCCGGCATTTTCAGTAGCCCAGAGTGGATCTCCTAACATTTATAGGAAAATCAGGAGTATTTCTTGTTAAAGATCACCTTGGCAGTTGGAAGTCGAAGAAGAGCAGGCCGTGGCTGCCCGGTCAAAATTCTGAAAAACTAATTCCCATCACCACCACCACCCCTCCCCCATAGGCTACGCTACAATAACAATAGGGCAAATTTCCCAAATGGAACCAAGGAAATACATAAAATAATAAAAAATAACAACAATCATTATCATAGACCGTATCGCGTATTTGCGTAAATATCATCAATCTTTTTTTACATTTCCACATTTTTGTGCTGGCTCACAGAGAAAAGATGATTCTGTTATCAGTTGTGGCCCGATCGCAATTTATATCTGCTGACTTGCTAATCTTCGCAATCAGCTCACCTTTCTGTCGAATATCGGTTCACCTTCATTGCAGAAAGTCTTCAATATTTTATACATCGCATGTCCAGTCCTCAAACAATGGAATCCCATTCCCTACGGCGCCGCGGTGCTGGTATCAATACCCGAGACCATTAACAGCCATAATGTAATGATATATTAATTGTGATTCATGATATAGTGACACTTATCTTTGGGCGCCTGAGCTTCCTGGGGAAGGGAGTGACACTTATCCTTGGCCTATGATGGAGGGATGTGAGGTAGGGAAAAATTTTATAAATTTGTGTCATTGAGGTCAGGTAAGCTTGTCACACACGGAGAGATTACTTACCCACTAATCAGCAACTGACGTTGGTATTACAATTAGTGTGGATTATTAACGCTGGGTTTTTCCCATAAATAATGCTATGATTTCATGTGACTACAGTAGAATAAATTCATTTTTAGTACTGTCAGCATCGTTAGCTTTCGACCATCAGAGGCGTATCAAAGGTAGGGCTAACATATCAGGTGCTCTAGGCGCCATTTTGAAAGGGGGCGCCACTGAGCATTTTCTGTGAAAGTCACACAGGCCATCATGGGATAGCGAAAAATAACTTTATCGGCCGGATGTAGATAAGGCGCAGTAGCTGTAATGTTCATTGAAATGAGAGCCATAATCTGTTAATTAAAAGACGAACACTTGAATTGTAGTTTTGAGCTGATGTCATGTCTCTCAGATCACTCGTTAAACTATAATTTTCTCTTTGTGGCCCAAAGACCTGGAATTCGCTGCTTCAGAGCTGAAGAGATGTACACAACAAAGAAAAGTTCAAGAAACACCTGAAAAAAAAAGCCCACCTTTTAACTGATTGAATTCAACCACGGCCATTTCTGACCGTTTTCACATGTGTTAGTAGGCCCTATGTTCTTTGTATTGATGAATTGAATATGAGTTGAAGAATGACTGTAAAGCGCTTAGAGCCTGTGTTTGACGGGGTGAAGCGATATAGATATGGTGATTATTATTATTATTATTATCATTATTATTTTTATTACCAGCCGACCCGTGCGAGATAAAACTTGCAGATTCTTTGATGGGAGCCCAACCATTATATATCTAGATCTAGGCTACACTGAAAACAGTATTTGGATTTGATGCAATGACTAACAGGAATACACAGATGTGATTACATTGATTTTCGACCACCAATGTGTAAAGAGAGGTCAAGGATGAAATTTCCGATCATGTTTTTTTTATTTTGATTCCACTTGACGAAAATGCATCCTTATATTTGCGGCTAAAAAAGAAAATGAACAAATATACTAAAGACTGATTTTTGTTCGAAATGAATGTGTCCACGTAACTTAAGGTCAAAAAGTGAGACAGTACACCAAGTTTCATAATTTTTTTATCGCATAGTTAGGAAGTTTTAGGTGATTACATGTTCATCTTCTAGCTCCATTATGGTAAGTTTTGTGGCAAAGTCCGTCACCTAACAGATGAGATGGGTGTCAGGTGTCAGACACACTTCCAATGCTTGTCGTCAGTGGCGCTTTTTTCCGTACATTAGCTCCTGTCACAGATGTTTGTCTAATTCGCTTGGAAAACCCTAAGCATACGGATAAATAAGTCTTCATTTATAGATCTTCAAGTTTTGTAACACTGAAAAGTGATTGATGACAACTGGCAGCACCCACCTCCCCTTTCGTGGTTTTTCCCTAAGCAGTTGGGAAACAGCTCTAAATTATTGATCACAATAATGGCTTAACAAGTGGACAACAATATTGAGGAGTCAATGTCTTTTTCTGGTTCTGAGATTAAAAGATAAAAAACGAACAGGCATATAAAAAGCGCGGGCTAATAATTTTTATGGGCGAAACGTAACGATAGCGATCTCATCGTTGTATTTATCACCGAATCTGGAAAAGGTGGGGCGAAAAAAATATCATACATTATACGAGGGAACAATAGCATTGAATCTATTGCAGTATCCATAGCTGGCACATGACGCAGAGCGGTTTTGGTAGCGGTTCTGCAACTACCTGTGGAGGTGCGATCAGGGGCCATCTATAAAGGACACACGCTCGATTTTTGCATTTGTTTTATCGCCCCCCCCCCCTTTTGCACACTTTTTATATGTTTGGCTTCAAACTGCTTTCCTGAAATAAGTATAAATAGCTTACCGAAACATTGGTAAGATAAGAGAAGATAGATATGAATTATTTTATTATCCGTTGAGGGAAATCCACTCCACAGAGCGGTTAAGAGCGCATACATTCGTTCACACATCTTACGCATCATTACTTAAACATAATATCATCGCTCAGTCACAGGTTTAACACATGAAGCACCATGGCATGGAACTTTAATACAATATAGCACACATCTACTTTTAATGTCTCTGTATCTTTCTCTGTTTGCGACAGATCTTTTTCATCTATTTTTATGTAAAATCCTGTTCCGATATAGGGGGCCGGATTACGATTTTCACGCTCCTGGGCTACAGATACTGTGAGGCCTCCAGTAATAATTCATAAAAGCACGAATTTCGGAGTCCTGAAATCAGTTTATTCAACTTCTGTAACATAATGTCATATACATTTATGATATCTAATATCTATCAACATCTTCATGAAAATTATACTGTTTGTTTTAAGGAAAACGACCTGCAATAAAAATTAAAATAAGGTTTAGACATTATTTATAATTTCACTTGATCTTTGGAGGCCCTCAGCTGACGGAGGCCCCAGAACTGCAGCCCATAAAGCCCATGCCTTGAGTCGGCACTGTTTCGACACACTTTGAAAAGTCTTGTGCACGCTAAACATGAAGCAATAACTTATCAATGAATTATAAATGAGACGCCGATGTTTAGTATGTAGGACACATGAAACATTTTTTTTTTCTTCCATGATTTTTCGCCTGATGATTGCGCAGAAATGTGTGTTTTATGCGCAGCCGTAAAGTTTGGCATTTACGACTGGAAGCGACGGCGCTGAAGGTCACTTTTAAACTGGTGTAACTGGACTTTTCTTTATTTACAAGCCTATGCCATTTCGAGGGCCGTGTGGTGGACTGTCGTAACTCGGTTTTCACAAATTTTCCAGGAGAAGCAAAAAAAAAAAAAAAAATTTCTCTATCAGACTTAGTAGTTACGATAGTTTTAAAAACGTTTTTAACCTTTACCTATCAGAATAACACCCAAGTTACCATAATAATTTTTTTAAAACTTCATTTAACCCTTGCGTTCCATAATTAAACCCCATACTTATAACACAACCTGCGACCGGTCGAGGCCTACAAGCATGCCAAATATACCTTTAAAAAAAAAAAAGTCGAGTTACGATAGTTTGCCAGGCGGCCTTCGATTTGTTCCAGGTAGAATTCTTGTTGTTCCCTTTCAATATCTCAAAACAAATTGGAACGGAAGGTTATGTTAAACATGAGAAAACTTGATAAACAACAATAGAATACTCTTGAAAAAAAAATATGCTAAGATGGAGTTACGACCATTTAGGCCGTGTGTCTGAAGCTCCCAGAATACTATTTCTCACTGATGCTCAAGGCAAACATTTTTTTAACCCCACACCAGTTAGAACAATATGGTTCTCAACCTTTCTCATGCATTCGCCCCCTTAGGCTCCAAATTTTCTCCCCCCCCCCCTTCTGGCCTCCCCCCCCCACCCCTCTCCCCCCAAAAGCAAAATCCCTTCTCAAACCCATAGTAGGCATCCTTCAGTCTCGGAAGACTATGGAGTTGCGCCCTGGGTGTTTTTTTTTTTTTTTCCTGGTACAGTGTCTGGTGTGGCTCTCTGTCTCTCTCTCTCTCTCTGTCTCTCTCTCTCTCTCTCTCTCTCTCTCTCTCTCTCTCTCTCTCTTTCTCTCTCCCTGTCCTTCCTCCCTCAGCAGTGGGTCTATAGACGTGTGTTTGTAAACAATGTGAAACACATTTGGTATTTTAAACATTTTATTGAGAAAAGTGAAATTTTGTGAAACAAAGAACAGCTTCCACCTCGGTCGTCCTTCTCAGCGGTAGGTCCTTAGGAGATGTTGCTATTCAGTATAAAACACACATTTTTATTTTAAAAAGTGTTACGTAGAAAAGTGATATAATTTTATTAAACAATGAAGACCCTTTCTCTTTCCTCTCCCCGCTCCCTCTTTCTCAGCAGTGGGTCTGTCCAAGCGAATGTATAGTCCTACAGGATGAAACGCATGATATATATCTTTTTACAAATTTTACCTAGTATAGCAACAGAGTGGCAACACACTTCTCCCCCCCCCTTCCCCCCTCCTCCACCCCCCCCCGCCCACACACACACTTTCTTCTCAGCAGTAGGTCTATCAATGTGCACATCTATCGTCGAAGTTTCTAAAACAATATGAAACACACATTTTCATTTCACAAATCTTTACCTAGTAATGCGACATCTTGTTGAGCAAAGAGTGCCATCTTTTTCTTACCAATATAATAAATTTTGTACGGAACTATTTAATTCTATGTGTGTGAGATTTAAATTGATAACGCACAGCTCTGAATACCAAACATAAATAAAGTACCCAAATGGACAGTGGAAAGCACAGAGTGAGTGACATCGTGCACGTGCCGACGCGCTGTAAAACCCAAATTCAAACTGAAACTTCTCCCCCCCCCGCCCCCCCCCCACACACACACACACACACACACACCCACACCCACCCCCCCCCACACACACACACACACCCACACACACACACACACCCCCCTCCCTTTCTTCTGAACAGTGCAGCTATCGGCTCCTCGTTCCTTTGCGGTAGGAAAATTTTATTTTACAAGTACATGCGTTATAAAGTGATCTTTTGTAAAACAAAACAAACAAACAAAAAAAAAAACCCAGCAATATCCTCCTCTCCTTTCCCGTCCATCTCAGTAGCAGATCTACCGACGTAATTCTACACGGTGAAAAACACAAAATTTGCTTCGGGCGAAAGTAAATGCCACTTAAAGGCATGCAAAATGCAGCCTTGCACGTTAACACACTGTAATATTCCAACAATTAAAACCTACAGTAAAATTATTGTCTACTTTTCAACGATTTTACTGCGTTAGCATTTTGAATACCGGAGTTCTCTCTGGGGCATTATTCTGTTGATTTTTCTTTGTTCTTCCACCAGGAAATGTATTTGACTATTCGGTTTCATTTTGATTTTGTTGTTGTTGTTATTTTTATTTTGTTTGCCATCGCTTCTGAAACTGAAATAATGACAACATTGCAGATTCAATGTCCTTGGTTTTGTTCTGCCACTGGTAAAAGATTTCTTGGTGAGATATGAATTTATGTGTTATATTATACTATTATCGTGTATAGTAGCATTCATAAAGTGTGAAGATTTTGAACCACGGAGACACATACTGATATTCAAAAGTTTATCTCTGAATACTCTGATTGTGTCAATTTAATGAAACAATGGGTTTGGTTTTCAATATATAATTATTTTTCTTGCCTCAGTCTCTTCAAATTTGGATGATTTCGATAACAGTGAATTTAACTTAACACCCAGGCTTAATGTGTTTCTGTTCATGTAAATTATTAAAGCCAAGGCCGTAGAGAGTTGCACTGTCTCTCAGTGGCGTAACCATAGGGGGGCGCGATAAGGGAAGGCGTGGGGGAGGGGGCGGGACATCACTGTGGCACGGTGAGCGTGAAGGCAGGGATTGGTGGAGAGATCAATAACTTACTTCTCTGCACACCTGTCAAGAAACTTAAGTTCATTTCATCGGGGTGGGCATCCAAAACATCCAAGTGTCTTTTATTTATGTGTCCATTTTTAAATTTATTTATTTAATTTAACGTTTCTTTATTTATTTTATTTATTGGGTCCTATTTATTTTATTATCTTAAACCTGCCCCTTCCCTTTAAACGCAATACTAGTTTTTACATTGGACTTAATCTGTTCTTGTCATTAGTAATTTGAATAATGAACACTTACTTTGTTTTGTGCACAGATTGAGCTTCATGCCTTGGCCGTGGCCAAAGGGTGGTCGGACAAGTCAGGTACAGACACCGGCCAGCCCAAAAACGGACTCAGGTGAGTGGGATTCCATCAGTGCTAGCCAGCTTTATGTTGTGGGGAGTGATAGAGGGGGTGCTGGTAGAATGGTGGGGGACATACTCATTCAGTATACTGAGGTTTTGTAAATGAAAAGGTTTGGCTCACTGATCCACAATGAGTGAATGTAGAGAGAAGGACGAGAGGTAGTTAAAGCGCATAGAAAAATAAAAAAATTAATTAAAAAACTACTTAAAGAAAACTTTAAATAAACCAAAACCAAAAGCATAAATGGGAGAAAGGGGGGGGGGGTCCGAAGAAAGGACTAAAAGTTTTCACAAAATTCCCTTTTTTAATACGACATTTTTATTTAAGTTAAAACGCTCACAAGTCTTCTCTGAGAGCATCATAAACATGGAGTATGTTTGCATTTCATTACAACAGCGTTTGAAGTATGCACCAATAAATTTTGTGTGAATTTGACAAACCGGATTACTTAGTGAAAAAGATCTAAAAAGATGTCCACGAAGACAAAATAAAAGATCATGATATTAAAAATAGAAAAAGAAAAGGGTGATATTGTAGTGGTCATTATAATGATGAAAACGTGGAGTACGAGAATGATGAGGACAATGTTGAAGATGCCGTCAATGTCAAAGAAAGAGATGGAAAAACATTTTCCTGGCTCTTGTCAACAGAACTCATGAAGCGCCCAGAATTGCCGAACAGCTGAAGGATCTAGAGGTCAACATGCAACTGTTCCAGAGGAAACAAGAGATTCTAGATCTGGAAACAGAGCTTCTAGAGAAAGAAGAAAATCTGGCTGAGAAACAGAAGAACCTGGAAGAATATGAGAAAGAGGTGAGAGAGGGTTTTGTTATAATCAGGATAAGGGGAGGTCTTTTGGCTTCTTTGGGGGGGGGGGGGGCGATGATCTAGAGCAGGGGTCACCAAACTTTTTTCACAGAGGGCCGGATAACTGACAGACATACAAGCGCGGGCCGCATAAGCAATTGTCCATCCCGTAGCTCTAGATATCCCGGGTTTTATCAAACAAAATCAAGTACAATGGTGGGCCGGATGAAATGATGCCGCGGGCCGGCCGTAGTTTGGTGGCCCCTGGTCCCGAGGCAAGGTGCTCGCCTCTCATGCAAAGGTAGCGGGTTCGATTTCCATCCCCGGTCGGTGCGGGCATATTGAATTTTTTGCTTTTGGAGGGGGGGGGGGAAGGATTCATGTCTCTGATCAAATGGTAGGTAGGATTGAGCACCTAGTCTTCTCGGATAAGTACGAAAAACTCGGAGGGCTCGTATGCACGTTGGTAGCTGAAAATCGAGAAAAGCAGGCCGAATAAGGCTACTGCCCGGGTAAATTCTAAAAAAAAAAACAAAAAAAAACTCATCCCTACCACAAAAACACACAGTAACAAGAAGCACAAAAAACTCATCCCTACCACAAAAACACACAGTAACAAGAAGCACAAAAAACTCATCCCTACCACAAAAACACACAGTAACAAGAAGCACAAAAAACTCATCCCTACCACAAAAACACACAGTAACAAGAAGAAGAAAAGTGAGGAGTAAATGCGAAGATCAGCGAAACCTCCTGAAATAAAGAGCTAAAACTCATCTTTTAGCTCCTCAGTGTCAGCGGCCTATGAGCCCAGACACACTGGCTTCGGTTCCGTCTGGCATCCGGTAGTGTTGCCGAAAGACGTCAGTTTCAACGAAAAGCGAAACGAGACGAAAACGTCTATGTGCTCTAAAAGTCGCAGTAAAGGTTTCTGACATCTCCTCGGTTTTTGATCGAGTCGAGACTGATGTCATTCGGCAAAATTACCGGAAGCGAGCCGAAAGCGAAACGAAACCGAAGCCACTGTGTCTAGGCTCTGAGGCTGTTAGCCCCTTATTTTTTAACTTGATATTTTTTCCACCCTGTTTCTTAGTGCCGTGATCATTGTATGCCATATATCGTGGCAGGGCCCGAACAGCAATAGTAACCTAGTTTTGATAAGAATATTCTGGTTTTGTAATATCATTGGCCCTGTCATGAAACTGCACAACTGCAAAGGGCCTAATTTTAAAGGAGAGATAAAATACGGTCTCATTTGAAATGTATGCCTTATCTTGAATACACCGTTAGTTTATAATTATGAATAAACATTTGAAGTATTGTATTCCCCCTTAGACAAAAAAAGCAAGTAAAATTTCTTCAAAAAGTTCACAGAAAATATGGCAAAAAGGAATTGCTGCCCTTGTGCATTTGAGTGGTTTTTTGATAGGAAAAAGAGACGTATTATTGCTATTCGTGTTATCCATGGTGGTAGCAAAAATATGGTTCTGGGGGAGAGGGGAATCAGATGATGACAGAATTATAACGGTGGCGTTGGTGGTGGTAGTAGGAGATGAAACAAACGAAGTGGATGTGGAAATAGAAGTAATCTTTGTTGTTGTATAGTTAAAAGTAATCATTGTTGTCGTAATCGTGGAGATGGTACTCGCCGTGATTCCTCATGGTAGTATGTATATTCATTGTATACCCAGGGTGACAGGAAATAGTTACAATCCTGTACGTAAATGTGGTTTTTTGTCTTGGTATTTTATTACAGATTTTGGAAGTTGAATCAATGTTGAATCACAGACAAGCGATTTGTGATCGAAGACAAAGGGCGTTGGTTACGCTGGACGAGGTATGTACACTGTACTTGCTTTCTGTGTTTCTCTCTCCGCCTCTCTCTCTGCCTCCCCCCCCCCCACACCTCTCTCTCTTCACGCCCTCACCCCCATTTCTGTCCACCCCACTCCCCCACCCCCACTTTCTTTCTCGTTCTCTCCTCCTCCTTCTCTCTCTCTCCCTCTCTCTCTCTATCTCTCAGTATATAGTATTTGCAACTGTGTCTATCTAATTAATTGTTACATCTTGTGGATGAGCGTGTGTTTGTGCCAATGAATCTCTTCACATATAGAACAAGTTACACGGTTTCTCAAAGTGGAGTTGTGTGGCGGTGGCCAAGCGCGAAAAACGACACGTTTACTGACAAAATGATTTTCATAAATAAAATGCCTTAGAAATAAGTTCAACATGGCTCTATTTGATGAAGTTAGGCTTAATTACTGATCTGAACAGATGGATCACATTCAACTGGTTATAAGGGAGTAAGTTTACTATAAAAAAAAAAAAAAGAAAGAAGAAGAATTATAATGAAGTACGTGGGTGAACATGTAAGCACTTAAAATGCCGTGACTACGTGGCCAAACACTAGGAAACGTTATATACTGCCTCAATCGTTGAAGATAATAAATTTTACGTGGACATATCCATTTGTGTCAAAATTTAATCATTAATCTTATAATTTCGTCGAGTAAAATGATAAATTATGATCGAAAATTTGCTTGTGACTACGTTACCACCTTTCAACGAACGACACTCTAGCTAGTATATACTTCTCTGTCCAATTGTTCTTGTCCCAGGTCTTCAGAGCGCATTGCTGTTACTGGATCTTGCGAAAATAGTTCTTTATGTGTGTTTTTGTCCCCAGGAACTGCAAAGTTTACGACAAGAACTTGAAGAAACCAGAGACCAAATACACTCAGACGGATCGATCCCTGAGTCTAACTCAGAGAGAGCCAGAAAGAATTGGTATATACAAAGTTTGAACCTTTGCCTCTTTGGTTCTCATTCATATTTCATTCTTCTTTGTCTCTCTGTCTGCTCTTCCTTTTATGATATTTTCGAGATTCTTCACAGCTGCTTTAGGCTGCTCTTTTCGCTTTGTGTCCATGAACCCCTTGTGGCTGTACATAGACTGATTTGTCCAAAAATTTTATGCAGCCTACAAAACTGATTTAAAATATTTAAATGACTGGGGGCAAAAGAACAAAAAACTGTTATCCCGAAGAATTATATTTTGGTGATTTGAAAAGTGCTTTAAGTATAGGACAGGGGGCATCAGTGGCCGTATGCATAATCAATGCGTAAACTAAAGTAAATACGTTGACTGGTGTTAACACGAGAAATTGTATTCATTTCTTGCGTTAACACTAGTCAACGTATTTACTTTAGTTTACGCATTGATTATGCATACGGCCACAGGACGTGTTTCAAATATGGCACGCTTATTACTCAAGGGTTAACTGATTTGGCTTTGGTTGATTCAATCAGCCACAACTCTTTAAGTGTAGAAAAGGAGCGTGCATAATTACTGCGTGTATATGGACAGATTGGTAAGCAGATCGCAGTGTGAGGCTAGGTGCAAGATGACAACAGAAAAAACAAAGACCGGTTAAAAATTGTGAGTGGATCTGGCGAACTCGGGCTGAAGGTGAAATCTATATACCTTTTAAAAGATCGAAATAAAATATTATATAACAAAATATTTTAACTGAACGCAGAGAAATGGCTAATCTTTTATACAAATCTCAATTTCCATTTAAAATGTTTCCCCCTTTAGAGGGGTTTTGTCAGTAGATAGGATTTTCAGATGCGGTACAGACGTGGTCCTGCTATGGATACCGGGCCACGTGGGGGTCACCGGGAATGAACGGGCCGACCTCCTGGCTAAGAGTGCCACAACAAAAACAGAAATTTTAAATATTAAATTAGATAAAAGTGACATCTATAGTCTAATTAAAAAACATATAAATGAAATTTGGAAAACTGAATTTGAAGGATACCTAAATCAAAAAGTAAACATTATAAAGCAGATATATCAGAACTGGGAAACATTTGTCATGGATTTTAGCACTCCCAGCGAGCTAGGCCTAAATACCCTAAGAATAGAAACTTACAGACTTAGGGGCACATGACGACAGAGCACATTCTTTTTAACTGTAAGAAAAATGTAATAGAAAGGAATAAACTTAAAAGGTTATTTAATGAAAGGAAAAAACCATTTACTTTGGCCGGTGTCTTGTCTCTTGTAGACAATAGTTTTAAAAAAGAAAAAAGGGCCCTTGTCAACAAAATAAATCTATACGTTGACTGTAGCAAAGCTGGCACCCCTGACCTGGCAGATCATGGTAGCAATGGCACCACTCAAAATCCCATCGCGGAATAGCGTGCTGAGGTCGGCCACCGGTGGGGGCCGGAGGCTGGGTGACGCCGTTTCAACCGCGCACGGACTGACAGAAGGCTCGCCAGCCATAAATATAAAACAAATAAGCATATACGTAACTACAATAATTTAATAATAAAATCTTAAATAAATAAATATATTAATATACAAACACATTGTTTTGTAATATAAATTTATTTTAGAACAGTTATCCTTTTATCTGCCAGGGCCGACAGACTCTTTCTGCCGACCCAGCCATACAGGCAGAAACAATGGCCTCGGATGCCTATTGCACCCGGGACCACCCAACGCAGAGTTTTTAATAAGATCCCTGAAATTATGCTCTGCTGCGGGACTAGTCTTGGTGCCGCCAGGCTCCCTGGCGGCACCAAGAACTAAAGACCAAAATTCAAAAACTCTGGAGCCCTGCTAGGTCTTAATATCTTATTACTTGTTTTAACTGGGGCTCTAGAGGAAAACAGTGAATTAGTGACATGTTATATTGGCTACAAAGGGATCAAACTCCTGAAAGGGACACACAGAGTCCCAGAACTGCTTCTCTGTCTTCCCCTTTTTCCTGTCTTGTCCTTGCCCTCGCCTTGGCGCATCCCAAAAATTAATAAATAAAAAACCACGAAGAATGAAGACAACAGTAGAAAGAAAGAAAAAAAAAGAACAACCAGCTAACAAGAAAGACCAAAGAGAGAGAAAATCCAGAACAGGGGGCCAACAGCACTATGCTGAGGCCCCCGAGAAACAAAAGAACTCATCGCCAGGGGTTTTGTCAGGAATTTGGTCTTTCACCTTGAGCCCAATTTCGCCAGATCCATTCATTGTAATTGGCTAGCACCACTGGGTACTAGAATACAGTGGTCGTTAAAGTTACATGAAAATCGTGATATTCTTAGAAAATGTATGGGGAACCAGAGAACGTTAAGAGTACATGAAGACCACCGTCCTGATCTGTATATCTTTAAAATTCCAAAATCTGCCAGGGACATGGTCAGACGTAACCTGATGGACAAGCAACACTTGCTGGAGACCACGGTCCAGAAATATCGATCTGAGCTTGCGGCAGCGACATCTACAATTGCTGGCAAAGACATCCTCATCAGTAGGCTGCAAGGGGCGGTGAGTCTGGGTGATGATTAGATAATGATAATGATAGGAAGAGGCTATTTGAAAAGCGACTGTTGTTGGGGGACCGTAGCATTCACATAGTAATCTATAGCTGAAAAGTGAACACAACTTAGTAATTTCTGTATTGGGAGAATTGCACTACGGTCCCCTAACGATAACTATTTGGGGAAAGGTAATCAGAATACTCACAACAGGATTAATGTTCCCATCTTGTGGCCCTGTTTCCGAAATGTTATTTTGGCCAAGACCCCACCGGTTAAAGATTGTTGTGGCCAGTTTAGCTAAATCTATTCATTAGCCTAACATCTTCTTAAAATTTTACTAGTCCAACAATACCCAATGGCGCAAATAGTCATGGCTGAAATGAGATTGTGAACAGGAGAAAGTAAGAGACAAGGCAAGGCTGCATGATTCAATTATGTTGTGGTTAGAATTCATAACTGCACTCATTCATCCACTTATCCATTCGAGGTGCCAGTGCCAAGGGCAGAGATCAGTCGAAAACAAAGACCTCAAAACAACACTTGTGAATTTATCCATGCTTAAGTTAGTCCGTTTACCATTTCATCCGGCATTCCATCCACCCACTTGTCAAAAGATACTGACTTACAGTAGTACTTTTCCTGTCATGAGTTACCTAATTCATCAAATAAGATCCATACAATCATTGTTTTTATCATGTCTATTCATTTATCCATCCATCCATCACTCCATCCATCACTCCATCCATCCATTAGTCCATCCATCATCCATCCATCCATCCATAAATCCATCCATCCATCCATTCATCCATCCATCCATCCGTCCATCCATCTGTCCATCCATCCATCCGACTATCCATCCATTTTCCTATTCATTAGTAAGTCCATCAGTCTGCACGTCTATTCATCGTTCTGTCACCTCTCCACAGGCTATAGAACATGAAGAAGAACTCGCCAATAAAGACAGACGTATCAAACAGCTGGAGTCCAAACTAACCTTAGCTTTATCAGAAACCAAAACCTTATCTGACCAACTGGCCAACAATGCCTACAGGGACATTCTTGGACATTCAAACGGCAGTGACCACAGCTCCAACCACGCCTCCCGCAGGCCCAGTCAAGAGCTGACTCCAGACTACAGCCGAGTATCTCTACGAAACCTCCATTACCGTCGGCCGTCCACCAATGCAGGCAGTGACCAAGGAGATGACTATAAACCAGGCTTTAACCCTATCACGAGCGACCACGGTACCACTGAGCTCCGGAACGGCACCAGAATTGTCCGGAAAAGAAACAACAGCATCACCGATAATGCCATCTCACGGTTAACCCTCTCCACGCCAAGGACGGACGATAAATTTGGGCGGGGCAGCAGCGCCTGCGCTATTCAGTGATGATCATCACGTGAACGAGTCATCTTCTGAAACCTTCATTTCCGTCCTTTCACAACTGAACAAATATTTAGAGAATAACAAGAGATTAATATAACCGTTGGTGGACCAACTGCAAAGAGCATCCCTACAGATCCACTGTCAAAATATCGGCAACTCTCACCTGCAAGCGGCAAATATTTGAAACTGGGGAGAAGGCGTATGTGGGGGAGGGAGGGGGAAATCCTCCCCTGTCCGTGTATCATTTTGAGTCAGCCGAGGGCAATGGACTCTTCTATAGATGGACTATCAATAGGCCTATAGTTACGGGCAACTATCACCTGATAGTTGCAAATGATAGACATGGAAGACTGGAGTGGGTGGGTTAGGTATGGGGGGGGGGGGGTCTTTCCCCACCCCCCAAAATCACTTTGGGTCAGCCAGGGACAACGAGTTCCTTTACTGACGGTTTGTGTTAGCACAAGAAAAACAATAACAACAAAAGCTGATGCGTCTCCGAAAACTCGAAACAGTTACTTAAAACGCGGGCAATTGTCAACTGCCGGTTGGAGGTGATCCAGATAAGAGGGAAACAGTGTAACCCAACCTCCAAATGTCATCAGGGGGTCAACAAGAGCTAAGAGCTCCTCCATGGACAGACTTCTGTGAAAAACAACTTGCGGGTGTCCACAAATTTTAAATAGTAAATAAAACGATGTGCAATGGACAGTTCCACATGGCATTCATAAAGACGGACTGGGTTCTGGTGCTTCTGCGTCCTCCCCCCCCCCCCCTCAAAATTCAAAGGGATGGATGGGGTGAGAGTCTTCTTGAAAAACTGCTAAGCACAACATCATCTTGTCCATATGTTTATGAAGGTTGTCCTGTGGAGGGATACGCGATGTTGCATCGAGTACAGTTTATCATGTATCTGTGGTGGTGGCACCACGTATGCCATCTGAATCAGAGTGTTTAAAACGCTTCCCCTCTAGAATGCAACCCTCCCAACGCTGAAGGAAGTTTCTGTAAAGAATAATTAAACCGAGAAGACATTGTTGTCTTTATAAACTTTGATTCAATTTAATTGTTCTTTAACAAGGCTCCGTCAAGGTGAAGAATCATTTTAATACAAACATTATTTGCCTACTCATATCAAGATTTCTATTGCATATAATGGTAATGACTGTCTTCAGTATACATGCTAACATTACATTCAGTATTACTTTCATCCTTATTGACATTATCATCATTATGACCATCGTCAGCAGCGTCAGTGATGTCATTATTATTATTATTATGTCATGCAATATTACGATCATTTTATTGTTCATTATTATTTATTATTAGATTATAACATTATTATTATTATTGTCATCATCATCATTATTATTATTATTACTTACCTGGCGTTGAAGACATAATATACAGGCTGTCCGGGATACTGATGTATATTGGAGGACAAGGTCCGTAGTCTTGTCCACGGAACTGCTGCATCTATTATCCTTATCTTTGTTATTCTTTTATTCTATTTTATCTGATCACATTGACTTGCAAAGATTTAAAAAAACTCTGCTATTATATGTGACTGCGATGTCGCATTGACTTAAACCTCTACTATTTTATCTGATCATAAAGAGTTAAGGGTTAAAAGTCTGCTACTTTATCTCTTTGCGTTGACCTGCAAGGAGTTAAAACTGTAGTGCGATGATGAGTTTTGTCTCTGCTCTCACAGTGAATTAATTAATATTCTGGCAGTATCATCTTGTCCTTAATTGTAAAACTTCTTACATATTCCCATGAGAATTTTCGTGCACCAGCCGAGTTACAGTTAACAGCAGTCGTCTACGTCACCCTCAGGCATTTTGCTAGGTGGCCATACCCTGGATTTGGTTAGTCTGGCCCCCTCCCCCGCCCCCGCCCCCGAAGAATTTTCATATCCTTGGTCTCAACCCCTCTTCCCTCTATACGGGTCTACGGTCATTAGAAAAGTAAATGTCGATGATCAATTCCTTGATTTTCTGAAACTTTTAAATTGTATCTTGGTGAAAACGAAAATTCAATCGATTTTCTCAATAAGACATCTTTTGACATGCGACTCATTTCATGCGGCTACGCGTCATTTCACAATTATTTGACTTATTTCTTCAGAAACAGGAATTTTACATAATCCAAGAACTTAATTTGCTGGAGAATAAGGAAATAAACTCAAATTTCCCACTTCATTACCACAATATTCAACAAGAGTCCGTACACAGCCCAGAACCACCCCTTCACCTCCTTCCGTGCATCCTATTCAAACTTTGGGGACAATTCTGCACCGCCACCATCCATCCAAGGGTAGGTACATTATGAATGACCCCATGGCTCAGCATGGTTCAGAAGAATATTATTAAGAAAAAAAATCTATGGGGTCTCAGCAAGGCTTTTATTGTATCGTTTCTGTATTATTTCTCACCCGAGGCTTTACAACATGCAACCCTTTCTTTTTGCCATATTTTGATTCGGAATAATAATTATAGAGGATATTATACTCGCTTGAAGTACAGTGTTACGAATTCAAGGAAGGGTGTGCCCTCGAGTGTTACAGATTTGGGGTATACTAATTTATGGAATTTAGGTGTTCGACTGCATTTAATAAAATATCGAGAGGTTTTAGAAATTACTCTGCCATACCATGCCACATACACTAATAACAATTTCGAGTACGTTATATCAAGGACCTTGTAGGGCCACAAATTTATTACTTAAAGTCCTAACAATTTCGTCTATCTTACATATCAAAAAGACAACATCAGCAGCATCAATTGAAAATACTAAAATACATAACTAGAAGTCTCCTCTAGATTCTTAAAAGATTAGAAACTCTATATCATTCTGACTCATTCACAGTTTACTTAGTAATTATTTATCTTCAGAAATATAGACTGCCTACTACCCCACAAATAATATTCTTATGTCTCAGACGACAATATTAACTCAGTTAATTACTTATAAAGGATCAAACCGTCAAGATACACTGACGTAGTTAAGATAGATCTAGATCTGTTCTCGGATGGGCTGGCAATCCCCAGCCTCATCCAGACACCTCAATTACAATTTACAAATGTGTATATCAGTCACTCATTCTAGATCTTAATTGCAAGTAAAACTTTATGGTCTTGCATGCCTTTGGTAGCACTTCTACTGGAAAATTAGGGTCAGATTCACATCATCTCGAATCATTGTGACGACACTTACGATTGGTTCCCTGAAACGATTTCAGGGAACTGGAGAAAATAGCTGTGGGTTATTTCATTGTCTATCCAGGACATAGACATGTCTTAACAGTCTGTTGGTTCTCTCTGGCTGAACCTTAGCCGACCACCCTCGTAGCTGGAAAGATCTACATGGAAGTGAACTAGCATAAAGATGTCTCCGCTTATCTTCTGCAGACCCAGCGAACTGCTCAAATTTGATTGGTGCATCCGCTTCAAGCTCAGCTCGCAGCGCCAATAGATTCTATTAATAGTAACAGACAAAGTTACTCAAGTATATCAAAACCGTTCGCAAAGTCTCTACACCCTAAACGTTTTATGTACGAATTTATTCACTCCTTATTCGCCCCGTCTTTCCCTGTTAAAGTACACCCAAACCACGGGGTTGAAAACTGCATCGTCACTGTTAATTTATCCATTCGTTCTATCTTGCCCCACCTTCTTTCCATCTCTAAGAAAAGCGTTACAAAAACAAACTGTCCACGGGAATAGTTCAAGGACGTTTGGACTGGCTAAAATCAATGATGCCATGTAATGAACAAAGCGTGACCTAGCACGGCAATTCAAATCCTAACCCTGACATACAGAAGTGTTTGTTTTGGAGTCTAGGAGGACTCGGGCATGGTATAGAGACAATTTCTTTCATTTAAGCTGTTCAAAATTGGCTCACAAGTCTCCCTAGGGTGGATCATTCCAAAAAAATGAATATTTATGTTCTGAACTTGCATTTTATTGTAAATCTGAAGCATTTTGATTAATTTCATTTCTTTCTTTTTTTTTTTATAATATACAATTTTTGTGAATACTCCCTTTTTCATCTTGGCATGGTCGTACAGCAGTTCATGAATTTATTTTTTTTAATTTAAAAAATTGTTTTTTTTTGTACTTGGATATGAATGTAATTTTATGTTCGATAAATAATGGAATAGACATTCTTAAACACAGCAGATTCCTGTACAAAATCAAAGCCTCACGTGAATAATTTAGACTGACATTCAGTGCCCGGAGCGACTGGCTTTCCGATGCTTGTCATACAAGTGGTAGACATGAATTTGTGATCTGCAGAGTCAATCTTGTACAATCAACGCTGAAACGCCCCTTAGAGCATGTCATTCCTAACTAATGACTCGTTTATTGCGAGTTTTCTGCCGACTGTTGTGACAAAAGACTATAGTGCTGTCGCATCTGCTGCATCTGCCCTCCTGGAAAGTGCCACCTATAATATATTAAGCTAAATAATAATATGACCAAAAAAGAAAGAAAGTATTGTTATAGATTGTTATGATAAAAATAATAAAAAATCAATACCGGGAAAAAGACAGAAAAAGACAAAACTGCAGACAAACAGAAAGCGACCGTAGGTCTTGCTTGTTCCAGCTTCACTTTTTGGGCAACTAAAAAATTCGACGTTAGACCTTTTGCTGCTTCAATAATATAAGGATTCAGAATAAGTCGGAACTGTGAAACAGCTAATAAGCGCCACAACGCATTTTAAACAAATGTCAAAGTGTGTATAATTATGTTGTTCCTCTTCTACTACATACTACAAGATCTCCGATTTTTCAAAAAATGGAGACAGAACGAACAAGAACTAAGGTTGCAAGAAAGAAAGAAGGGGAGCACGAGAAAAAAGAATGTATGAAAGAAAAGAAAATGTTATTATATTATAAATAATTACTTGATTTGAGGTCTTTATTTTAGGAGGTTTCGCTGCCCTTGGCATTCACACCTCACTTTACTTGTTTTATTATTTCTTGTTCTGGCGGGGGGGGGGGGGGGGGGAAGATGATATGGATAAATTTTAATCTATTAATTTCAATTTTGCCCGGGCAGCGGCCTTTCGGCCTGCTCTTTACGATTTCCAACTGCCAAGGTATCTTTAACGTGCGCAACGTGCACACGGGCCCTCCGAATTTTTTCGTCCTTATCCGAGAAGACTAGGTACTCGATCCTACCCCCCAATAGGACCAGGGACTTGAAAATATGAGAAAAATCCAATTTCCAAGAACTACTCGATCCTACCCCCCAATAGGACCAGGGACTTGAAAATATGAGAAAAATCCACTTTCCAACATGCCTGCACTGCCCGGGTTTAGAGCCCGGGACCCTTGGCATGAGAGGCGAGCACCTTGCCTCTAGACCACCGGTGGACATTTTCATCGGTTTTTTTTTGGCTGTTGTTGTTTTTTACTTGAGCACGATATAGAAATAAGGATATCGATTGATTATCACCGTAACACTTCGGGTCTCTCAGTGGCCATTACACTAGTTTAGTTGTTTAAAATATGCCGGCCTTTACGTTTGAACAGTCGAGTAAGATAAGCATTAACGGTCAGATTTTATATGAGCTTTCTATAAATGTACCTGTGAGCATGACTGAAAGCTCTGTTTGTGAAGAGTATTATAACAGGGCTAGCCAAACTTGCTTTATGTGAGAGCCACATGCGATAAACTTTAGATGTTCGAGAGCCACAAGATAAGAACAAAATTTACACACACGCTTTTATTGTTAATACACATCCTGTTACAAACAGTTTATTTATATATTAAGAAATACGTGCAAGCAACAATATTTACTTATTGATACAGTTTTTTAAACTGTTAATTTGTATCAGTTTCAGGAATGACAAAGTACACAAATTTACAATGTTTTCAAAATCTTCACTGATGATAGTCTTGACTATACTGAACGTATATGGTAATGAACTATTGGATCATCTCAAGGGGAAAAAAGGCAAATATCATTTAATAACCAAGTTAATTTGAAATAATCAGAACATTGTTCTTTATACCCTGGGTTTGTACATGAAATGAGTTAGTTAAACCACTTGACCTGGTAATAAAATAAGCCTGTAAAAATCTTACAGTATGTTCAAATGTGAACCAATGAATGGGCGAAGAAAAAAAATGGTTTTATGTTGTGGGGGCTGCATATTGAAGGTCAAAGAGCCGCATGTGGCTCGCAAACTGCGGTTTGGCCGTTCCTGGTATATAAGGAAACAGTGAAGTATATCTCTGGTTCTGTCATGATACGAGAACGTTTATTGTTGTTATTTTTTAGCCAATATTATAAACAACTCTTGTAATGGGCTTTTGCTTGAGGGAGGATTACTTTAATATTCAAATGTTTATCACTAAAAAAATGTATTTAAGATGAGGAATATATTTTTCAAGTAAAACTGGTGTTTTTTTTTAACCTCTGTCATGTATAATTGGGTTCTTTCCCTGGTGCGATGTCAATTCACCAAATTCCGTCCGTCGACTTGCGCGCGTATCATCCATATCAACAATGCAACAATTCGCAACCACACCCCTTCATAATTGAACGAAAAAGACTAGAAGTACCAGAGAACTATGTGAGTGATACTCGCAGTGTTTATACGCGCGCAAGTTGCTGACACACAGTGAATGAAAGAATGGTCCGTCTCGATAGTCCGTGTCTCGGATCATGCGAGGACCAGCGATATCACTGTCTAATTTTTTTCCCCTGAAATATTTGTCTAAAAGTTATTTTATTGTTATGTCCCTGTTATGTGCGTTACTGTATTATTTAATTATTTTTGGGGGGGGGGGGGGCCCAAGGGGAGGGAGGGGGGGATTTCAAAGTGTATTATATCTGCATCTGAAAGTGAATATGTGATATTTCATTATGTTATCAATACCTTGTTTAATGTTCAGTAATTTATCCGTGTATTTTTTAATTAATTTATTTATTTACTCATTTAGAAACATCTGTGATACTTAAAGGGCGTAAGGCAATGTAAACTGGCAGATTCTAATGTATGCTGTGAAATCATAATGACTATATGTGATCATTATGAGAGTCGCATGAAAAGAAATACTGGCGGGTGGATGGGTGGACGGCTGGCTGGAAGGATGGATGGATGGATGAATGGATGGTGGGTGCATGGATGGATGGACAGATGAATGGAAAGGATGGGTGGGTGGGTGGATGGATGGATGGATGGATGGATGGATGGATGGATGGATGGATGGATGGATGGATGGATGGATGGATGGATGAATGGAAAGGATGGGTGGATGGATGGATGGATGGATGGATGGATGTATGGGTGGATGGATGGATGGATGGATGGATGGATGGATGGATGGATGGAGAATGGAAAGGATAGGTGGATTGATGGATGGATGGATGGATGGATGGATGGATGGATGGATGGATGGATGGAAAGGATGGGTGGATGGATGGATGGATGTATGGATGCATGGATGGATGGATAGATGCATGGATGCATGCATGGACTGATAAATGTATGGATGAAATGATACAATAATGGACAGTCTTCTTTGGTTATTCCTTATGCATCCCTCCTTTGAACACAGGGAGGATTGTATCTAAGATATTACTGAAAACCATGTTAAATATTCACTACCTTGTAAATACTCCCTTCCAAGAATGAGATTCATGTCAAACTGGACGCACTGAGAAATCCTTATTCCTTTGCATACTCAGGTTTTTAGATCACTTTTTATGACGTGAAAGTGAAATAGATCACTATCATAATGTGACAGTTAGATCACAGTGGTTTTGCGAAGGACCACTACCGTGACGTGACAGTTAGATCACTATCGCGACGTGGCATAAACTGGCATACTCAAACGTGTGATTTCTCTCGTAATTTAAAAGACAGTAGATCTGTTATGACAGCCTATAATGGCGACATTGCCTTGATAGGGAAGCTAATTATATTGACCCCGCCCCCCCACCCCCACCCCCCACCCCGCCCCAACCCTGCCTCCAAGTAATAAAATAAATACAATGCAATATCCAGGTTTGTTGTTCTTTTTGCACGGCTCCAAACTCTCAAACGTGCCCCAATAACTGATATTTAACAAATGTAATGTTTGATTTTAACAACTAGGCCATTAAAATGTTTATTATCACACTTGCGCCGATTTATGAGGCGCGAAAACGGAGAATGGCGGGGAGATGATCCCACAACGCACCCTTCAACCTCCCTTCCCCCTACCCCCTCCTTCACCACCCACACACATACATCAATATTTCATCACTCTTATAAAGCTTACATCTTAAGAGTTTTTTGACAAGCATGTATTGAACTTGCAAGCCTGAGAAGTGGAAGATATGGATTCAAATCCTGTAACTCACGAGGTAACCCCCACCCCCCCCCCCCAAAAAAAATTGTACAAATGACACCAACAGTGAACGCTAACACATCATGTTATTATTATTTTTTTTTTTATCGTTTTACTTTTGTTCAGATTTTCCAATCTGGCATGTTCTTCATAATGTACTGAGCTTTACCTGGTAAGAGAGGTCACAATAACATAACCGCTCCCTCTATTATTAAATAAACCATGCCCTTTCTGGCTGTTCCGATGCGTTTGTGAATTTTTGAATTTTTTTATGTCGTGTCGTTTCTGTTATTTTCATTGTTATATGGTTGGGACTCATGTGATTTTAGTGTGTATTTTTGCAAGACTTAGCCGTTGTTTATTTTCAGCTTTTTGGAGTAGAAGACCGAATTCGTGTTTTGATCTTCCTCACGTATTAACGAAATATTGTAATATCTGTTTCTTTTTTTTTTTTCTTTTTATTTCATAGAAAGGCAACATAAACAGGGCAAAGTAATCATAGATTTACAAAAGGGTGCTGAAAAACAGGTATGAGTTGCAAAGATTATCACCTAAAAGAAATGAAGGAAGAGAGAGAAAGGACTAGGAGGGGGGGGGAGAGAGAGGAGGGGGAAGAGGAGGGGGAAGAGAGAGAGGGGAGGAGGGCAGAGTGGGAGCGGCGGAGGAGGAGGGTGAAGGCAGAGAGAGGAAGGGAAGAGAGTGAACGAGGGGAGGTGAGGGAAGAGAGAGAGGAGGAGAAGGGGGAGAGAGAGAGGAAGAGAAGGAGGAGGAAGAGAGTGAAGGAAAGAAGGTGAGGGAAGAGAGAGAGAGAAGGAGGGGGGAGAGAGAGAGGAGGAGGAGGAGGGGAATGAGAGAGAGAGAGGAGGGGGAAGAGAGAGAGGAGGGGGAAGAGAGAGCGAGAGAGAAGGAGGAGGGGAAGAGAGAAGGAGGAGGAGGAACACAGCGAGAGGAGGAGGAAGAGGAAGAGAGAGAGGAGGAGGAGGAGGAGGAGGAGGGAGAGGAGAGACAAACAGACAGACAGCAAGTGGGAGGGGAAAGCAAGTATAAAACCTCTACGCGGGCAAAAAATTAATATGTGTACTGAGAGAGATATGGGCAGGGACCACAGACAGACATTCAAAGAGAAAAGAGGAGAGAGAGAGAAAGACAGACAGGCAGGGATGATACAGGGAAGACATTACAGAGGGAGGGAAATTATGTCCGTGAATGCATACCTAAAATCAAAATCTCATATCAATGGAAACTGCACGGACGAGAACGCTTTGGGAAGTTGCTTGAAGACGGAACATTAATTTTTAAAATCAAAAGCCCTGTACAGTCACAACTTTATTAATATTTTAGTAAGTAATCGCAAATGCAGAATGCAAAGAGATTGGACAGAATGAGAGGACAGAAAGTGTATTCCTACAGTTTCTCTATGGGTAAAATCGATAAAATGGGTGAAATTTCAAGTTTCATAATAATAATCTATCCAACGTTAATCTTAGCTCATGAGGAGTGGGGGGGGGTGGGGGAGGGATAAAGGGGCAAGACGGTGTATAACTAAGTAGGCAAATATTGGTGTATAATCCCATGGAGAAAACGGACAGCCAGGAGGAAAGAAAATCTAGATCCACGAAGAACACCTGAGAAAAAAAAAAAAAAAAGGTTATATTCAATGTTCCCTCAAAGCTGCGAGTGTGCACGGCTGTGATGTTGCTCTATTGGTGCTGCGCACATCAGAATGTTGCACGAAAGTTTCAATGTCGTGCACCAGCTTTTGAATTTGGGATATTAATTTTTTGCTCAAAGCATCAAACGTTCCGCTTAGTGATGTGGAGAAATTGGAGGAAGCGTTGGGTATTATTTATGAACTATGAGAAAAAGAAACTGAAATAGGAAATCAATGAAATGAGAGTAAAAGTCATACATATTTAAATGAAAAACCATTGTTCAGTATTTAAGTATTATTTTTAAATGTCTCGTCTACAGATTACAAACCCTATTTAAAAAAGAATTTTGATATATAGATGAATTCTTAAAATAAAAGCAAGTGTATTCATTGAAATAATGTTAAATGACCATGCAAAAATATAAAAAGTAAGACTAAATTTTGGCATGATTGATGTTACAGTAGACCAAAAAACAAAACAAAAAAAAAACCAACAACAACATGAAAAATAATCCTCGAAAGTCGCAGAGAAATTTTTAAAAAAGACATGAATTGTATTAATTCTTGTCTTTAAAAAAAAGGCAAAAGAGAAAAAAAAATGCAAACACATGTATTACAGCCATATCATCACTAATTTTACTAACTAAAAAAGTGGCAACCACCATCACAGAGAGAGAGAAAGAGACAGACAGACAGACAGACAGGGAGCGGGGGAGGGAAAGGCGAGAGAGAGAGAGAGGGGGAGTGGGGGCAGGCAAGAAGAGGGGGTTCAGACAAACCGACAGACAGGCAGGAAGGCAGACAGATAGTCAGACAGAAAGCTGGGCCAACGGATGGACAGGCGGACGGACGGATAGAAACAAACACAGACAGACAACAGATAGATAGATAGATAGATAGATAGATAGATAGATAGATAGATAGATAGATAGATAGATAGATAGATAGATAGATAGATAGATAGATAGATAGATAGATAGATAGATAGATAGATAGATAGATAGATAGATAGACAGAGAGATAGATAGAGGGAACGACTGGTGGAAGGAAATACATATAGACAGACAAACAGACAGACAACCAGACTAGATAGATAGATAGATAGATAGATAGATAGATAGATAGATAGATAGATAGATAGATAGATAGATAGATAGATAGATAGATAGATAGATAGAGTGAGAGAGAGAGAGAGAGATAGATAGAGGGAACGACTGGTGGAAGGAAATACAGACAGACCGACAAACAGACAGACAAACAGACAGACAGACAGACAAACAGACTAGATAGATAGATAGATAGATAGATAGATAGATAGATAGATAGATAGATAGATAGATAGATAGATAGATAGATAGATAGATAGATAGATAGATAGACAGACAGACAGACAGACAGACAGACAGACAGACAGACAGACAGACAGACAGACAGACAGACAGACAGACAGACAGACAGACAGACAGACAGACAGACAGACAGACAGACAGACAGACAGACAGACAGACAGACAGACAGACAGACAGACAGACAGACAGACAGACAGACAGACAGACAGACAGACAGACAGACAGACAGACAGACAGACAGACAGACAGACAGACAGACAGACAGACAGACAGACAGACAGACAGACAGACAGACAGACAGACAGACAGACAGACAGACAGACAGACAGACAGACAGATAGATAGATAGATAGATAGATAGATAGATAGATAGATAGATAGATAGATAGATAGATAGATAGATAGATAGATAGATAGATATCCAAGGAGTTTATTCTAGGTCGTCAAAGATTCGGAAAAGTCACTTTTAGCTGAAAATTGTTTTTTAAAAAAACTACCAGCACGCAGATGAATATAAAGTGGTAATATTAGGCCTTTAGTGGAAATGGCCTCTAATAAAATCGATTGACAATGCGGCAAAACATTTGATTGGAAAAGAAAGGAACAAAATATAAATAGCTAATTTTATACTTTAGTACAGACAACTGTAAACGAAGTCTAAAGAAAGTATTTTCAGTATTATGAAAGTTTAACCCCGGGTATAGTCTGGGCGTGGGGTATATTTTGGCCTGTTACACCGGCATACAATGAATTCCAAAAAGAATTTAAAATGGAAAAATGTACGTGTATGATCTCTCGGATTTTAAGTCTTTCATCAATTATAAACAAAGAAACAAAATTGCAATGGATAATTCACTGATTGCTGTGGTGTTTTATATTTTGAAAATATTCCAGTTTCTTAAAGTCGAAAGCTAGCTTTTTTTGTGTGTGATTAAACGTTGCTTACAATGAGTGACACTGCATTGTCATTTGGCATTTCCATGCTGCTTTTTGCTTTTCTTTGATGGCAGTTCTTGGATAACTGAAGCCTTTCTGCTCCTGGAAAACTTTCCCGCCTAGAAATGAAGACGACATAGCAATTTTTGACATTGCCTGACTGTAAAACGAACGTAAAACTACAATACGGTACTTAGATTGAGTGTAACTCGCTGAAGCCTTAGAAATCACTTATCAAAACTAGCCCTTCCACGGGCTCTTGCCCATGCCCTGGCTTTCTCCGCTTCTTTATAGGTATAAAAAAAATACATCTTTCGCATGCAGCTAGTCTTTGCGTCGTGGATCGCTCAAACAAATCCATAACAGTAGTGCTTTACCAAACGCTGAATGGCTCGAATGCCTCATGACGACATTGGCAAAATAAATTTTAGTCAATCTAAATTCAATTCTCATTGATAAAGGGAGAATATTTAGAGTAACAGCTACTTTTTTTTATCGATTGTCTCCCTTTGGGTGTCCACTGCATAGACAGTGATTGTGTGTGGCCGGGGGGGTGGGGGGGGGGGGGTGAGAAGAGGAACGGCCGTGGTGGCGATGACCTATGGCAAGGGATACCCCTGGGACAGCCACATATGTTTGAACCGTCTCTTATAGCTTTGCAATAACATTCCACGTGATTGGCACAAACATCCGTCATGGGGTCCAAAAAATTCTGGATGTGAAATACCACCAAGTGCTGAAAAGGAGATTGCACTGGAACAGTTGCAATAGTATTGTATGATGACAACCCATCAGAATGAATTATGTTGCCAGGATCAAATTCTCTAATGGCAGCAGAGTAGCGGCAGATCTAATATTTTTCTGCTTACTCTTCGCCACCAAGCTCTTGTCACTGGTCTCAATGACCTGGCCCAGGGCCCCCAATGTGATAAGGCTTATTGGCTAAATGGTGGGAACATAAAATGAAAATAGCAGTACCACTGGACAATGGTGGACCGTGCCAGACTAATATAATGGTTCACACTGGTGACAGGTTCCTTAAAAGACCTGAGATAACAGCTGTACAATGTTAATGAAAGATAGGAATTCTCCCAAAATGAGCCAGTCTTCAGAGACAATTTTACACCCTGGTAAAAGTGCAGTTTAGCCCCCCAAACTTCTCCTGCGCAGGTCAAGTGTGTGCCTCTCAATTTCATTAAAAACATCAGCTGGCCTGTTCACACGATCCATAAAAGGAAAAGTCATATGCCTTTAGCCAGAATTCTAGGCAGGCAATTGTCGAGCTGGGCGTTTACTGTATAAAAAAACCCACAACATCATTATAGAAGACTAACTCGGTCCCCCCCTCCCCCCCCCCCCCGGAACATGGCCGCTCCTAAAACCGCGTCCTTGTGGGGGTCTTTGAGCCCCCGCAGTTTGGAAAATGAACTATTACTGAAGGAGTTGGTTTTGCTCTGCGAATACTGGAACATGGATACGCAGAAAAATGGGTAAATGCACTTTAGCCCACACACTTATGGGATGGACAGTCTCTGCCCCACTCTCTACTCACCTCATCTGCATTTCACCTGGGACATTAAGCAGTCACAGGTAGCCTACTGCAAGAAGGTGGAGTCGGCACTTATAGCAAAGATAGCCCCGTTGCTTCGCCCGCCATCTTCCCCAGATCTGAGCGGATTCAATATGGTATTCCCCATGTCAGTGGATTCGATAAGCGGAGAGGCAGAAAGAACTGAGGGTTCTACAAATCTGTAAATGAGACAATCATATTGTTAGACTGGAACATCAACCCACTCAAAACAATGCTCAAAATCGTGAAGTTTGAAGAAAGAAGCGGCTACCGCTACGACTCTGTTTATTATTCTCAAGACAAGACTAATACGATTGGCCGTGAGAAAGGGGATGCAAGGTATGAGACATCCAAAGTTTGGATTCTGTTCATGACTGGGTCCAGTCTATCTAATGTCTCCCAGCATTTATAGTAATTAGAATCAGTCTAATTATACTGACCCAAAAACGTCATCTCTGATACAGCCTCATTAAATTGAAAAGGCATAATTGACCCGCTCCCCATCAACAGTAATAACTCGAGAAAAGAGAAAAGTGCATTATACCTTCTTTAAGATTCTTTGAGGTAGTGTTAAAATATCCATGTCTTGTCTTCCAAGAGACTTGTCTTCCCCACTCCGTGAAATAATACTAATAGGTTAAACAAAGCACAGCTGAGTTTTTGCTCCACCTCCACCTGAGCATTAAAAATAGAAAAGCTCACAAGACAGCAGACATATTGTGAAGTGATTATTGCTCGGGAAATTTTAAGAAAGGAAAAAAAAAGTGGCACGGGGACTCCAGCACACATTACCCTACTTAGCTACACAAGGTATGCCGTTTGACTATGTGGTTGCGAGAGCACTTTTCCCATGACAAGGACGATCCTAAGTCTAATACTACAGTACCAGTTGCCCCTTAAGATCTAAGGAAGTAGGTTCTAATCCGTATGTTTTGTCCGGCCACCAGGTTTTAAATGTCCACATAACTTGGGGATGACATTATCATTTAGTATTAAAGGAACCAAAATCGATACCAAAAAGATACCATTCCGAAGGAAAGGGCTAAACACACTTAACAATCTTATCTCCTCGAGATTTGAAAATGGAAATAATACATAAATTAATATCTGTTCAGACAAAAAACAGCAGAAAATGAAAGGCATGGACCAGTTTTACATGTTAGCTCGGACTTTTTCCGAATTGTACATTTTCAAAAATGTACCAAATAAGAAAAATAAAAAAAATAATCTTGGAGAATAGATTTTTTTATTGTGATCACAAACTCAAAACTTGCAACGAACAAATCACAATAATCTTTAAGGAGAAATAAAAGCAATTTGACAGTTGGATGGAGAAAAAACTAAAGTGATAAGTCTCCGAAATGAAATTGGCATTCATCAAAAAATGAATAAAACTATGTTATGCACCAATTCTCCACCTTTGAATGCAAAGGGCTTTTTCATGAAGCCACCCACGGTAACCAAATTTTCTATGTAAGTTTCAAATACTGTGGAATGTGCACTGAAGTTTGTATTGTTTTATTGGTTTTGTTTTTCAATTTTTTTTAGTTTGCTTCGGGCCATTGGCTGTTCTCCTCTGATCCCATTTTTTCACGAATACATGGCCCATGGTGTGAACATTTCATGCCGGACGATATAAACTACTCAGCGTGCTAGCGGTGAAGTTAGAAGACAGGAAGGAGTACACGGTACAGAGAGTAGAAAGTGATGGGGTGGGGCAGTGGTTGGAGGCTGCGTGGAGTGAGGGTTTTATGCTTGTATAAATATAAAATACTAAAATGGACCCTTTATACATTTTGTAACTGCTTACATCTACAATTATTCCATTTGCACAAAGTCTGATTGTAAAATGAGTCTCGCCGTGCTGTAATTTAATGATCCGTGGCCGTATGCAAGAACTGTACATAACTAGTTACCTGGTGGATCGGCCCAATGCATCGGTGCAGAACACTACTTGGCATGCCAGAACTCTGTGTAAGCCTAAATATGTACGTGTAAAGTGGTTCGTAACGTACATAATTTGCATAATTGACTCAACGTATTGAATCCGAAATGTGATGGAGATCTGCCTAAGATTAACGCTCACCCTGCGCGCTACCCGTAAAGCCCGCTGCCCGGTCAGTGACCTTACTCACGGAGAATCTTATCTGGGGTCACTGACCTGTGCCGCTAGACGATGACCACATACGCTGTCCACATGGTTCAGTTTTTATTTGATCGGTATGAAAACAATTCGCTGCTATGCCTTATCACCCTTGATAATGAATTAACCAGCAAAACCTTAGTCTGTCAGACTCTAACCAATGATCTGACTTACGATTCCAAACTGACAGCTGTAGTTTTCGTGAGAACGGAGCATGATAACTAGCAATGCCCTCCCAAGCCCTACACAAATGGTTTCATCCTGATTGACACATACTAATAAACCAATGTGGGCAGTTGGGGCAAAGATTATTTCAGAGCTTGTTTCTGATTGGTTCTTAGATACAGACAACTGCAGATGGTGGTCAGCTTGTGATAAAATGAGATAATATTGCAAATTTGTTGAGCAACAGTTCGCATGTTCATGTTACAGCTTTTGAAAGTGTGGGGAGAGCCTTTGAAAGCTTAGTCTTTGTGATTCCAACCAGTGGTTCACTGGTTAACATGTCCATGCGTTTGATTTAGAAGAGATACAGTGAACAATAAGACGGTGGTTACGTCTCAAAAAGGTCAGTGACCCGACACGTGACAATACGGCTTGCGCGTGGCGCGGTCAGCTTGACCTTGCCGACTTTTGCCGCTCGTGCCGCATGAGCGCTTGCGAGTCAATACCGACAATTGCCGCCCCGCGCAGGGTGAGGGTTAAGAAAAGATAGAGAAGCGCTTAATTTCTCCGGTTCTGTGTCAACTCTGCTATCCTTATTTGATTGAAGGTAATAATTCTACTTAACAAGTTGCAAACATTCTGTTACTAATGAAAATTTTATGAAACTTCCAAATCTATCGCTGATGTTGTCTCTAATGTGGGTTTAATGTTTTCAAGAAGTGTGGAAGAGAGGAAAAAAGAAATTTTCCTCATCAATTTTAACTTAAACAAAATCAATAAAAAAGTTTCCACTTCACAAAATGACAATATTGTGAGATAAAATATTAGTTACTTTCTTTGTGTTCTCCACTTCAAACGATGAGATGAAAAAGAGCAAAAACATGCTACAATGAATGCCAAAGTGTACGCACTATTAGTCTCACAGTCAGTAGCCTCCACTTTGTTTACATCATTTTACATAGGCATGAGTGAATTTGTCACAGTATCAAGTGGCTGGGATTGGCAGACACAAGTTCTGTGCATGCGTAATGACAATTTTTGTCACAGCAGTAAGCAGCAATGGATGCATAGGGAGGGGTTGGTGTAACTTTTGTTCTTGCATACCGACTAAATTTGAGTTTACACCGAGGTGGCCGTAAGCACTACTAAGCCTGTACCATAATGCAAAACTGGTGGATTTACACCAAGTTCATGCATCTGGCCACTGATATGTGCAAAAAAAAATTCCAACCTTTTTCAGCCGTACCATGAAAAAGTGAAATGTACTGCCACAGCCAGTGTTTCCATCCAGAAACCAGGCGTCATTTAGCCGGGTGGTCTGCCTTGAAACAGAATGTTATTTCGTCAGTCAACCAGAAATGAAAACTGGGCATTAGATAAAACATACCTACATATGTGAATTTATGTGTGTGAGCTTCATAGAACTTACATGCGAAGATTCAAAGTGGAAATATGTCGTTCCATTTTTTTACGATACAATCACAAGTGACCGGGACTATGCTTTGTTCCAGTTTGGCCAAATGAAGCTAATTATTTTTGTAAACACCAACCAAACTACGACCGATACACATTTTTCTGGAAGAGCTGGATAAAGAATATGTTGTAAAGCATTTACTTGAAAATGTATTGTCCAGTTGGCATCAAAATTATTCTGTGAAATGAACTTTTAAAAAAACTAAAGAGTTAATGTTACTTGACCTCTGAAGAAACTAGAACATGAAATTATTCAAAATACTTTTCATCACTTATATGAAGGAAAAGCGATCCACCTCATTTATCACAAATAATTTGTGAACACTAGTGAAACCTGGCATCAGTTGGTCGGGTGGGCTGCATGTGTTTCTCTTTTCAAAGCCTTGTAACAGAATGTTATTTTCTTAATCAACCAGAAATTAAAACTATGCATTAAATAAGATGCATGCTATCTACATGTGAGAATTCATGAATGCAAGCTTCATAGAACTTGTACTAGAAGATTCAAAGAGGTGATGGGCTATTCCCCTTTCTTAAGGCACATCCACAAGCGATAGCCAGACAGGATTACACTTTGTTCTGGTTTGCAAACAAAGATAACTATTTTAGTAAACACCGCACAAAGGATATGTTGTAAAATATTCTAAATACAACGTTAAAAAATGATTGGTAAAGATGGCATCAAACTATACTATTTGATTGAACTTTTAAAAAAAATAAAGAGTTAAGATTACTTCAGCACATTACAAACTAGAACATAAAATGATTCAAAATACTTTGATCACTTATACTTACATCATAATCTGGGCTTTTAATGCACTGTGCTTTTTTTTTAAACAACTACGCTGCCATCATAGCACCAAAATAATTGGAACGGGAAGAGTTCCGGACATTCAGACCACCGTCAATCCCTAAAGCTAACACTAAACCAGTTTCTAAGCCTGTCTTTATCCCTGTTACCAATCGCTGACCCCATTGCTTACTCTTTTAACCCGAAATGAAAAAAATATTGGGACAGTTTGCAAAGAATTGTAAGAGTTCAAAGTCATCAGGAACTCTTTCCATTAGACCTGGATCCTACAGATCAAGCTAAACCTAGCCAGCATCCCTATGTTAATCTGATGCAGCGTTGTATAGGATTTCTGTAAGGTTGGTAGGATTACCAAAGGGCTGGATTCCCTATGTCAAACTGATGTCAGCACAATGTCATAACCAGAAGATCTACATAGGAATGATGCCATTCCAATGTGTGAACTTGACATTATTCCTAAGTGTGGGATTTCCATGGGGTCACCGGCTGGGAGGCGACAACGTCAACATTGTTAGATTGGTTCGCTTTCTGAAGGAGCTCGATCTGTGCTTGTTGTGCCCCTATTTTTTATTTATCTTTTACTGGTACACACATTTTATTAGGCTTCAAAAAGTAACAGAATAAGATAAAACAGAAGAGAACGGATACATTTTTTTGTTTAATAAAAGGGAATTAATGGCTTTTCCCCTTCAAATACGGCTGTTTTCCCGGATTCCTTCCCTTTATCAGTTAAATGTGAGTTATATAATATATTAATCATATAAGCTATAAATACGGTGAACATTATGGGAGGTTAAACCAAGCCATCATCATTCTATGCCAATTGGTCATCACAAAAGGAAGTATAAATTGCTGGAGATTCTGTTCTCCACTCAATCTAAACTATGAAGAAGAGCCAATTATTGTCAAAGTAGTAAGGGTATATATAACCTGCTGATGACAGAAAATATAACCATTTAATTATTTTCGTCAGTAACGCTCACCTTGTCTCAAAATCTATAGATCTATTCCTTCCTGGGTATGAAACAGAGAAATTTATGTATTTTATAGTCAAAGACTCCAACAAAAATTAATATGTTCATGCTTCAGATTAAAATAATAATAATAATAATAAAGTTGTACGTAGGCAGAGTCAACAGCGCCTATCTCGTCTCTAAATCCAACACCTGCGATCAGTATTAATGCCATTTCAGCCACATGGAAGGTTAGACATAATGCGTGTGTTACTTTCGTTTCAGAACATTATCTTCACAGTATTTTGAAACTAAGCTTATTAGTTGCATCCAAACTAAAACTAACGAAACAATCTGAACTATGCTTGAAAAATATCGAGGGGCTTATGCGTGGGAGAAGGGGAGGCCGAGGATGAAATCAGCGGTAGTCAACAGTTCAGCATTCTGTGTGAAAATATTTAAAGTGGAGGTACAGAGAGACGGGGGAGATAGGCGGAGAGGAGAAAACGACGGGGAGAAAGACAGAGAGAGAGCGAGCGGCGAGAGAGAGAGAAAGAAAGAAATTAAAAGATCAAGAAACCAAATTTACACTTATTAGAGGCCTATAACTTATTAACAAGCCACCCCCCCCCCCCGCCCCCATGATCACTCTATTTATCTGTTTGTTTATCTATTTAATTATTTATTGTACGGTAGCATTAGCTGTATTACACGGTTTACACGTCTACGGTATTACTAGAGAGTATAGAATCTTTACTCTCTAGTATTATTATTGACAAACTGGCAGTCAAACGATTGCTCAATGGAGCATTTACCTCCTCACATTGTACAATAATTAATACGGTCGTAGATCCTCATGAACTTCACCTTGTAAGGAACGGTTTCAAAGTACTTGTAGCTTATATAACACTGCAGATAAGATAATCCATCATGGTTTGAAACACCTTATCACTTTTGCTAAGAGTAAATTCCACGTGAGCAACACACCTGACTTAGTCTAAACTTGTGAAACGTAAAGAGTGGACGGGCATTTATCCCTTAAAACATTCAAAGAGACGACCCTGAACTGCAGAGATTCTGTGCAACACATTAAACAAAGTGAGCTGATAAAATGTACTTGTGAGCATGTCTTTGGACATGTGAGGGATGGGAAGGGTGGGGCTTTGTGGTGAGCGGTCCATATATATAGCTTTCTCATGACACACCTTCCACTGTGGAGCTTTGCAAATTAAAGCCACTCCTCTCTCACTCTCTCCTTTTCTCTCTCTCTCTCTCTCTCTCTCTCTCTCTCACAGTCTCGGGCATGTAGAAAGGGAGGGTGGGGGTGCTTATGATGGTGAGCGATTCAGTTTTCTCGTGACTCACCTTACACTGCGCTGTGGAGCTTTGCAGATAAACCCACTTCTCTCTCCCGGCCCTCTTTCTCTCTCTCTCTCTCTCTCTCTCTCTCTCTCTATGTATCTCTCTTTCCTTCCCTCTCTCTCTGCACTGGAAAGTTCTTTGGTTTCTTGGGGCCTCAGCCGAAGGCTGTTGGTCCCCATTCTTTTTTCATCCGATTTTGTTAATACCCCCCCCCCCCACCCCCAAAACATGTTTTTCTTTATAAGTGACACGGCCCATCTGTGACCCACATGACCTGTATCCTTTTAATTCATGACTGCCAATTATCTAGAAAAGAACAAAATTCAAGTAATATATTTTTTTTCTCCTTTCGAAACGAAACGTTGCCTTTCATCTTCTACGTCAGCTGCATGCCCCTTCAGACGAGGCGACTTACAAGCTTGGGTTTTGTTGATGTTATTGTTGTTGTTTGGTGGCATATTAGAGGGAGAGAGAGAGAGAGAGAGAGAGAGAGAGACAGGGCGACAGGGAGAGAGAGAGACAGACAGACAGAGACAGAGAAAGACAGAGGGGGAGAGAGGGGACGACACAAATACAACTAGGGAGAGAGAGGGAGAGACAGAGAGAGAGAGAGAGAGAGAGAGAGAGTGAGAGAGAGAAGGAGAGGCAGACAGACAGATTTAGATAGTTCATTTTGATTTGGCTATTGTGCCCCAACACCTACGATTTGTATTTTATATATTATCTTATTATTGCATCTTTTATGCTGGCTGTTGATGTTATCTGTGTCCCGATGAAAAAGAAAAGCACTGAATGAAGGCAAAATTTAGAAAGACAAGTATCTGATTAACAGTGTGCACCATAATAGAACAGTGTTACAGTATTTGACGTGAACAAATTGTTTTTCAGTTGATTTTACCTACCGATACCCGAGACACAGAGTACCGAGACAGTTCAATTCCCCAAATTCCGTCTGTCGACGTCCGGGCGTATCGTCCATGTCAACAATGCAACAATTCGCACCACACTCCTTCAAAATTGAATGAAAACAACTAGTACTTTCTTTTTCATTTAACGTGGGGGGCCACTTTTGTGGACCCTGGCTCAGCTGCACCATTTGCAGTTTTGTACCATATTACATGTATTATGGTCCATGGTAAATCCGGCAATGAAAAATCTCTGTGCTGATCCCCTTCCCTTGATGCACTAACCACGTGCTTATTTTGCTTAATAAAAATAATGCTTAATCCAGCCCTGGCAACAACAACAGTGACAAACAAATTCAAATAGCATGTAAATAATTATGTAGTATGGCAGGGGTGGCCAAACCGCGGCTCCCGAGCTATATGCGGCTTTTTTTTTTATCTACAAATCAATAAATATGCGGCTCGTGGAAATATGTTTCATCACAGTTTTATGTAAAAGATGAATAAGAAAGAATTTCAAGCATTATAATTACTGGACGAAGAGGGGGGAGGGGTCAGAATGTCGGAACACTTTCTTCTGTTGAATTCAGGTGTGGCTCAAAATCAACGAAAGTGTCAAAACTATAGCGACCCTCAACATCTTTAAAAATACGTGCATGTCCACGCACATCTTTACATCTTTCAATGTAGAACAAGATAGTTTGCAGAATTTAAGGCTCAGCAGTTGAAAAACCGTTCATGATTACGTTGGAGGCCTTACTTCCAACTGGTGCAATCAGGTCATCGCCACCACGGCCGTTCCTCTTCTCACCCCCCCCCCCACCCCCCCGGCCACACACAATCACTGTCTATGCAGTGGACACCCAAAGGGAGACAATCGATAAAAAAAAGTAGCTGTTACTCTAAATATTCTCCCTTTATCAATGAGAATTGAATTTAGATTGACTAAAATTTATTTTGCCAATGTCGTCATGAGGCATTCGAGCCATTCAGCGTTTGGTAAAGCACTACTGTTATGGATTTGTTTGAGCGATCCACGACGCAAAGACTAGCTGCATGCGAAAGATGTATTTTTTTTATACCTATAAAGAAGCGGAGAAAGCCAGGGCATGGGCAAGAGCCCGTGGAAGGGCTAGTTTTGATAAGTGATTTCTAAGGCTTCAGCGAGTTACACTCAATCTAAGTACCGTATTGTAGTTTTACGTTCGTTTTACAGTCAGGCAATGTCAAAAATTGCTATGTCGTCTTCATTTCTAGGCGGGAAAGTTTTCCAGGAGCAGAAAGGCTTCAGTTATCCAAGAACTGCCATCAAAGAAAAGCAAAAAGCAGCATGGAAATGCCAAATGACAATGCAGTGTCACTCATTGTAAGCAACGTTTAATCACACACAAAAAAAGCTAGCTTTCGACTTTAAGAAACTGGAATATTTTCAAAATATAAAACACCACAGCAATCAGTGAATTATCCATTGCAATTTTGTTTCTTTGTTTATAATTGATGAAAGACTTAAAATCCGAGAGATCATACACGTACATTTTTCCATTTTAAATTCTTTTTGGAATTCATTGTATGCCGGTGTAACAGGCCAAAATATTGTCACAAATCCCAGACTGGGAGATGTAATAGTTATGACAGGACGACAATCACGAACAAACAAGTTTAACACTTAACAAAACAACCCATCAGACTCACACATTTATTAAGCATAATTATACATATAATAGCGCAATTACATACATTATATTATTGAAATGACTGCCGTACAACGGCCTTATTCTCACACACACTCTCCCTCGGACCCACAATCCGGTAGTCACTCCTAAAGGCACTTCGGCCTCAGCCCCTCCCCTCAGGGTCTTAATAGCACATTAATAAATTACTGGCACCGCAGTCTCTCAATATCACATTCCTATTGTCATACCCTTAGCACTCCCCTAGCACCTCAGCAGGGCAATAACACATTATTATTTCCATAGCCATCAACATGGCAACAACATAGTATCAGTTCACTAGCCTATCAACATGGCAACAATATAGTATCTCATTCACTCTCATATCTACGTCCCTGTCCGTGGCCTGACTGCCACGACTTTATGTGCCTCTACTGTCCTGCACTGACAGCCTCACTTCTGGCCTATGTGTGGCCTCCGGCCCTATGCTGGCCTATCCCCTGTGCTCATCGAGGTGGCTCTGCGGCCCGTCCCCGACACCTACAAGAATAACATTACATTGGTATAATACCCTACCATTTCTATTCACTCCACCTCTCCTTACAATCCACGAAGCGTACACACACTAGTTCACCTTTCACTCACCACACATCTTACGGTAACACACCTCCATCGGAGTACACACTACTCACTCGCGCTACAAATCCATGAACTCACTTTCATCTATCGCTCATGGCGCACATTGCTATATCCAATATCACAGACTTCCACATTCCTCACATATACTTATTTACATCATGGTAATAGACGAATATAATATAATACATCAATCATAATAATCAATCAACGTTCTACATACCAGTCATTACTGGAAAGACTCTCACTAGTCTTCTCGACTGCTTCCCTTATGTCCGCCCGATGGGCTCTTATTCACAGGTCCGCTCCGTCGGACCTTCTAACTTGCAGTGATAGTTATACAGCGCTTTCGCCTCATTCAGACCCCCCCCCCCCCACTACTCACAACAGCACGCTTAACTTGCTGTCTACTGTGAGCCCTTCTTACTCTACACCCGCTCTGTAGCAATCCCCTTAATTGCACTCACTCCACTCGTGACATCATCCCCCACCCCAAAAAAATTAATGCAATTAATTTCAAATCGCATCAAGATGACTGTCAACGAGTGAGCGTGAGCAATACCTACACCAAAAAAACTGACCTAGCAGTTCCCCTAGTATATAAAATACCGAAATCAGGGGGAATTATGGGGATCAATATGGTCTGCAATATGCATATATGTGTCACATCATGAATAGCTAACTAATCACAATACTTAATACAGAATCAAAAACCACTCAACCTATCAACCATTCTTCATATCATATTTATAATGTCAATATTTTAAAGTCGACTCATTCACACAAATCCTGTCAATGTTCCTGTCCTCCGATGTATAAGCTCCTGAAATCTTGCCCTAGGCTCGACTAAGGTAGTCGGCGATATGATTGCTGGTTCCTGGAATTGGTTGAATAACGAAGGTATACGGCTGCAAAGCCAATGTCCATCTAGACAAGCGTGGGCTGGACGAACGATTCTTCGACAAAAATGTTAGTGGCTTGTGGTCTGTCTGGATACAAAATCCTCGTCCCATGAGATAACGTCCTAGTTTCTGGACGGACCAGACAATGGCAAGACACTCACGCTCTATCACAGAATACTTTCTTTCTCTCTGCAATAACTTCCTACTGACATAACATACAGGATGGAGACATTCGTTCTTCTCCTGTAGAAGACAAGCGCCGACACCAGAGTCCGACGCATCCGTTCTGAGGATAAAATTAGATCGAAAATCGGGTAATATCAGAATGGGTGACGATGATAATGCTGTCACCAAATTATCAAATGATGTCTGACATTCAGACGTCCACTGGACCTTATCGGGTTGTCCCTTCTTAGTAAGGTCAGTAAGAGAAGATGACAAGGAGGAAAAATTTGGAATGAACTTTCTGTAATAATTTAAAATTCCCACTAAGCTTCTGACTTGTTTCTTTGTTTTAGGGATTTGCAACCCTACTAACTTGTCAATTTTTGTTACTTCCGGTCTCTGAACACCTCTACCCACGATATGTCCTACGAATATTATCTCTGGACATGCCAAATCCATCTTTGCGGGTTTAGCAGTTAACCCAAAATGACGTAATCGTTTAAAAATTACTGTTAGTGTCTGAATATGATCAGACCATGTCGACGTATGGCATGCTATATCGTCAAAGAATGACACGACATTAGGTATGTCCTTCAACACTAATCTCATTAATCGTGCAAACGTCGCTGGCGCGTTTACCAACCCAAATGGCATGACCTTAAATTGGAATAATGCAATGGGCGTTTGGAACGCCGTGTATTGTTTAGACTCCTCAGTAAGCGGGATTTCCCAATAACCTTTCGTTAAATCTATCTTGGAAAACCACGTGGACCCGGCCAATGAAGCTATTAATTCCTCCTGAAACGGAATAGGCTCCCTATCGCCTACCGTAATAGTGTTCAATCTTCGAAAATCAATACAGAACCGCACCGATCCATCAAGTTTTTTTCACGAGGACGATGGGTGATGAATACGGCGATGTTGATGGTTCTATCACATCTAACTTCAACATTGACTCAACTTCCTTTATGACTCTATCTCTCGAAGAAAAAGGCAGCGGATACGGTCTAAGAAATACTGGCTTATCCGAAGTCAACTTTATTTGGTGCTGAATCACCGTAGTGCGACCCGGCAAATCCGTAACAACATCCGGAAATGACGCTAACAGGGTCTCAAGTTCCCTACTCCTTGAACTCGTAAGGTCAGGGTTAATTTTTACGTCCCTGTAACCTTGTGTCGCAGTTAACTCCGGCAATTGAATTTGTAACTCTTCCTGTGCCTCGGTGTCGCTAACGTCACAGTCCAACTGGTCTACGACCCCCGTACAAGCAGTAGAGAAGACAGTCTCCTCTGGTCTTGTCTGTGCACACAGATACTGTGGTCTCTCATAAAATCTCTGTAGCATATTAACATGGAAAACCTTACTCGCTCCATCAATGTGGATAGCGTAATCTACCTTTGAAACAACTCGCTCAATAACATAAGGACCTTTCCATGTCATCAATAACTTATTATGGTCCGTAGGTAACAACAATAGGACCTTGTCTCCTGGCTTAAAAATTCTCAGTTTGGAACCTCTATCTTTATAGTCTTTTGCTCTTTTCGAAGCGATACCAGAAGCTTCTTCTGCTATAGTGCGCGCTGAAGATAGTCTTTCTCTTAAATCAACAAGGTACTGAAACACCGAAATCTGCTCATCGTCTCCCGATGATGGCGACGTCATCATGTCCCGAAGAACATCAGTTGGGCCCCTAGGACTACGACCGTACATCATTTCGAACGGCGAGAATCCCGTTGACTCCTGCCGTACCTCTCTGTACGCGAATAACACTGCAGGGATATATCTATCCCAATCTTTAGGGCGATCAGCAGCTACCTTACGCAGCATCGACTTTAACGTCGAGTTCAATCTCTCGCACATGCCATTAGCCTGCGGATGATAAGGGGTGGTAGTGATGGGTTGTATGCTGAATAAGCGGAACAATTCCTTCATCATCTGCGACGTAAATTGCCCGCCCCTATCAGACAGAATTTGCTCTGGTATTCCTACCCTAGCGAAAATTGCAAACAACGCTTCCGCGACTGCCTCAGACGTTATGGTCCGCAGAGGAACCGCCTCTGGCCATCTCGTAGCATTACATATGACCGTTAAGAAAAATCGATTCCCCCTATCGGTCGCTGGGTGAATGGGGCCAACAAGGTCTATCGAGACCTTTTTAAACGGTTCCGAGACCGTGGGGATCTTCTGAAGAGGAGCCTGGGGTGTACGACCCTTATGCGTCGTCTTTTGGCACGCACTGCACGTCTTACAATAGACCTGCACATCTCTGTGGATCGATGGCCAGTAAAAAATTTTAAGAACCCTTTCTTTGGTTCTAGCTATCCCCATATGACCCGCTAATGGGACATCATGTGCCAAATGCAATACTGTTGCGATCAGCAACGCTGGCACAACGACCTGCTTTAAAATGGAGGACACCGTTACATACTTACGGAACAGAATGCCCGCCTGAACAATAAAGGAGGACGACCCGTTCTTATATCTCCTCGTTTTCTCGGTTCGCGCTTCCCCAAAACATGGGTTTAGTGATGGGTCCTCCCTTTGTAATCTCGCCAAGCGCTCTGGCGTGATATCTAGGTTGACCGCTGGCGTCGCCAAAGGTCTAATCTTATCTTTATCCGCTACCCGTCGACGTGTTTCGACCGCGGCGCAAAAGTCAATACCTTTTGATTGCGACCATGCTTGCACGTTCTCATCGGAAGGGGAAACTACCCGTGATACATTCCCAATGATGAGCTGGGCGCCTGGAAAACAACCAACGACTGCTTCGACTTCCCCGCTAAGGAAAGGTGTATCTATCATTATTCTTGCCATGGGTAATTTCTCAATGGCCCCCGAAAATTGGATGCACGGGACAGTCTCACCTGTAAGCTGTGAATCCCGAATGCAGTCCCTATGCACTCCCACAACGGTAGATCCTGTATCTCGTAAAACCGAGACCGGTTCGTCCCCAACAAACCCCGGATAAACCCTAAGACCACCTCCTGTATGACATGAATTTATAACGGGGATCTTTCTCCCACAAGGTAAAACACCGGAAGATAATAACTTCTCACAACTGGGACACTTAGAATACTGTCCGCCTCCGTTGTCCGATGTAACACACGCAGCCGCATGATGAAATTTATTTGGGGAACATGGACTGGAGCTACTGTCCACGTTCGCCGCTATCCTACCTGCAGGGCAGTTCACGCTGATGTGATCTGCTCTTCCGCAGTTCCAACACTTCGCGGCCCTACACTCGCGCGAAAAGTGACCCACGCGTCCGCAAGTCCAACACTCCGCTCCCTGTGCTGCCCTAGGCCTGGGTCCCCGTGACCCCTCGCGACCGGAACTAGAGTCCCTATGCCGTCGGTCATCGGCAAAGGTCACAACTCGCCCCCGGCCATTACCGCGACCTAGCCCTCCTGCTCGGTCAAACTTACCGGATCCATATGCCGGTGATTGGTGATAGCCCCTATGCTGCCCCTGGGCTTGCCCACTATAGGCACCACGCTGACGCGACCTGTCCCTAAGTCCTGCCGGCGACCCCTCGACAACGGCGACGTACCCAGCATCTTGGACGTACGCCCTGGCGACTGGTTTGGACGGATGCGCCGTACGGTATGCCTCCGCCAACTTAGACGCCTCCTGCACCGTCGCGGGTTCGTTCTCTTTCAGGAAAGCCACCAGATCTTTGTGGCACGACGCGTACAGCTGGTCACGGATCATTAGGTCTTTCAGTTTAGCAAAATCCGTGCCCACATGCGCCAAGTCTACCCAGTTCGCGAAATACTCCGTTAGTCTCGCGACGAAGGCGGCAAAGTCCTCCCTGGTATCTGCACGTGCCCGCCTAAACTGCTCCCGGAAATATTCCTCGGTACGCGCAAATCGGCGAAGCAGCAAAGCCTTCAGCTTATCGTAATCTTGCACGTCTTCGCGCTGTAGCTCTTTAAAGTAGGTTAACGCTCGCCCCTGCAATAGCGATGCCAGGTACGTGGCCCATAATTCCTTATTTTCCCCCCATTGCAATTGTGCGTTCAGTTCGAACCTGTAAAGGAAGGCGTCTATGTCGTCCTTCCGGTCGTCGAACGTAGGGAGCTTAATCCTAACGCCACCTTTATTGTGTACCTGCCGCTCAACCGTTTCCGTTGGCGTGTTCCTCTTGAGTTCTAACTCCGCAATCTTTACTTGCGCCTCTATCTCCTTTAACCTTATCTCCTGCTGCTTAAACTCCCTTTCCTGTTGCTGAGCCTCTAACTCCTTTAACTTAAACTCCCTTTCCTGTTCCTGAGTCTTAGCCTCTCTTTCTTGTTGCTGAGCCTTAGCCTCTCTTTCCTGCTCCTGAGCCTTAGCCTCTTTTTCTCGCTCTCTATCCTTAGCACGCTCATCGCGCAAATCCGTCTGCTGTTCTTTGATCCAGCCGCGTAGCTCCTCTCCCTCAAGGCCAAGTTCCTTACCCAACTTCATTAATTGTTGGAGTTCCGCCATTTCACAGATTTATGGTTATGGTATGTATTACAAAAACGGCTAACCTGTCGATATGATCACTAACAACACGACCAGAGACCTGAGATCACACCAGATATAACCACACCTACTTGTATCAAATACAATTCAGAAATTTACCTTTACAGCACAACTAATTCTATATTCATAAAATGTACTGCACTATTAATAATAAAAAAGAGTAGAAAAGACAAGAATAAGGAAATTCAGTAGAAAGACCACAAGTACGTCAAGGACAACGAACCAGACTAGGACAAAGCTTCTACAAAAAAAACTATAATGGAAAAAAAAAAATGCAACCTAACTACGCCGATTACACAACACGGTACGAACAAGAACAGAGTCTGAAAAAAAAGAACGTATCTATAGATAGGTAGAAAGAGGGACAAGAGAATACGTCTTCCTGCGGAACAGAGAAGATATCGACGCTACAACTAAACACTAACAAAGCCCTACAGAATGTTCACCGTGATGAACGAAGTTCCAAGTTTATCACACCTTTTTTTTAAAGGATAAACTAGGTTCAACACAGCAAACGAACACAGCAAAAACAGAGAAAAAGACAGATTAAAGGAACAGCCCACAATCCAGGGCACAAAAATTTTGACTTTTACTCAACTTTCAAATTTTGAGTTTAACTCCTCCCCTTAATCGGAGCTCTGGCCGCTTGACTCCTCAGGCTGGCACACACACTCTGCAGAAATTTAAGTACACATTAATACATATTCATCAAAATACATGCATCAATACATATTCATAAATATACATAAATCATATCATCATGAAATTTCCATTCATCCCACGAACAAAGACAACAGCACGAATTCCTAGCACAACAGAAAAACAACTAGATATAACGAATACACAATGTCAAAATGACCACAGGTAAACAGGACGAGCCCCCAGTGTCACAACGGACGAGCCCCCAGTGTCACAAATCCCAGACTGGGAGATGTAATAGTTATGACAGGACGACAATCACGAACAAACAAGTTTAACACTTAACAAAACAACCCATCAGACTCACACATTTATTAAGCATAATTATACATATAATAGCGCAATTACATACATTATATTATTGAAATGACTGCCGTACAACGGCCTTATTCTCACACACACTCTCCCTCGGACCCACAATCCGGTAGTCACTCCTAAAGGCACTTCGGCCTCAGCCCCTCCCCTCAGGGTCTTAATAGCACATTAATAAATTACTGGCACCGCAGTCTCTCAATATCACATTCCTATTGTCATACCCTTAGCACTCCCCTAGCACCTCAGCAGGGCAATAACACATTATTATTTCCATAGCCATCAACATGGCAACAACATAGTATCAGTTCACTAGCCTATCAACATGGCAACAATATAGTATCTCATTCACTCTCATATCTACGTCCCTGTCCGTGGCCTGACTGCCACGACTTTATGTGCCTCTACTGTCCTGCACTGACAGCCTCACTTCTGGCCTATGTGTGGCCTCCGGCCCTATGCTGGCCTATCCCCTGTGCTCATCGAGGTGGCTCTGCGGCCCGTCCCCGACACCTACAAGAATAACATTACATTGGTATAATACCCTACCATTTCTATTCACTCCACCTCTCCTTACAATCCACGAAGCGTACACACACTAGTTCACCTTTCACTCACCACACATCTTACGGTAACACACCTCCATCGGAGTACACACTACTCACTCGCGCTACAAATCCATGAACTCACTTTCATCTATCGCTCATGGCGCACATTGCTATATCCAATATCACGGACTTTCACATTCCTCACATATACTTATTTACATCATGGTAATAGACGAATATAATATAATACATCAATCATAATAATCAATCAACGTTCTACATACCAGTCATTACTGGAAGGACTCTCACTAGTCTTCTCGACTGCTTCCCTTATGTCCGCCCGATGGGCTCTTATTCACAGGTCCGCTCCGTCGGACCTTCTAACTTGCAGTGATAGTTATACAGCGCTTTCGCCTCATTCAGACCCCCCCCCCCACTACTCACAACAGCACGCTTAACTTGCTGTCTACTGTGAGCCCTTCTTACTCTACACCCGCTCTGTAGCAATCCCCTTAATTGCACTCACTCCACTCGTGACAAATATACCCCACGCCCAGACTATACCCGGGGTTAAACTTTCATAATACTGAAAATACTTTCTTTAGTCTTCGTTTACAGTTGTCTGTACTAAAGTATAAAATTAGCTATTTATATTTTGTTCCTTTCTTTTCCAATCAAATGTTTTGCCGCATTGTCAATCGATTTTATTAGAGGCCAGTTCCACTAAAGGCCTAATATTACCACTTTATATTCATCTGCGTGCTGGTAGTTTTTTTAAAAAACAATTTTCAGCTAAAAGTGACTTTTCCGAATCTTTGACGACCTAGAATAAACTCCTTGGATATCTATCTATCTATCTATCTATCTATCTATCTATCTATCTATCTATCTATCTATCTATCTATCTATCTATCTATCTATCTATCTAACTATCTATCTATCTATCTATCTATCTATCTATCTATCTATCTAGTCTGTTTGTCTGTCTGTCTGTTTGTCTGTCTGTTTGTCGGTCTGTCTGTATTTCCTTCCACCAGTCGTTCCCTCTATCTATCTCTCTCTCTCTCTCTCACTCTATCTATCTATCTATCTATCTGTGTGTCTTCATGATGATCTCTAACATTATCATCCGACCATATAAAGTGCCAAATCAAATACAGACTTACTTTACACCTTTTCATAAGGTAATCTGAAGTCTGGGTCAAGGGCCAGAGTGTCACGAGCAGAGTTAGGGTCTTGGGGATGTTACGACTGCACGAGAGGCAGCTAACTCACACTCGGACACAACCACACAAGAAAAGTATTAAATAACTAGAGCGTATATATGTCAGGCCGGTCAGGCCATAGTTTACATAAATATTAATAACAAAACAAAAGACAATAGGGGTATATATTCAAACCAAAAAAACTCTAATTAATAACTTAACCAATGATATTCATGTAACTATGGAGGTACTGCAATCAATAGCAAATAGGTATATTATACGAAACTAGATATCAATTTAAAGTGACAGTTGAGTCGCCACTGGCCAGTCGCCAGGCAAACTCTCCATAAATCATATGGGCTTGAGTGTTAGGAGAGCCCAGTATGTTCAAAGCCTACAGAAGCACTCTTCGGCTTGTAGGTAATTTAAGCAGTTGCCAAAAGACTATATTTTATGCACAATCACTATTCAATTCATCAACAATGTGCTATATTATTCCAATCATACTATGGCAATAGATCTATGATACAGGACACTCGTGGTCGAGTGCCAGCTGGGGTTTCCTTAGTCTTCCTATGAGGCTGTAGTTCTCTCTCTATCTCCGATCTCTATTATGCTTGAACAAATAAGATATATTACCATTGGTCACGCCTACTGGTAGGCGCGAACATCAATATAGCGCCGTGTGGGCTTTCAAAGGTCAGCCCACTCAGACCTTTCTTTCTAGAGCTCAGTCAGTCCGTTAGCAAGGACTTCTTTTCTTCAAAGCACACAGTTCAGGTACTGGTCAACCGGAGATACTTCACGACACGATGCTTCTGCTCGTCTGTATTCACTAAATCTGAACGTTACACGATGTTTTATACTATCTAACTACCCAGCGTGCTAGTCCGCTGGCCCAATTAGTTCAGCTATCTCATAGGTCGAAACCTCCCCCCATTTTAATTGTAGTAATACGTCTGCACTATTCTACCAGCCAGTTAACGTGCAAAACTTGTCTAGTCATAATTAACAATGTCAACTATCCCCACCTTGTTTCACCCTTACTCCATTACTTCTTAATCACGAACATTAAAACCGACAAGCGTGCATCTAACAGTTTAACTTTACATTTATTTACTCACCAACTATAATTCGCGAGGGCCGTTCAAGGCCACCAGCCAATTTCTCATGGCCCTGGTAAAACAACAACAACTCACTCTCTGCGTGAGTTTTAACAACATCTGAATCATGACACATCCCCCACCCCAGTTAAAATTTGCAATTTTAACGATATAAATGATTATCGTAAGGGGAAGGCATGAGTCGAGAAATTGCTCGAAAGGTGAACTTAACTAGGTAATCACTAAGACTACTACAAAAGTTGAAAAAAACCTACAGGACGGGTATTCTTGATGGACAAAACTTCATGAAAATCTTAAGGCTCCGTCCAAAAGTATATATCTCTCTGATGATTAAATCTTACCTCTAAATACGTAGACATTAACAATCATAACTCTAAAATTTTAGAGCACAACACTGATCCTGTGCGAATGTCATCAGGAATGCAAACATACAATGAATAATACTCAAGAAAAGATAACTATAGTAGCATCGATGGCATTAGTGGATCTGGACTCCTGGTCTGCCATGACTTCTCGTCCTCGACCCTGGGCAACAACGTCTGGTGTGGCCAAAATACGGGTCGACGTCAGTAAAATAGCTGTTGGATCAAAGGAAAGCAAAGGGGTAGGTGAAAAGTGTTCACAATGGGTGAACAATATGTGATACCATCCCTCGGTCTCTGAATGAGGTGATAATCAGTATCCAACGCCAATACATATGACAGACTAAATTACAACAAGATTAGGGTAACCGTGATAATTTTTGTCGGCATGGACATTATCTCCACCAGGAATGGCCTTTATAATGAAGCGGTATTCCTGAAGGGCCAGACTCCATCTGGTCAAACGAGCGTTCTTGGCTCGGTTCGATTTTAAAAATAACAACGGTTTATGGTCTGTCTCGATGACGAATTCCGTCATAAGTAGGTAGCGGGAAAACGCGTCTACGGCGTATACAATCGCCAGGCATTCTCGCTCTATAATAGCGTATCTCTGCTCTCTCGGAAGTAATTTCCGGCTAGCGTACATACAAGGGCGCAATAAGCCATCTCTTTCCTGAAGCAAAACAGCTCCAATTCCTTGGTCCGACGCGTCAGTTCGGACGGTGAAGGTGCGTCTAATATTCGGTAGGATAAGCAGCGGCGAACTGGAGAACAGTTGCTGCACTGTCGCGAGCGCGGTGGCGCACTGCGTATTCCAGGTAATTTTGTTGGGTCTGTCTTATCTTGTAAGATCGGATAACGGGGCCGTAAGGGCCGAAAAATTAGGAACGAATTTCCGAAAATAACTTAAGAAGCCTAACAGGCTACGAACCTGCTTCTTAGTATGAGGAGCCTGGAGTTTTAAAATCTTACTTATCTTACTGTCGTCCGGTGTTTGGACGCCTTTGGCGATAGTATGTCCCAGAAAGTTAATCTGCGTATAACCCAGGAAGACTTTGCTAGGCTTAGCTGTAAGCCCGGCATCTCGAAGTTTACTAAGCACTGGACGAAGTGCTTCTAAGTGGCCTTTCCAATCCGTATGGAAAGCGCAAATGTCGTCAAAGTAGCTTAGGACGCATGGTGTCTGCTGCAATAGGATGTTCATCATCCTCGCAAATGTCGCTGGTGCCGTTACGAGACCGAATGGCATGAATCTCCATTGCATGAGACCCATAGGGGTCTGAAACGCTGTGTACTGTTTACTGGCCTCTTCCATTGGGATTTGCCAGTAGCCTTTAGCCAAGTCTATTTTCGAAAACACGGACGACTCGGCCAATCGCGCAAATAGATCTTCCTGATTCGGGATAGGTTCAGCATCGTAAATGGTTAGAGCGTTAAGCTTCCTGTAATCGATACAAAATCTAACGGAACCGTCTGTTTTCTTTACTAGTACAATCGGCGAGCAGTAAGGGCTCGTCGAGCGCTCAATGACTCCTAAGCTGAGCATCTTTTCCACCTCGGACTGTATGGTGTCGTGCGCTTGCAGCGGGCGCGGGTAGGGTTTGACAAACACGGGTACGTCCGAGTGCAACCGGATGACGTGTTGAACTAAGGATGTTTTACCCGGCAAATCAGTGAATACTGGCGAAAACTCCCGAACAAGATTCATGATGTCCTGTGTCTTACTTTGATCCAGCTCTGGATTGATATTAACGGAAGTCGCGTCCTCTGTGGCTTGCAAGGATAGGAGCGATCTAGTCATAGATAATGGCTCCCGGTCGTTGTCATCGATAGTGACCATCGCTGCGTTTGCTTGGGCCACAACATGGCATGAATGATCGTGATGAGTTTGATCATCGGTAAGATACTTTTTCAACATATTAATATGGTACACCTTATCGTTACCACGTATGGTAATGAGATAATTAACTCTCGAGAGTCGCTTTTTAACTAGAAAGGGGCCTTTCCAAGTGAGGAGTAGCTTGTTATTCGTTTCTGGTAGCAGCACCAATGCCCGATCTCCGACTGACAGGGTTCTTAACCGACTACCCCGATCGCGATATCCTACAAATGACCTGGTCCGTACGCATGCAAATTGTCGAGCCAGGTCGCATGCATTAACTATTCTATGTCGGAGATCGACTATGTACTGATACGCGGATCGCGTATCAGGAACGTCGGTATCAGAACCGGCGTATAAATCGCGTAAAATGGCCATCGGGCCACGTGGTTTTCGACCGTATAAAAGTTCAAACGGGGAAAAACCCGTTGTCGCATTTGGGAGTTCCCTATATGCGAACAAGATGGCCGGAAGTCGACGGTCCCAGTCACCAGGTCTATCGGCGGAAACGCGTGCCAGCATAGTTTTCATGGTGGCCTTCCAGCGCTCGCAACAGCCATTGGACTGTGGATGGTATGGCGACGTAAGTTTCTGCCTAATGCCCGTGAGTTCCAATACTTTCCTGAAAAGGTCAGAGGTGAATTGCGGACCTCTATCGGACAATAATTCGGATGGGAATCCGACACGTGTGAATATGGTCACCAATGCCTCGGCGACGTGATCGGCCGATATTTCCTTTAAAGGGACAGCCTCAGGTCAACGGGTGGCATAATCGATTACTGATAGAATAAACCGATGGCCTCTATCCGACTTCGGTAATGGCCCGACGATGTCGACGGCAACTCGCTGAAATGGAGTGGAAACCGGCGGCATCTCTTGTATAGGTGCCCGCGAAGTTTTTCCTTTGGGGGTTCTTTTCTGGCATGTATCGCAAAGCGACACACAGCTATTTATGTCCCCGTAAACCCCGGGCCAAAAAAACTGAGACAGGACTCTCGATTTTGTTCTCGCTTTGCCTTGGTGGGATGGCGTGTCGTGCGCGAGGCGGGTGATGTCTCGGCGAAATGATCTCGGTATGACCAATTGCAAAGTAGTTTCGCGCTTTCCCCGAAAAACGCGATATAGGAGGTCGTCTTTAAGGCAGAACCTGGATGTATCCGGGTTGTCCGGATCAATCTTAGCAAAGAGGGGCTTTAGTGATGGATCTGTGCGCTGTTCGTTACGAAAAATCTCGGGGGTTACATCCAAATCGACGACAGGCGATCGTAATGTGTCGTCACTCTGGCGACGCGATTGTTGTCTTGTCGTGACACACGCAATGTCGTTATCATCCCAAATCCCGAGTTCGCAATCGGAGACGTCCTTTAAGTGGGGAATATTCCCAATGATTAGGTCGGCGACCGGATTTGGTAGCACGCAGGCCGTGACAACACCAGTTATAAACGGTGTGTCAACATATATTTCCGCCAAACGAAAATGTTCAACTGAACCACCAAAAGTAATGCATGTCGCATCGCGATCCAGGAGTTGTGCAGGACGGACCAACGATTCACGTACACCGACGGTCGTACAGCCTGAATCTCGCAATACGGATGCTCGTATGGCGTTTACTCGTCCCTCATACAATGTCAGCGCGCCTCGCTCGTGGAGGGCGGACATAACTGGAATAACTTTATCTACGGTTTCGGCATTCCTAGTTCTGTAACCGCGGTTTTCGGTGAATGCTACAGAGCATGCATTTGCCGCATCTAATCTAACTCTGCATTGTCGCGCAATGTGGCCTCCGGCGCCACATCTATAACAGTAGACTGGATTATCATCCCTTCGAGGTGTACCTCGATAAGAAGGAAATGTGGGCGCTTGGTAGTAGTTGTTACGCGGTCCTCCGGTAGGGAAAGGACGTGTATATCGGGGCTCCCAGTCCCGAGAAAATTTATGGGGATTCGGTTGCCTCCTGCTAACCGGCGGCTCGGACCGTGGACGAACCTGCGGCGACTGTCGAAAGGGCTGTCTTGATTGTCTCGACGGTACCGGTGTCTTAGTAGCAGCGCCGGCGTAACACGGTTCGCTTACTTTAGCTTTAGCTAACGATCGATTAGGGTGAGCCGCAGCATACCGTTCCGCTATCGATGTTATCTCGACGGTAGTTTTGGGGGCTTGTTCCTTAAAATGCGCCACCAGGTCCGTGTGGCAGGACATATATATTTGGTCTTTAATTATCAAATCATATAGTTTCTTGTAGTTTCCCTCTTCCACACCGGCCAACTCAGTCCAACGGCTGAGTAGGTGGAGGAGGCGGTCCACGTAAGTAGAGAAATTCTCAGATGCCTCCGGCTTGCAATCGCGGAAACGCTTATGAAATCCATCTTCCGTATGTTGGAAACGCTTTAATAGCGCGGTCTTTAGAATGTCATAGTCCCTAGCGTCATCAATAGTGAGGCTATGGAAAACTTCCAACGCTCTTCCTGTCAAAAGATTGGCGAGGCATGACGTGTACTCACTACGCTGCCATCCCGCGCAAACGGCATGGAGTTCGAAGCGGTGTAGGTAGGAATCAATACGATCAACCTTATCATTAAAGGTTGGCAATTTAGGCTTCGTTTTATTATTGGAAGTAACTTCCGGAGCCCCGGTAGGTTGGGCTTGCTTCGCTTCTAACTGTTTCAAAGCGAGCTCGTACTCTCTTTGAGCCTGTTTTTCCGCGCGTTCCGCGGCTCTATCGTCTCGTTCCGCAGCTTTTTCTTGGCGTAATATCTCCGCGGCCTTTTCTTGGCGTAATATCTCCGCGGCCTTTTCTTGGCGTAATATCTCCGCGGCCTTTTCTTGGCGTAATATCTCCGCGGCCTTTTCTTCTCGTAATCTCTCCGCGGCCTTTTCTTCTCGTTCTTCTTTCAGTTTCTGGTCTACCCAAGAAGCACGCTGAGCTTCCGGTATGCCAAATGATTGGGCAAGTTCCAAATAATTCTGTAGTTCGGCCATGATATCGGTCGATAATGCGATATAATAATGTCCTAATCGAGGACAGCTTCTGAAAAATCTCTAACTTTATTCTCCCTTGAAGCAATATTTATCAATTGCACTCTGCGGGTGTTCGTTCCTGCAGTATGAACGAAATTAATGAAATCAACAACAAACTGTACGTCTTAGTCAACCAAGTAGTGGTTGAGCTATCTCAGTGATCACTTAACTCCACGTATTTCTCCTAATCCTCAAGCAGTCAGTCTACTGCTTCCGTGATTGGTCGTTAACTAACGATACCAATGTAATATTCCCAGTGTATTTTCCGTACACTCCTAGCAGCGTTCCCTCTGCTATAAATCGGAATAAATCAATATTCACGATATTAACTTCCTTGGCTATACAAGCCTAACAACTCTAATATCCAGATTATCTCTCAACGTGCCCTAGACACGTGATTTATCCCAGGCAATAATATAGCAAGTACGAATACAAAATATAATAATGCAACACTATAATGGAAAAGAATTACATGGAGAGTAAGACGAGACTAACAGAAAGAACAAACGACAACAGACCTGACTAACCTGAAACTATCTACAAAAAGGTAAGAAAAAGAACAGGAGAGACGTCTTCCTAAAATACGAGGAAGATAGAACGCTAACAATCTATACGAATAACAGGTCCCTATAGAACTATTCAAGGCAAAGCATATCTCCTATCCGTTTTAAACGCCATCTAGATCTGCTAGTCTGGCAAAAAGAGGTATGCTGAGTCTCGATCCCTTCCAACCACCCGCCTATCTAATCTAACACAAAAGAAAAATAATGCCTGTCAAAAGTAGGGGAGCTGGAACGACGAACCCCTCAAACGAAGACAAATACAGATGGTTCACTTAACTGGGCAAAATGGACTGGCTCTTTCCTTTGGTCCACAGCGCTGGTCTTGTCTTTTCCTGATGCTAGCTGTCAGTCCCTCGTAGTGGTCCCAGGATCAATGACGAGAGGACATGCCAGACATGTGGGGGAGAAACAAAAAAAAAATTCAGCAGTATACAAAACTATAAACTACAAAAATGACATAAATAACAATGGAGTCTAGAGTGGTAGACCTGCAGCTGTTGACGGGGTCCTCTTCAGATGTCAGTGGGGTCCCCTCCAGATGTCACGAGCAGAGTTAGGGTCTTGGGGATGTTACGACTGCACGAGAGGCAGCTAACTCACACTCGGACACAACCACACAAGAAAAGTATTAAATAACTAGAGCGTATATATGTCAGGCCGGTCAGGCCATAGTTTACATAAATATTAATAACAAAACAAAAGACAATAGGGGTATATATTCAAACCAAAAAAACTCTAATTAATAACTTAACCAATGATATTCATGTAACTATGGAGGTACTGCAATCAATAGCAAATAGGTATAGTATACGAAACTAGATATCAATTTAAAGTGACAGTTGAGTCGCCACTGGCCAGTCGCCAGGCAAACTCTCCATAAATCATATGGGCTTGAGTGTTAGGAGAGCCCAGTATGTTCAAAGCCTACAGAAGCACTCTTCGGCTTGTAGGTAATTTAAGCAGTTGCCAAAAGACTATATTTTATGCACAATCACTATTCAATTCATCAACAATGTGCTATATTATTCCAATCATACTATGGCAATAGATCTATGATACAGGACACTCGTGGTCGAGTGCCAGCTGGGGTTTCCTTAGTCTTCCTATGAGGCTGTAGTTCTCTCTCTATCTCCGATCTCTATTATGCTTAAACAAATAAGATATATTACCATTGGTCACGCCTACTGGTAGGCGCGAACATCAATATAGCGCCGTGTGGGCTTTCAAAGGTCAGCCCACTCAGACCTTTCTTTCTAGAGCTCAGTCAGTCCGTTAGCAAGGACTTCTTGTCTTCAAAGCACACAGTTCAGGTACTGGTCAACCGGAGATACTTCACGACACGATGCTTCTGCTCGTCTGTATTCACTAAATCTGAACGTTACACGATGTTTTATACTATCTAACTACCCGGCGTGCTAGTCCGCTGGCCCAATTAGTTCAGCTATCTCATAGGTCGAAACCTCCCCCCATTTTAATTGTAGTAATACGTCTGCACTATTCTACCAGCCAGTTAACGTGCAAAACTTGTCTAGTCATAATTAACAATGTCAACTATCCCCACCTTGTTTCACCCCTACTCCATTACTTCTTAATCACGAACATCAAAACCGACAAGAGTGCATCTAACAGTTTAACTTTACATTTATTTACTCACCAACTATAATTCGCGAGGGCCGTTCAAGGCCACCAGCCAATTTCTCATGGCCCTGGTAAAACAACAACAACTCACTCTCTGCGTGAGTTTTAACAACATCTGAATCATGACACAGAGAACTATAGATTTGTAGGCGGTCTCAAAAATGACACCTATCAAAACACCATACTGACTGTTCATTCACAGGCTTTACATGATTTTATGATTATTTCCCTTGGAATATCAAAAAAAAGTTTTGTGGCATATAGTCCAAATGAATTTTGTTTGCCTTCTTAGATCCCTCTCTTTTTGTGTACGTGTGTGTCAAGCCTGATATTTTGTATTCTGATTGAATGCAATTTTGAAAAACTTAATTGCTTCTTAATATCATTATCATGAAACTTTGGAAATCTCGACACTTAAATACAGACAACTTATAAGACTGATTGACAGAAATATTTTAGAACAAAAATCTTATGAACATGAAATTTAGAGCAAATAGGGCTCCACTAATTTTATAGACATATTTCTGCTCAAAATGTCAAGGTGATCAAGAAACTTCTGTCTGGAAGGTAGGAATTAATTCTACACTACTAATTTATTTTTTCAATGGAGGATAAATTTGCCATTTCTAAAATTCATCATTTGATCCACTTAGCAATTTTTATGTTGTTGCAGTGTATCTTCACCCATATATATTTTATAGCTGTACATTTTCTCTTTCTCTCTCTCTCTAGTGGTGTTCTATGTGCTGCTTCAATTCTGACCTCCATCATTGTATGTTCCAAGGCAAATGTGTCTCCTTTCAGACAAATTTCGTCCTGGCTCAAAACAGTATGTAAACTTATTGAGGAAATTTATTTATATTAATGTTCAACTACATTCAAAGCAACATCGAATGATTTTGTTTCTAGACTGTTAAGCCAAAATAGTAATCGAATAGCAATTATCAAAAAGTCATCGTCACCAGACCAGCTGTGCTGAAATAAAAGTTTTTTTGCTCCTCCTGAAAAGTAGCCAAAACCAATGAATACAGTTTTAGGGAAAGGTGACAATATATACTGGCCGGACAGCATGATTTTGATTGAAATTAATCCCCTGCCAGCAGCCCTACGGAAATCGAACTTGTGGGATTGACGTCAAATTTGCGCATAGAAATGACATCATTCCTTTTCAGATCTGCTGGTTACGACATTGTGCTGACATTGTGCCAATATCGGTTTGATGTAGGGAACCAGCCCTTAAGGTAATCCTACCAAACCTGCAGAAATCATATTCAAATCTATGTCAGACTGACATAGGAATGCTGGCTGGGTGGCTGGCATATTTCCTATGCAGTGTTACCAAAACCTAATCCTATCCCTAACTGTAAAAAATATTTCTAAAAAACAGCACATTAGTGTGATGTGATCACTGTTATGACAAAGATGACTGATGCATGAAAATTGACAGGAAATCTGACTGAATTACCAATACCAGCTGTGAACATGAAGACTTTGACTTATTTAAAGGTTGACTTGGAATACCCTGGATCTACTCGTATGTTAGCTGCACTTTGTATTCAATAACATACCCATGAAATATATTAGGATATATTATTTCATTTGCCACGTAAAATGACTTAATGAAGTTACAGCACAACTGTAGAGATCTAGGTCTAGTTTTATGATTATAGTGTAACAAATTTTCAACAAATTTCAAGGCTAATTACTGTGTTAAATGTTTTTTTCTTTTTTCCTTTTTTCATCTCAGAGTGTTGAAGATGCTACTGGCCTCGATGTAATGAAAATGATGTCAAAGTGGATTTTGGAAAGTGGTTTGAATTGAAAAAGGAGACACAGAAGGCATAGATCTCAGTAGCCAGTTGTGAGCATTCCCGTCCTGCCTGTCACAGGTAAGTGTTGAACTGGCAAATGATTTTTATGGAGTGATTCTGACTGATATGATTTAAGTTATTTTCATTTAACACAAGTAGAGAGGCTAATGGGTGTCAATTTTTTATTTTTTTATCTCATCATTTCTTTATTTTCTGTTAGAAACTTTGGGAAATTATGCAAACAATGGTCAGATCTGCATGAATTCATAAAAGAAAAAAAAACACAACAGTACACAGGACATGAAAGTGAGCTTGCTAACTGAATGAGGTAATTTGATATTTTTCAAATGTAGATTCCATAAAGTTTGGACATGTATTATTATAGGGAATTAGAGCAGGTGTTCCTCAATTTGCCGAATGATAACTTTAGAGGCTCAGGCCTACTCTACAAGTAAAATTTATTAGTAAGTGCACATAGCTCTATTTATAATACAGAAGAAGACTTAGAAGTCAATTTTATAAACTGCAACTGTTTCAAATGAAACAGTACGGGATAGAATTATTTACTCGATGTGATACATAGTAATTTGAGTAGGTTTTATTTTCAAGTTAAATCTGCGTTACTCAACTTGACATAACTCAGCTTGAACTTTGAACCAAAAGTGAAATAAATACTGAAGTCAAAAATCTCCTTCGTCTTCTTTCGTTCACCATTTTTTTTATAAGAGTGAAAGGGGTGCATGGTATCTAGGTTAGGCACCCTACTCTGGCCAGATACCTCCGTCTTCAGCTTATTTTGCTAGAGTAGAATTTGCTCATGCTCAGCGAGAATATGGCTCGGTCACATTGTTTTCACACCCCTGGTGGTGTTACTAAAACCCCCTCACTGGCGGCAAGGAGTGACCTCGAGGAGGGAAGTCAGAAATAAAGTATAATTTATATCTTGTTTGAAAATAAAGAATAAGGACATACTCATAAATCTTATTATAAAAGAAATATTCTTAACCCTCACCCTGTGAAGGGCGTCGAAATACGGCATTGACTTTCCATGCACTCAGTCTGCTCGGGTGTACAAATACGGCAAGGTCAAGCTGGCCACGCAGCGCGCAAGCCGGATTTTCATGCGTCGGTTCATTGACCTCTTTGAGACGTAACTAAGGTCTTATTGCTCACTGCATCTCCTCTAAATCAAAGGCACTGTGACAAGGACATGTTAACCAGTGACCCACTGATCGGAATCACAAAGACTAAGCTTTCAAAGGCTTTAGCTCTCCCCACAGTATCAAAAGGTGTAACATCGACATGCGAAACTGTTTCTCAACAAATCTGCAATATTATCTCATTTTCTCACGAGCTGTCTATCATCTAGAGGTGTCTGTATCTAAGAACCAATCAGAAACAAGCTCTGAAATGATCTTTCCCACAAATGTCCACATTGGTTCATTAGTATGTGTCAATCAGGATGAAAGCATTTGTTTAGGGTTTTGGGGGCGTGGCCAGTTATCATGCTGAAAACTACAGCTGTCAGTTTGGTTTCATAAGTCAGATCATTGGTTAGAGACTTACAGACAAAGGTTATACTGGTTCATCCATTATCAAGCGTGATAAAGCATAGCAGCGAATGTTTTCATACCGATCAATAAAAACCGAACCATATGGACAGCGGTAGTGTGGTCATCGTACATCGGCAAGAGACAGTGTGACCCAGGCATGATTCTCTGTGAGTAAGATCACTGACCAGACAACAGGCTTTAAGCCGTCGCACGCATGGTGTGGTTTAAGATTATTTCATTGTTGGTGCAACTGCAAGTTTTCTTAAGTGTCCTCAAATCTAACCCAGTCTCTTTTCTGTTGACCAGATGTGTTTATCAAGTTCAGGCAATCTTTGAAAAAAATGCAGCTTGAATTACGACATGTATTATATGAAATGAAAATATAACTATGTATGTATGACATTCACATCAGTTCAGGTTACTAGGCTCTGTTTATGAGGTAACATGAAATAAATTAGCAGTTAAGAAAACAAACCTTTCTCGATTTAAACTAATGTGTTATTCCTATTTTGCTCCCACAGGATGGAATGCATTTTCTTTTGGAGCTCTACCGAACTATGGACACATCCATCATTATTTCATTAGTGCCATGACAGATGAAGGAGAGGACCCACACATGAGGAAGCCCTTGGTCAAAGGCAAATCATTTTTTACAAGTGGACATGTCTGAGATATGGAGGACAGTATGAAGATGATTTGTAATATCTAAGAGTGTGTTATAATATATAATCATTTGAGGACTTATTCAATGTTATGATAATTGCTTGTCGGAAAAAAAGTATGCATTATGCATTCAGCAACTCCCAAGTACTTGTAAAATAATGGAGATTGGGCCTTAAGTCAGTGGAGGAGGGAGAAAGCAATGTTTTGATAAGTGTAGTACCTGGTATGACGTGGGCAAGAGATTTGATTTCCAGCTTATAGAATACATATGTGTACTTTTAAAAGGGGTTTAACCAAAGCAACAGAATATATCTCTAATTACCACATCAAATAAACACAACGACCAACAACAGAGTCGGTCATTTACTCCTAGTTTTCCTTCATGAAAATCCAACTGAGAGACACCTTAATGCAGTATTTCACCAAGACAAAAAAGTGCAGACTGTTGCATAATGTGAATAGTTTTTGTTTGGCCACAAACTGGGGGTCAACAACCTGGCAACTCCTGGCCAGGATGGACAAGGGGAACTACTGGGAAGGGGAAAATAAGAGCACTTCCTGTAGGGTCAAGCTAGGGTGAGTACCACAAAATGGTGGCAGCGGGTTTTTTTAAGAACCTAATCCAGATGAAATCGAAACATAGCCCAGTCATCCTTCTTCTTCTTCTTCTTCTTCTTCTTCTTCCCATGTAGTTGACTCGTCTATATAATCTGACGATTCCTCAACTGCACTATGTGCGACTCGACGCCCCTGCTCTGAGGCTAAAACAGGCTAAAACAGCATATATTAAGACCATTTAAAATATATCGTTGTGTAATTTCTTTGTATATATATATATTAAATGTTCAGTATTGCTGACATCAGAGAACGTCATTTGTCCTTAAAAATAAAAAAAAATACTAGCGCAATAGTTTTCTTGTCCTGAGAAGTGTGCAATGTAGGCTACAATGTGGAAATGGTGACTTTATAAATCTATTAAATTTCTATCCCAAACGCCTGACACATTTTTAAACATAATGTCAAGACCCAAAATGCGATATAAGATCTTCTGAAATATTTAATACCATGAAGATCAGTAATCCTCATAACATCGTTCAATAGATCATTCAGTCAAAGGGTTGCATAGTTATAGCTTTCAGAAGATGGCACAGATTTCTAAACGGACTACAGACCTGGGCTTTGTCGAGTCTCCTTTAGCTTGAGATTACATTTGTCAAGTCATTGCAAATATTTGTCCATCACAAAATTTAAATGTAGGTGGTTACAGTATTTGTAGACCAGGGTTAAGATTACCCCCGTGGGGTGAAATTCGCCTACCCAGAGAGGTAAATTTGATTCCGGATTTTTAAATTATTTTTTAGGGCATGTTATGTTTGTTGTTCCTAAATTAATGAAAAAGTATTTGAACGTGCTATTTTTTTTATTATTATTATTATTATTTGAACTTTAAAATGGTGAGAAAATTACTGAACAACACAAGGTGGGGTAAATTTACTTTCAAAACGTTGTCATGGGTGAGCGGGGCAAAAAAAGTTGGGGGGTGGGGGGGGGGGGGAAACACTGGTTTACTACATGTTGTGACAGAAAACTTGAGAGGGGATCCGTTTTTTCTTTTTTATAGACGGGATTTTAGGGCGCGTTAGCTGCATGACGATTAAACATTGCGCCTTGCACGGTTTCCTGCCACAAAAAGTCGTTGTTGAAACAAAAGGCGCAGACGAACCCATGATAAAAGAGTTGGTTTTTAAAAGAACAAAAATCATACTACATTGCCCTAGAAGATAAACACGCAGGCATCTAGAACGTCAAAATGTGGCAAAAAGAAATTGTATGTAGCAAAGCCTCGGATAAGAAATAATACCGAAATGACACACACAAACGCAAAGAAAAGGGGAAGACAAATCGAGCTTCCGGTTGTAAACCTTCTTCAGAAAACAAAACCAAAAAAAGTGTGACTACCCGACCAAAAATTGTGAAAGTTTGTGTGCTGTCCCAGTTTTTGACGATAAATTTACGCGAACACATCCCATTTGGACAAAATAGTCATTCGTATTTACCATTTTTTCCGTGGCAAAGACGAATTTCCTTGAGAAGAATCGAGAAATGTGATCTGAAATTTCGTTTTTCCCCTCTCTTCCATCTTCATCTTTCTTTACGGTGTCGGGCAATAGACATTAGTAGACCTATCAAGCGGCGATATATTACCATCTTTACGCCCTCCGCCGGATCGGCTAGTACATAATTATTTGGAAATGTCATAAAACAAAGGTCTACGGGTTACTCAAAAGTAGTAAGCCTTGGCATAATGTCGATCAACGTTTTTTTGTTGTTTTTAGGGTGGGAAGGTACTGACCTACTCTGCAGACAATGGCGCACTTCGGACCCTAAAATCCAGCGATCACAGTGTACACTTCCTAATCGTTTTAGAGATTGAGAGGGCACGGATCCCCACCATCAATCTTTAGCATATTATTTCGGGCGTTAAAATCCAGAGACCACAGTGTAAATGTTCTGATTGTGTCGTATTTTATCAGCAGAACCTGGGCAACTTAATACATCTGTGGTTGTGGACCTCGGTGCTGTGCTGGCTATTTAATTGCACAATATAGTAACTAATCCGAACTTAGCGCCGTTGAATACTAACTGGTCGCCGAAGTTTGATAAGAGGAACGATGTGCATAAACCATGACAAACAATGTACCAGTACATTTACCATGGTTTTCCCACTCGTAGTTTGTAAGCCAATCTAAAACGCACAGATGTCCACACTCTAATTGTTGGGTTCTGGATACGATGGTCAAATTTGAGAGAAAAAAAAATGGCAGATGGTCAGTTAAACTGGAAACGTACAAAGGTCTATGTTCTGTATTGCTGGCTTCTGGTCTCGGTGGTCAAAGTCTTGAGAAAGGGTACTTTGGTTTCTTAAAGGAATTTTATGCACATACGGAACTGCCCCGTTCTTTTGGACAGTTGAAGACAAAATGCATCGCATCAGACCAAAAAGAATGCACACAAAAAGATAATAATAGATGCCGAGAAGCGGAGGGTCGTCCACAAAGTTCGCCGAATTCTAGACAGAACAACGTGTGCAATTGTAGGTACCGAAAATTTTGCAAGAAGAGGTGATGACATGGGCTCATGTGTTTGTGAACACGCGTTCGCGAAAAGGATGATCGGAGGGGAAATCGGAGACAGAAAGGAAACCAAAGTAATTTGAAAACAAAAATACAATAAACGCGTCCCAGTCATTTCCAGTGTCCAAATCTCAAATAAGAAACGTCTGCATGACGAAGGAAAGCATTTTCAAAACTTCACGCAAATCCGAGCTGTATGCGCGGCGGTGGGTCCAAACAATTGCAGGAGTATTTTGACAATAGATTGCCCAACAGCATACGCGGGTTCTGTAACATATATTTTGGTGGGCAAAATCATTTCAGGATGCTTTTTTTTGGTTTGTCTTTGGGTTTAACGGCTCGTCGGCACGATAATGGCGGCCACTTTCACGTTTGTTGTTGTTGTTGTTGTTGTTTGGGGGGGGGCGGTGGCTTATTATAGCTTGACTGACTTTCAGAGCTTAATCAATTAAAAGTGTCACCAAAAAATATAACAAGGTTCCATATAATTTTATCTGGAAAACAATTTTATACCGCACTAGAATCGACAAAGTTCCAACTTCAGTTCTGAAAAACTGAGTCGTCTCACTGAATCTCATGCAATGTACATTGTGTTATGCATATCCCATTGTAATATCCAGCATCTTTTGGCTTACACTTCTCTCAATTGTCCGTGTGTGTGGTTTTGGCTTTTAGGCTTAATTTGCTTTCATTGTTTCAGGCGGTCAAAGAGAGGGGTAGGGGAGGGTCTAGGGAGTATGTACAAGTTCAACAGCTCATCATGGTGGGGTGGAAAGCAGGGTTATCCATAGTTTTCTGGGTAGGAGGAAAAGGGAGGAGAAATCCGAAAGGTTCTATTTTCATTTGGTTGGCTTTTTATTTTTGTCTGTAGCATTCCGTCTCTTCTCGCTCTCTCTCTCTCTCTCTCTCTCATTCTCTTCCTCTCTCTCTCTCTCTCTCTCTCTCTTTCTTTCTCTTTCTCTCTCTCTCGACCCCTTTTCTGTCTTTCGCTCTTTCTCCCTTTCTCTCTCTCTCTCTCCCACTGTCTCTCCCTTTCTCTGCGGTAGCTCTTTTTTCTTTGCCTCTCCCCCCCCCCCCGTGTCTCCTCCCTCTCGCCCTCTCATTTCTCCGTCTTTTGTTCTCTTTTTCTCTCTCTCTGTCGCTCCCTCTCTCTCCCCCTCTCTCCCACCTCTTTTAACTCTCCTCCTGTTCTCCCTCTTTCTTTTTGTCTCAGCTCTTATTTTTTTCTCTACCTCTTTCACTCGTCTCTCTCTCTCTCTTTCTCTCTCTCTCCATCTCGCCCTCTCATTTTTGTCTACCCCTCTTTCTCTCTCTACCTTCCTATCTCCCCCCCCCCCTCTCTCTCTCTCTCTCGCCTTCCCTGCCTCCGTCTACTGCAGTTTTAATAGTTCCTCCTAGCACTGCCTATTACTCTTACTGAAAGAGGCTGTCTTCGTTTCTTTATTAACATTGTATGAGAATCAGGAACCGGAAGTTTAAAAAAATGCAACAATTTAAATTCTCTAAGAGTTAACCACGTTGGGGAAATCTTAAACGACTTTTTGAACAAATTGTCTGGTAAAGTTGGATGGGGGGGAGGGGGTGTCAAATCGAGGATGCATTCAGCCGAAGTATGACCCAGTCCACATTAGTTCATGTAAATTTCAAGCCTTTTCTGAACAAGTGAAGATAACTTAAACCCTCTAAAGCCGGAAGTGCCATATTATATAAAACACGACTTAGGAATTTGACTTTTTTTTACAAGGAGCATTTTACTGTGCCACATCCTTTGTCAAAATGAATTTCTACTCGCATAAAAGTGCATGATAGAATATTGAATCCTAGATACAATTTATTTTCAGCAGTATTGCAGAATTTGCGCCCATTTCACACATGGGGCATAGACTTTATTTTAAAATCCCAGAATGAAAAAAAAAAGTGTCTGTAAGTGTAACCATCATCAACACGTGATATCGGACAATCATCTGTCCACTAGGATCTCTGCAGTTTGGGGAATGTTATCCTGTAGAAATGTTATCCTGTAAGAATATTGACATGGCTAAGTATTATCCTGCATGAATAGTATCATGTAGGAATACTGTTTTGTTGGAATATTATACCGTAGGAGTATTATCTTGTAGGAATATTATCTTGTAGGAATGTTATACTATAGGAATATCTTGTAGGAATATTATCCTGTGGGAATATCATCCTGTAGGAATGTCAAACCCCGTAGGAATAGTATCCCAATAGTCGGCCTTACACCATGTGTACATAAATTCACATATATCTTTTTGACAGATTAGGAGGGAAACACATTGTCCCATGGACAGACTTCAATATTTTATATTATTTTATATAATTATATAATATTTTATATACATTATTTATTTGACGTACTTTTTCCATAAAGCATTATCGTCCAGTTCTACCGCCATTCATTTTTCGATGTATTGCTTATTTTTTTTCTTTTTGTGACCAATGGCGCAATCATCGCCTCCTTTCCTGCAAATCACGTCGTCGGAAAATTCAAATTTTGACTCAAATGAAGATGTGGGTAATGAATGATATGGACATCACAAGGAATCAGCGAGACCACACACATGGCATGCACAGGCGTCGTTTTGACAGACATCGTGGTCGCTGAAATGTCAGGTATGTTTTTAATTTGTAGTGACAACGACAAACCTCAGCTCAGGGGTTCCCAACTTGTGGGGTATTTGCTGATTCTGGATTAGAACTTAAATTTTTCTTTCAAATTCTAATTTTTCATAGATTTGAACAACTTGTTCACAAGTAAGTGAAATATTATATGGTTTCATTGTTATTTAAGATGAAAATATAAAAAAAAACAGTATTTTAAAATGTCTCCCTTTTCCGGTGCTTTAAGTGGAAGTATAAACTCGAGTTACTGAATGAAATGACGTGGGGGTTAATTTACTTTCAAACAGTTGCTAGGGGTAAACAGGACGCGAAAGCTTGGGAGCCTCTGGATTAGCCCTTGTTTCTCGGCAACTGATAAGCGGACTCGGTAAAGATAATTCTGTGCATTATTGGGAGCATTCACAAATTCAGAAAGTTATTTGATAGAAATGAATTAGTGTTTTTTTTTTTTTTCAATTAGGGTCCCCAGCAACAGCTGTAAAAATGCAAGTCTTTCTTATGCTTTGAATTTGTTCCTGCCACTGTCGTAATTTCGGATGTTTTGGTCTATAATTTGTCGCCCATCTCGCACACTGGTATATCGATGTTTGTTTTGTTTTTTTAGTTATCATTTGACTTTTATCATTGCTCAATGTGATATCTGTATTTCGGCTGTATTACAAACTGATGTATCGATATCTTTCTTGCCACGTCCAAAAATAACAAAAGTGAACAAAGCTTTGACGTCTGATGTAAAATGAGAATATTTTATTCATCAGTACATGGGGTGGACAGTGAATTCATTGGAATGCTCCACTTGTTAAATTTACATCTCAAGTCGTGACGTGAGAATAAGGCTCTAGGTGTGACACCTATTGTAAGTGGCAGACAATAAACAGGACTTGTTTTTCTCGGGTCACGAAACTTGTACATTTTTGCCTAAATTAAATATCTCTATGCTTTTTCATGTCCGCCAGCTAAAGCTGTAGCAGAGATCCACGAATGGCCACCATGGACCGATGACCCTAATTTTACCCAGCAAGACTGCTGGACTGCTTCATCTGCCAGGGAATACAAGACTAGAGACCATTGGCTGTGGTTCATTGCTGCAAGATTTTCACTTGAATTAAAATGTTTGCTATTTTTATCCGTTGGGGCCATCCATAAAGTACGTACGCTTGATCTTGCCATTTTGACCTCCCAACCCTCCCCCGCCCCATGTCCGCATTTCATACACTGGGCCTCGACCCCCTCCGAAAAAAAAAAAAAAACTGCTTTGTACGACAGTACGTCCATTATAGAATGTTGAATGTCGATGATTAGACCTTTGTTTGAATTATTTTTTTTTTTTTGTGGCATTTGTGATTTAGCATGAACTATTTGTTTTATTAGAGACACGATTTTTATACAGTCAACAATCTAATTTGCTGAAAGACAGTAAATAAAACCGAATCTGTTATTACAACTGAAGTGTACGTACGCCCCCCCCCCCCCCAAACCAGAACTTCTCCCCCCCCCCCTCCCCGATATACCGATATGCGCTTTTCTTACGCTTGAGGCACCTTCCCCCCAACCAAAAAACAAAACAAAAAAAACAAAGATGCCCCCAAAAGTACTGACAGTTCATATTGCTTCATTTTCGCTCTCATTAAAATTTTTGTATTTTCATTCTGATAGAAAGTGCAGGCCCAAGAAGAGCTTGTCAGGTGCGCATGTTTACGGGCATGCCATGTAATGAGTTGGTGTGTTTGTTTTTTCTCTCGTACTTGGTTCCGTGTGTGTGATTTTTTTATTTTTTTTTGCAGTTTTATTTTGGGAAGTATAAAAGCGTAAAAGTTGAAAATCCATAGACCCGACACCGTCAAGAAGGAATAAAATAACAACAAATTATCGGTGCTGTTATCGGCATGGTTTAGTTGAGTATGATGTGCGCCGATTTGTTTCGTTTCGGTGTCGTTTCGATGTCTCGGTGTCATATCGGTGTCGTTTCGATTTCGGTGTCGCTGTCGTCTCGGTCTCGGTGTCATCTCGGTGTCCTATAACTGTCGTCTGTCTCGGTGTCGTGTCACTGTCGTCTCGGTCTCGGTTTAGTTTGGTGTCTTCTCATGGGTTTTCAGCTCGGCTTGTCATCACACTGGCTTTAAGTAAGCACACACGACACAGACGCACACTCGAGTATACACGCCTTACACGAAACGCACATCGCGCGCACACCTTACAGTACTTACACAGACGAGACGCATATCGTGCACACAGCCCTTGTACAGACGAGACGCACATCGTGCTGACAACCATTGTACAGACGAGACGCACATCGTGCACACACGCCTTACACAGACAGAGTCGCACATGTGCACACGCACCTTACCTAGACCTTATCGTGCCTACACACCTCTTACACAGACGAGATGAACATCTTGCGCACACACCTTGCGCAGACGAGACAAACAATGCACACAATGACAGCTTGCACACACAGACACCTTGCACAGGCAAGAAAAAACATTGCACAGGCACACATTGCACAGACGAGACAAACATTCAAAACGTGCGCAGACGAGACGAACATTGCACACACACACACCTTGCGCAGACGCAAAAAACATTCCACACATACACACCTTGCGCAGACGCAAAAAACATTCCCACACACAAATTGCGATGTCGCCAAAAACATTGCACACACACACACCTTGCGCAGACCCGACGAACATTGCACACACACATCTTGCACGGACGAGACGAACATCGCACACACGCACCTTGCACAGACTAGACAAACATTGTACACACACACACCCCTTGCAACGACCAGAAAAACATTGCACAGACGAGACAAACATTCCATACATACAAAACTTCCACAGACGAGACAAATATTGCAGACACATACACACACCTTGCACAGACGAGGCGAACATTGCACGCACGCACACACCTTCCGCAGACGAGACAAACATTGCACACACACACACACACCTTGCGCAGACGCAACGAACATCGCACGCACACACAATCTTGCACGGTCGAGACAAACATTGAACACACAAACAGACCTTGCACAAACGAGACAACCATTGCACACACAAACACATACTTTGCGCAGACGAGACGAACATCGCACACACGCACCTTGCACAGACGAGAAAAACATTGCACAGACGAGACAAACATTCCATACATACGAAACTTGCACAGACGAGACAAATATTGCAGACACATACACACAATTTGCCCAGACGAGACGAACATTGCACACATACACCTTGCACAGACGAGGCGAACATTGCACGCACGCACACACCTTCCGCAGACGAGACAAACATTGCACGCACACACACACACACACACCCCTTCCACAAACGGGACGGACATTGCACACACACACACACACACACACACACATCTTGCACAGTCGAGACAAACCTTGCACACAAATAAACACACCTTGCACAGACGAGACAAATCTTGCACACACATAAACACACCTTGCACAGACGAGACAAACATTACACACACCTTGTGCGACGCACATTGTGCGCACACACACCTTGCACAGACGATAGGAACATTGCACACATACACACCTCGCACAGACGAGACGAACATTGCACACACACACACACACACCTTGCACAGACGAGATGAACATTGCACACACACACACACCTACCTTGCACAGACGAGACGAACATTGCACACACACACCTTCCTTGCGCAGACGAGGCAAACATTGCACACACACACACACACCTTGCACAGACGTGACGTACATTGTGCTCACACACACACACCTTGCAAAGACGAGACACACATCGTGCACATACACACCTTACACAGACGAGACTCGCATCGTGCACGCACACTCTCACACCTTACACAGACGAGATGCAGATCAGGCACACACACACACAGACCTTGCACAGACGAGACGCACATCGTGGAAACATCTTACTCAGATGAGACGCACATCGTGCACACACGCACACCTTGACACAGTAGAGAAAACAGCTTGCATACACACACGCCTTACACAGTCGAGATGCACATCATGCACACGTGTACCTTACACAGACGAGATGCACATCGTGCGAATACGTACCTTACACAGACGAGGCACACGTAGTTTACAAAGATGAGGCGCGCACACGTGTACACACCTTACACAGACAAGGCACACATCATGCACACGTACCTTACACAGACGAGAAGCACATCGTGCACACACACACACGCATACACTTTATACAGACGACATGCACTTCGTGCACACACACACACGCACACACCTTAGGCTACACAGACGAGACGCTATCGTGGATCCGCACACACACCTACACAGACGAGACGAACATCGTGCACACACACCTTAAAACGGTCGAGACGCACATCGTGAACACGCACACACACACTTAGGCAGACGAGACGCACATCGTGCACAAACACACCTACACAGACGAAACGCACACTGTGCACACGTACCTTACACAGACGAGGCACACATCATGCACACGTACCTTGCACAGACGAGACGCACATTGTCCACACACATCTGATACAGAAGAAACGTACGCGCGCACTCGTGTACACACAGACATGACGTCCGCGCACGCACCTTACACAGACGAGACAAGCATTGTGCCCATGCACCTTAATTATATAGAGACGCATATTCTCGTGTACATGCACCTACACTCATCAGACGACGCATACACTCGCACATGACACAGAAGAAGCATTCGCTCGCACACGAGCCACGGCACACACCTACACGAACAGACGAAACGCATGCACACACTCGCTCACCCACATCTACACATGTCCAGATGCATACTCGCGCACCCACACCTACACAGTCGCGGCGCGCACGCACATACGCCCACACGCATAGGTGAGACGCACACCTGTTCACACACACATTCAAGATTAGTGCGCACACTTACACAAAAGACGAGGCCCATTGCACACAGGCACTCACAGAGAACTCGTACACACACAAATAGCACACCGGCCACCACAACCACCGCCATAAAAAACATGTGGCATGTACAAGTTAAAAAAAAAATTCAGATAGGCTCTAATAACGTTTCTTTATAAATCAACATATTCCATGAAACGGCCAAACTAAATATGCTCGTACAGGAGATGTGGAGGATAATGTATAAGAGGGTCAGCAGGTGCAAAATAAGCACCCAAACTAGCAAGAAAAGAGTTAATGGTCGAATAACGGCGGGTTTTCTTGGTAGGAGAGATAGCCGCGACCATATACTGTCCACAGGTTTGTGATGTCACATAAAACATCGTTTGCAAACATCACTTTAATAAATTAATTACGCATCTGCGAATAGGATTTTGATTTTATGTGCAGACATCTGTGAATAAGCATGGCCTTACCTATTTTTTGTTGTTGCTTCTATCATAATGGCAAAAACATGGATATATAAATGATGGCTGCCTTTTCCTCAGCAGTCGATACTAAGTGGACAGCACACGGTTCTTGCGTGGTGGATGGCCACAGATGTATTATGTTTTTGTGGATTAAAGATACATTCACTCGGGTACTGTCGGCTCATGCGGGGGGGGGGGGGGGGGTCAACAGAATAAATTATAATCATTCTTGTTTTGATTTTGCAGCACTACTATTGATGGCTTTCTTTTTATTCATAAGAATGCCTTGTGACTGTCCATTTCGCTTCCCCCATCTCCCCAGCAGATCCAATAAACTCGTACATGTATGTGTTTGACATGATCATTATTCCAATTTTCTTTTGAAAATTTTGTGTATTTTCTGTCTTCTCTTTAGTTTGCTTTGTATTGTTTGGGTTTTATTTCTCACGCGGGGTTTTGCAACCTACAACCTTTTCTTTTTGCCCAATTTTGACTTTGCTTATAGCCCTGCTGCGACCCCACAGTTTTTCTGTGGTTTTTATGATATGCCTGTTGTCTGCAGTTTTCAATCGGTAGTGTAATTGTCATGAAAAACGTATGTGATGGTTTTCCTTGACAGACAGGCATTGTTGTTACAGGTGTAACTAAATATAATATCAAAAGTTAGGACTTTCACGAGCAATTCCAAACTGATTACATGTAATCGTATTCCTTGTTTCTGAACTTTGAACTGGTTTGATGCAGCTTTCCAGCACGGGTCAATGGTTGGTTGTACTTCTGCTGATATATCCCCAACAGATAAGTCCATATATAAATGTTTTCTTAAATTTCTTGTTCTCCTTGCAATTTGGAACAGAAGTCTTTTTTCATGTCAGTTCAAACTGCATTGCGCATATGAATTATTTTATACAATTTATTCTGTTTAGTTTTGCAAGGTATATTCAGTTCAGTTCAAGTCAGTTCAAACTGTATTGCATATAATAATAACAATAATAATGAAGATCATTTATATAGCGCCTAATCCAAACGAGTTTGCTCTAGGCGCATATAGCTGTATTAATTATTTTATACAATTTATTAGGTTTAATTTTACGAGGTACATTAATTAACCTCAATTCTTTCTTAAATGAATACTCTCAGATTCGATTTCATGGAAGACTGATCTTTTTCAGTCACCATTTCACTTGTTTTGATCAAAACAAGTAAGGAATGGCAACAAAGCCACGAATAGTTGTCTGGCATTGTATCGATTCAAAACACATTATTTCTGATCTATCCTGGAGACATTTTGATCTGTCACAAACCACAATGTCATGGATACAAATTTTGTAATTTGAACTACACCTTAAGAACAGCAGGGCCGTCCTAACATCATGGGCCCCTGGGTTGATTCTTTTGCAATGCACAAGATTTTCTTTCTCGTTTCAAAGTCCAATGTAATTTTGCAAGCATGGGGCCCTTTAAACCCTTGGGGGCCCTGGTCAACTGTCCAGTGTTACCTACGATATATATGCAATCTGCATTTCAGTAACAATAAAATGGAGTCTTTCAAAAATAACTTGACACATTTTAAAAGTGTGTAACTTTAAAACAGCAAAACTCAACCACAGTAACAAAGTATTATGTTAATGAACCCTTATAATAATTAATGATACAAACAAAATAAAAGAGGAAAAACTACAGGTTAGTGTAACACCGATTTTAATCCATTTCCAAGTACACCTGAGATATCCAAAACGGAAATGATAACAACTACTACTGCAAACAAATAAGAAACACAGATTGAAAAAAGTTAAGTACAAAAACATTTAAAAGGCACAGTCCCATGTATTAAAATATTAACATTAATAATTTGGAGTTCTATGCCACATGCATATTTGTTTGTTTGCAAGGTCAGCTTTTGACAAACCCAAAGATAAATTGTGTTTGCTCAGTCATAAATGCGACATAATGAGTCACAATTGTGACAGAAATTTGAATGTATCTGTGAAAACTATACGTTGAGGTTGTTGTTCTTTATTCGGCTACAGCACATTTATATGAACACTTTCTGTCATGAATCATTCTATGAGTGATGTGAAATTTCATCAGAATAATTCAGTCACTGTGATATTTTCCAGAGGCAGCTCAGCAATAGCAAGGATAAGTTATGATATATTATCATTAAATTGTATGACAAACTGGCACATTGCCTCAGACAACATTTTCTGTATCTTACACTTATGTGAAAATGACATGACATTGACTTATTATTACATAATAATAATAATAATAATAATGGAGATCATTTATATAATGCCTAATCCAAACAAGTTCGCTCTAGGCGCTTTAAAGAAAGTCTTGTTCTCTCGATTTGCATCTCTCTCTCTCTCTCTCTCTCTTTCTTTCTCTCTCCCTCTCTCTCTATCTCTCTCAACCTCTCTCTATCTCAGAGCAAATTGTAATGCAGCCTGTTAGGCACAGTTCACAACTCACAACTGTATTATAAAGTATTATAATAATATTTGAATATATATTAATATTTACTTAATAATGAATTATAAATTTTGTTGGTGGTAAGGGGATGATAGGGATAAATTTTAATCTATTAATTTTAATTTTGCCCGGGCAGCGGTTTGACCTGCTCTTTACGATTTCCAACTGCCAAGGTATCTTTAACATGCGCAACCTGCGCACGGGCCCTCCGGATGTTTTTGTCCTTATCCGAGAAGACTAGGTACTCGATCCTACCTCCCTATAGGATCAGGGACATGAAAATATGAGAAAAATCCCAAACTTCCAACATGCCTGTACCGGCCAGGTGCAAAAAGTTATTGCAAAAGTTTTGACAAAATTCAAAGTAAAACGCGATTTGTCCAACTAGCATGTCTTTTCCCTATCCCCTCCTAGATGTATGATGAACTGACATATCATATAAAGACTATCCAGCGTATGGCTTGCCTGAGTGATATTATATATCTCCTAGCGCATAGTTTCCCTGTATGATGAAACGAGTTATAGTGGGATACACCAATAACTCAAAACTAAGGTTTTTTGTGATACATCAGTTCATCATACCGACTAACGATATACGTACATGGATTTAGGTAATAATAATATACTTTGTAATTATCCATAACCTGTGACAGGAAGGATGACCACTGAAACAATTCAATCACAACAGCAAAGTCGAGTAAAAACCTGCTGTTAGGCTGGTCCACTTGGACTATATAACTCCTCCCCTTTCAACTCCTCATCATCTCACTCTGTCCATTTATTTCCATACACGCATCTAACATCCATGTTTACATGACAGTATTAAAGGACATCAATAAATGAAAATCTCTGAGATCCATTGGACATAATCATGGTCCTTTCATGCCTTCAGATCTTTTCTCATATATTTCCTTAACACTTTTCAGTCTCTCTTTTCATTTATCATTGTTTCTTCCTCCATTGCTCTCTTAAGCATTCTTTTCTTCCACCCCACTTACACGTATGCAATGTACATATTATTTAATAAAAAATTATGCACCTGTTGCCACTACCGTCTTTGTGGAAATCTGATGTATCTTTTTCATATCACATTTTATCACCATAACCCTGAAATAGCACCTCCTTCCAGATGCTGCTTCCAATTCTCTTCAGGAATAGGCTAGTAGATTAATATCATAGCATCCATCAACCTGCAGAAGATAAATAATAAAAACCTTGATGAACACACTGCAACAGTCAGTTTTCATGTAACATTAAATCGATTATCTCCTTATTAGCATCACTCTTTTAACTTGCAGTTTTCAGATGAATAAGCATGCACTGGCATTTGTAACTGTCTCCCTCCACTTATGGTTTCAGAATCCTTTGTCATCATATCTAAACACTCTTCCAACTGCTCTATTCAGTGATTAATAGGCCAAAGGGCTTATAAAGCTCCAATGGCAGCTGGATTGAAAAAAAGTGAAAGCTAGTGATTAAGTTTATGTGTTTATACATGACACCAAACTTTTTTTCTATATTATTCATTAACAACATGGCATGGGATATGTACTTCATGGTTTTGAATTGGACTGTGATTTAAGGAAGACCTCTTTTGACAGTGATAAAGCATCAGGAAATCCATCTGCCAATAAACAATTATCTTGACATGCTATACGCTGGATAAAGTGGATGATGCATATATCTCAATATCATCTCAACAGTGTAGCAGTTTAAACCTTTTACAGCCATTCAGTTATCATCCTTGGCCGATTAAAACTCCAAACTCCAAATTGAGCAAAGATAAATTATATGCCACGGTTCATAACTTCACAATTAATTGATATTAATATAGTCCAAATCGCTGATACATTAAAACTAAAGCTGATTCATTGGTGCTGAGCTATAAAGCCAAACCTCATATCTCCCCAGTGATTCCTCCGACTGATTTGCTGCTGCCTCCTCTGCCAAGGCCCATAACTGTTGCAGGCCAGAGGACAGGACCTCCAAATCAGGCACACCCTGAAAGACCAAAAACCAGATAAAAGTTCATGATGATATCAAGATTTTCAACGATTTACTTTTATGTACCTCTCTAACAACTAAATGTATGTACAATCTGTGGGTTGTGGGCATATTGGAAATTTGGGGCCTTAGGAAAAAGGCCAAATTATTAAACCTCAAGTCGTGATTTCATGTGTCCACATTTCAAGTATTCAAAGTTATTTGCCTCATTGTTCCAAAAATATTGGCGATATCAACAGGCCACAAGGGCTTAAACTCCCTATAACCATTGGATCAGAAAAGCAAAGTCTAATTCCTTCAAAATCTCAACATTTCAAAGAATTTAAACAAAAATAATGATAACATTCTCACAGTAACAACATTAACAAGTAACTGCCTGCCTCTTCAACTGTGGTACCACAAAATATCAGTCTAGCTCGGATCTCAAGAGCATAGACCTCAGATGAAGAAAAAAAACTCAAAAGTGGCTAAAGCTTTCAGATGAAGAGGTCATGAAATATGTGGAGTTGCATGAACTCACATTTTGTTTGCCATGAAACTTTTATATTTTTACCAAGATGTCTAATAAAATATCTTGTGCATTCATACAAAACATGAACACCACCGTATGCCACCACCAAACTCTGGAGTCGAAAGTGAATGCCAACTCGCTACTGTGTACACCAAAATCAACGGTAGCAACAATGAAATGGATTTTTTTTTTTCAGCACTTGAAAGGGGGGCCTTAGGATCAGGGATTCTCAGTCTGTTAAAATGTTTTCAAGCAAGACGAAGTTGTCATGAGCAACCCTGGCATAATCTGCCATATTGCTAAGGATAATGTCATTTGAAAATATAATATATTGATATAATATAATATGTAAAATAACATTGATTCATATCAGTGTTTTACACATGTAACACTTCGGTAATATTGATTTGAACTAAAAATAATTCACTGGCACAACAGTAAAAAAAAAATTTTTTTTTTAAATCTACTTTTGTTTAATGAACCTGGATGCAACTTTGGAAAAGAGCGTGAAATGGTGCATCAAGTAAGACGAAGTTGTCATGAACAACCCTGGCATAATCTGCCATATTGCTAAGGATATTGTCATTTGAAAATATAATATATTGATATAATATAATATGTAAAATAACATTGATTCATATCAGTGTTTTACACATGTAACACTTCGGTAATATTGATTTGAACTAAAAATAATTCACTGGCACAACAGTAAAAAAAAAATTTTTTTTTTAAATCTACTTCTGTTTAATGAACCTGAATGCAACTTTGGAAAAGAGCGTGAAATGGTGCATCAAAAATGTTGCTTCAATTTGATTTATTTTCAAGCTGATTCATTGCTCTCATGTCAGAGTATCCAAAATGTGAACAATAAAATCCTGTATTTTCTCAATATGCTGAAAATGTCAATGATGTGCACCACGTTGCAGGTTTTACAGACAACAGCATCAATCATAATAACTGGGCCCCACAGCTCCTAAGTTGGCCCTCTCTGGCCCTATCATGAATCCATACATGTGTCTTCACACTATTGCAGACGACAACTCTTTTTGGTCAAATATTCTATGAATTCCTGAAGTAGAAGGAATTTTATGTTTTATCTGTACTTCAAATATTATACATCTATTATTAACTTAAGATACAGAAATGATTTCAGCTTTTCCTTTTATGATATGGCCAGTGATATATAATCACAATCCACATTTCAGTTTGATGACAACGGACCTCCTTCAAGACCTAATTTCAAATTTCCCACATAGGTAAAAATAAAAGCAAGAAGACATTTTGTGGAAATAAAATGCAACATTAAATACATGTATGCAAAATGTCCTACAAGAATAAACAAAGAAAGCTTTTTGTAGAGGAAGCATATAATGTTATACCTGATTGCAAAATTGTCCTATCTGAATAAACGAAGAAGGCATTTTCTAGAAGCACTTTGTAAGGAGAAAAAAAATTAAGAAAACACCACAGCACAGAAAACAGCTACACTATAAGAAATGACATGAAATTTGGAAAAATGCTTCAGTCTATGACTAGTTCAGTTGTCAATGTCAGTTGCTACAAATCTGAACTTGATGGCAAATGAAAACGAAACAAACCGAGGCCATGCCATCTGCAAAGCAGATGCAGTAAAAAAGGTACTCCAAATCTTAAGGGGCTCTCCGACAACAACAAAACCAGCTGAATTTGGTATGATACTAGTATCAGAAGTTATTGACAAAAGACGCACATCCACACTTCTCTCTGTAATAAAGTCTGATTACGAGGAGGATTGCTGCCTCAGTTTGTACAGGAATATACAGCGGGTGAATGCTATCAGAAAAATATGAGAGAATGCATGCAAAAATTGTTATGTAAATACGTGTTTTAGATTTTTAAAAATGAGGTGGTGAACATAACAGGAAAGCTGTTGTCACAGTACTACAGTTCTGAGCAAGTTATTTTAGAAGATTGGTTTCGGATTTGAGGTGGTCTTAAATTATGAGGTGTCTCAGTGTTACAGGTATATATGGGACAGGATTCTTTAGTCAAGTATTACTGATGTACCATACAAACAACAGGGCTGACTCTGAGTAATGGGAAAGATATAACACACAGTACAAATGTCAAATGACTGAAAAGTTGAACCTTTCCTGATTTTTGTTGACAAGGAGTTACGTTTGAGCAAGGGGACAATTTAAAGTGCAAATTTCACCTCAGGCACAAAAATACAACTGCTACAAGACAAAAGTTTTGTTGTTTTTTTTATCTCAGAACTGGTTGTTACATTTATCTGCATGTTGCAATGAAAATACACCTAGGGGTAGACAAATAAAAACAAAATGATCAAAGAAGATTAATTCCCTACACATGCACATGAGCTAATACCCTTTGTCACAAATCCCAGACTGGGAGATGTAATAATTATAACAGGACAACAATCACGAACGAACACGTATAACACTTAACAGAACAACCCATCAGACTCACACATTTATTAAACATAAAGATAAAGAGATACGTGCATTACATTATTCAATTCAAATACCATACAATGGTCAGCACTCCCGACATTCATTCCTCTACGGGTCCACAACCCGATAATACTTTCTAAAATATGCTCTGGCCTCAGCCTCACATCTATATATATATTACTTGCTGTAACAGCTGAGGTTGTTCTAGCACGTTATAGTAGGGGGGAGTTAGTTGATCTAACTACAACCCTTTAGAAAACGAAACTATTACAGCTGTAAAATAAGTAAACACGAGATCCGACGATAGATTAAATAATACTAAAGTTTAATAACTGTATAGTGAACAATAAATTACCAGGAAGACACCAGCGAAACTAAATATCTACGCCACACAAAAGGAAACTCACTTACTCACCCCCCAACCACTCACACAGGTCTATATATATAAACATTCCTACAGAAAGTTCCCGAAATAAACGTTACCTTTGCCCTCGCACAAACTAACCAATCACGCATCAATACGTCATCAGGTTACATCACCCAAGGCCAAATCTGGCGTAAACATTCGTATCCATAACGTTATCGAATATTCGGGAACATACTAATATTTACTGAACGAGTCAAAACACCTGACAACAAGCGAGCGAGGAAAAAAACTACTCACTAGAAAAGAAGGTCAGGTCACGGAGTACAGTACACTCTGGCGGTTGTCAACAATAAAATGGAAAAAGTAGTGGACACATGCTCAGCCACCAGCACAACAACAAAACCGGGGGAGGGCAAGGGGTAGCCCGCAGATGCTACACAACTCCCCAATTTAAGTTGAATATCTTTCAACTCCAAAAACATTATACAGCGTCTGCACTATCGTGAAATAATCTTATAGCACTCCCAATCTCACAAAGGTAGTTGCTAATTCTATTACAATTAATAACAATTTCAGTGTCTTCCCGAATGTCATCACAAATACAATACAATGCAGTGTACTTTGCATCACTAATACCATAACTAATACAATACCGTCATTGCTTCCCAATAGTAGGCCTACTAGTCAAAATAACACAACTCCACCACCGTGGTGAAACAATGGTCAATGATTTTATTACAAATCATATAAGGTGAAACGATGGCCCACCGTTTACATAATGCTTCGTGCACGAATCATAGCATATAACTTGTTGTACATAACATGGTTATCTCCAAAATGTATAACTCATACGTACAATGGCAAAAATACCAATACATACCGACCATTGATCAGGGTCTTTCTTCATCATATTAGGTCAAAACAAGTTACAACATTGCAATATAACACAAACACTGCTTGCTCGTAGTCCCCATTTGGGTTACATTTTCCAAAAATTACACCAAGTCCCATTGGTAACTAATATGACATAGCATAAAATCAAAATGTGACTAACACATCATGACTCTCTATCAGCCATCAATTCAATATTCAGTCACAGATGAACTATGTCCCCAATTACAGTACAATACTGCCGTCCTAGCAATTCATCTAGTAGGCAAAAGTATGGGTTACAATGCATTTCACTGATAGTGTACTACTTTAAAATACCCTGCTCAGGAAATCGGCACAGACATTTTCCCTGCCTTTTACGTAGTGAATCCTGAATCGATAAGACTGTAAAAATAAACTCCATCGTAATAACTTTGGACTGTCAAACTTGGCAGAGTTCAAAAACTCTAATGACCGATGGTCAGTTTGGAGCACAAACTCCTTTCCATACAAATACAAAGTAAACTTTTTTACAGCCCAAACAATAGCTAAACATTCGCGCTCTGAGACCGAATATTTTGTCTCACGAGGTAATAGCTTACGACTAGCATATGCCACAGGGTACAACTTTCCCTCGTGTTCCTGCATAAGACTAGCGCCTAATCCGCGATCTGATGCATCAGTTGCTAAGACAAACTCTTTGGAAAAATCTGGCAAACACAACACGGGTTTGGAGATAATGACATTCTTCAAAGAGGTGTACGCTTTCTCCTGCGTTTCATCCCACTGAACTATATTGGGCTGACCCTTTCTAAGTAAATCAGACAATGGTGATGCAATCGCTGAAAAGTTAGGAATAAATTCATGGTAATATCCCACTAATCCTAAGAATGCTTTCACTTCCTTCTTAGTGGTGGGTCTGGGTGCGTCTCGTACCTTACATACATTCTCTTCTAACAGGCCAATCATACCTTCTCCTACTAAGTGTCCAACAAAGTCTGCTTCAGACGTTCCAATCAGACACTTCGATGGTCTTGCAGTTAATCCAGCTTGGTCCATCCTCTGCAGTAAGTCCTTGAGAGTCTTCACATGCTCGTCGAATGTCTCTGTATGAATCAGCAGGTCGTCCACATATGCTGTCACATTGTTCATTCCACGGATCAATGGCTTTACGATCCTGTTCAGCGTGGCTCCTGAGTTCATCATCCCAAAAGGCATCCGAATGAATTCATAGTGTTCGCCCATGGTGACGAACGCCGTCTTGGGAATGTCTTGCTCTCGAACTTTCACTTGCCAGTATCCCTTGCTCAGGTCAATCCGAGAGAATAATTTTCCTCTCGAGAGACTCTGAAACACTTCTGATGGCGCTGCTGTCGGATGAGGGTCGAATACTGTGATCTTGTTTAACCTCCTGTAGTCGATGCAGACTCGGTTGGATCCGTCCTTCTTCTTGACGTCAACAACAGGTGAAGCATAAGCTGATGAGCTCCTTCGAATGATGCCCAGCCGTTCCATGGTGCTAAGCTCCTCCTTCAATAAGTCGCGCATAGCGTAGGGCACCGGGTATGGTCGTTGACGAACTGGTACCTCTGTCGTCAGGTCGATGCGATGTTCACCCAACTGGCAGCATCCAGGAAGATTGGTGAAGACGTGCTGGTAATTCTTCACCACATTGCAGAGTTCTTGACGTTGTTCCGATGTCAGTTGCGTTCCATACTGGACATCTCTGTAGCTTTCCTTCTGGTCCCAGCTTCCTAGGTCGGCAAGGTCCTCCGTCGTTCCACCGTTGTCGCCTTCCAGGTCGCAGTCCTCGATGATTGTCATGCCAGCTGACTCCACGGGTTGACTCTTGTCCATCATGTCGTCCTCTGCCAGTACAGTCTCAGCACTATCACCGCCGCCGTCCTTTATGGCGTTGACATGTTCAGGCGTGGTATCTCTCCTACTGTTGTCCATCCCACACATCTCGGTCACAATAGGTCTCGGTTCCATTGCCACTGCTGCTGCTTTTGACGTCCTTGGAATGTATCTCTTGAGGAGGTTGGCGTGCAAGGTCTTTTCTTTTGCACCCATCTTGACTCTATAGTCGTTGACACCGACAACTGAGACTACCTTATATGGTCCCTTCCATTGGACTAGGAGCTTGTTAGTGTTCGTCGGCAGTAGCACCAACACTTCATCTCCGGGGCGGAACTTCCTCTCTCGCGCCTTCCGGTCGTAGTAGGTCTTCTGTCTACCTTGAGCCTTGGAGAGTTCTTCCGTCGCTAACTTCCATGTGTCCTCCAGCCTCTCACGTAGTTCCATGACGTACTGGTAACTGGTCTTCGTTTCCGGCTCCTCTACGTCCTTGGTCCATAGTTGTCGTAAGATGTGCATTGGTCCTCTCACAGTTCTCCCATACAGCAACTCGAATGGGGCAAAATTGGTCGACTCTTGGGGAACTTCACGATATGCGAAGAGCAGCGGGTTGATGTATCTGTGCCACTGCTTGGGTTGCTCTGCGCACAGTCGCCTTAAGGTCTTCTTCAGTGTGCCGTTAAATCGCTCCACCAACCCGTTGCACATAGGGTGGTAGACTGTAGTGGTCGACTGTCGAATTCCCAGTAGTCTATTCGTTTCCTTCATGACATCTGACATAAACTGGGTCCCTTGGTCCGACAAGATCTCTTCGGGCACACCCAAACGGCTGTAGATGTTCACTAAGGCTTCTGCTACCGTTTCTGCGTCGATCTTCTTCAAGGGTGTGGCTTCGGGGTAACGAGTAGCGTAGTCTATGTACACCAGGATATACCGATGTCCACCTTCACTTGGGGGGTCGATAGGTCCTACTAAGTCCACGGCCACTCGCCTAAATGGTACGTCCACTACTGGCATACTCTGCAGGTGCGCCTTTGGGGTCGCTCCTTTGTTCACCGTCCTCTGGCATATGTCGCATGAGCGGCAGTATCTCGCGACGTCACCTTCAATTCCAGGCCAATAAAAATTGCTCATAACTCTGTCTTTGGTTTTCTTCACGCCGAGGTGTCCTCCGACGATCGAGTCGTGGGCTACGCTCAGTACATACTCTCTCAGTTTCTCGGGTAGTACCACTTGCCTTATAACCGTCGCCTGTCTCAGGTCCTTGTAGATCCGGTACAGTACTCCTCCATGTTTCTCAAAATGAACAGATTTATTGCCTCTATTAGTTGGGATCTTCTTCTGCTCTAACTTCCTAATGACTTCGTCTTCTTCTTGGAGTCGGATAAGTTCCTCTCTATCCACTCCCGCGTGCCGTTCTGCCCTCGGCACCTTCAGCGACGTAGACCGGTCCTTCCTCTTCTCCTGGGCCCTCGTGGTCACCGCTCCTACCATCACCTCAGTATCAGGGTCGTACGGATCCTTCGCTCCGTCCACGTTCCCGACTACTAGGTCGCAGATGGTCTCCGGGAGACACAGCGCCGTCACTTTGCCCGTCAGGTAAGGCGTCTTCACGTCGATAACGGCTTCCTCCGCCGCTAGCAAGGAGTTATCGATCCTCGCGATAAGTTTCTTCCCACCGGTGAGCTGTCCGTCGTCCACCAGTGCTCGCCGCACCACTACACCTTCACAGCCGGTATCTCTTAGGACATCTACCGCTCGATTTCCAATCAAGCCCTTCATCACTGGTAACTTCAGTTTCTCCACGGTCCTTCCGTCACTGCATCCTCCGCAAGTAACAGGCACCGCTAACTGTAGCTTCCCGTCCTTCATTACCGCTTGAACGTTGATGCTGGTGTCAGCCGTCGTCGCATCCTGTCTCGACGACTCGTCCGCCGCTATCACTACGGCCGCCGCCGCCTTGTTCGGCTTGCCTCGTCCCCTATCCTTCTGGGCTGGACACATCCTGGCTTTCCACAAAGGTAACATTTCAACTCACCTTTGTCGTTTAACTTTGCACGACACTCCGTCGCCTTGTGTCCCGGCCTCTGGCACCTATGGCAGACCTGTGGGCTTCTGTCTCCGTTGGGCCTCTGTCGCACTGGCCGGCTCTGCAGTCTGGCGCTCCCGCTGAGCGTCCGGTTCCTCGCTACCAGGTACGCCTCCGCTGAATCTGCGATGTCCTGTAGCGTCTTTGGTTTCCTCTCCCTCACATGGGTTGCAAGGTCTGGTGGGCAGGCATCCATGAATTGCTCTCTGACGAACAGATCTCTTACTCCTTCGTAGGTCTCCTCCGTCTTCGACAGCTTTATCCACCTCTCTAAATAGGTCTTGATCCTGGTCAAAAACATTCCAACATCTTCTCCATCTTCAGGCTTACCTTGTCTGAACATGAGTCTGTATCCGTCCTCTGACAGGTTGTACCTCTTCTGCAAAGCTTCCTTGACCTTGTCGTAGTCCTTGGCTTCGTCGATCGGTAGTCTGCAGAAGCACTCCAAAGCTCTCCCAGTCAGCAGGGAAGACAGTGATGTCGTCCAGGTGGATCTGGGCCATTCAGCTGTCTCGGCAAACCTCTCAAACCGCAGCAACCAGCTATCCAGATCGTCCTTCTTGTCCTGAAATGCAGGTAGCTTGGGTCTCTTAGAACTGGCGTGGTCGTCGGTCTTCTGCGCTGAGTCGTTGCCTCCACGTTGCTGGCGCATCCTCTCTATCTCCAACTCGTGGTTCATCTTTTCCCTTTCCAGCTGTCGTTCAGCCTCCTTCTCTTGTCGTTCAGCCTCCTTCTCATGAGCCTGTCGTTCAGCCTCCTTCTCCTGTCGTTGAGCCTCCAGCTGTCTTTCTCTTTCTAGGCCTTCACGGAGGTAGTCCCGTCTCTCCTGCCCAGTGAGCTCCATAGCGTCCGCTTCCTGGCTAAGCCTTCCAATAACCTCCGACATGTTGTAGATAGCTTGTCGATGATATTCTACAATAAACTATGTAAATAAATCAAGTAATTTTGATCTGGTCCGCTCGAATATGGTCGGATCCCGGACGAGCCCCCAATATGTAACAGCTGAGGTTGTTCTAGCACGTTATAGTAGGGGGGAGTTAGTTGATCTAACTACAACCCTTTAGAAAACGAAACTATTACAGCTGTAAAATAAGTAAACACGAGATCCGACGATAGATTAAATAATACTAAAGTTTAATAACTGTATAGTGAACAATAAATTACCAGGAAGACACCAGCGAAACTAAATATCTACGCCACACAAAAGGAAACTCACTTACTCACCCCCCAACCACTCACACAGGTCTATATATATAAACATTCCTACAGAAAGTTCCCGAAATAAACGTTACCTTTGCCCTCGCACAAACTAACCAATCACGCATCAATACGTCATCAGGTTACATCACCCAAGGCCAAATCTGGCGTAAACATTCGTATCCATAACGTTATCGAATATTCGGGAACATACTAATATTTACTGAACGAGTCAAAACACCTGACAACAAGCGAGCGAGGAAAAAAACTACTCACTAGAAAAGAAGGTCAGGTCACGGAGTACAGTACACTCTGGCGGTTGTCAACAATAAAATGGAAAAAGTAGTGGACACATGCTCAGCCACCAGCACAACAACAAAACCGGGGGAGGGCAAGGGGTAGCCCGCAGATGCTACACTTGCTGGCCTCTCTTATTGGCGCCTGCTCAACCTAATCTCCGTATCTCAATCTCCCCTCGAGGTCTTAACAGCACATTACTATTTCAATAGCACATTATATTCTCAATGGCACATTAACATCGTAATAGCACATTAACATCGTAATAGCAATAAGGACAATAACAACGTCCCTGTCTGTGGCCAGACTGCCACGACTCATGTGCTCCCGCTGTCCTGCGCGACAGCTTCACTCAGGCGGCCTGTGGGTAGCCTTCTGCCCAACCCCGGCACAAGTCCGCTCACCGCGGGTGGCGTCTCTGCCCGACCCCGGCACCTACAAGAATAACATTACATTTCTATAACACCATACAATTACTATCCACTTCACCACTCATTACGAACTATCAAGCGTACACACCATAGTCCACATTTCACTCACCACACATCTTACGGTAACACACCTCCACCGTGTCGCACCGTACTCAGACTCGCTACGAATCCATGATCCTAACTTACATCTATCGCTCATTGCGCACATCTCTATACACAGTAATCAATGACTTTCACAGTCCTCACATATAACTTATTTACATCATGGTCATAGGAGAATCTAGTACATCAATCATCATAATTATCAATCACAGTTCAACCTACCAGTCATCACTGGAAAACACACAACAATCTCCCGACTGCTCTGATCTCACGTCTGTCCCCTGGGACCTCTTAACTTGCAGTGATCTGACTATTCAGATTTTGCCTCTACTACGCCTCAACTTCACTCACAACATGCACGCTTCAACGTTAACTAACAGAAGTCAATATAGGTGAGCAGCCTCACTATCCCGTGAGTCAATCCTACACTTCCATGCCCCCGTAATCCTTGAATCCCGCTCACTCCACTCGTGACACCCTTAACCCTCTTGCCGCCACAGGGCCAATATATCGCCCAACCATATGTTGCAGAGGACTGCCCCACCGTTTCATGCTAAAACTGCCTTGAGGCCGATATATTGGCAGACATTGTTCCGGCCTGTTTTGCATTCCCAATTTTATTACTTCTTGCCAATAATCCATTACTATGATAGTCTAAAGGAAGGAAGGACATTATTTTGGGTTTGGCAGCATAAGGATTAAAAATCAAGCAAATGATCTCATAGAGCATGACTGACCCCCAGACTAAGAGGCCATAACCAAAGTATGGTTGACAAATATAAGCGATACTTAGAACAGACAACTTTAAAAAAAAATGATTGGGATAAAGAATGGCAAGGATATGAAGCCAAATAATGAATATTCATGAGAAGCAGCCAAAAAAATGAAAAGCCAGGACGAACAGTAAAATAATGAAAGACAAGGATATGTAGCCAAAACATGAAAGTAGCCAAGAAACTGAAAACTCGGGATATGTTGTTAATTATAGTCAAAGGTCACAACATGTTCTGTTGTAACTAAATACTAAAAGGTCTTGACATGTAATCACATAACACTAGATCTGAACATTCAGCCAAATTCTGAAAGCTCAGGACATGTAGCCACTTAATGAATTAAAAGACAAAAATCAGTACCCAAAAACTGAAAGTAGCCAAACAATGAAAAATCAGGACATAATATTATTAATAATAGTCAAATAATAACAGCCTGGGACACTCAGCCAAACTGACAGGTCAGAACATGTAGCCACATTATGAAAGCTACGTGTAACCAAAGCAGCCAGCTCAACAATGGTCAGACAATCAACTATCCGTCAAAGCTTACCAGACCAGCCACAGAAGATTTGACCTCAGATGTCAGCAGTGGACACTGAACATGGAATGTGGTGATAGGTCAGAATCCACAGAGTAAAGGTACAGTATAAGAATTATTATTATTATTATTTTCAGCATTATAAAGAATAACTTCAAATGTGGCACCCCTTCCCCTCCGCCAAAACTCTGCCATGGGACTGCAAATTCATGAAAAATAATTATTATAAATTTAAACTGTGTAAATAGCATCTCAGCAGGTAAAATGCTATAAGGGTGGAAGGGAAACTACGTATTGCTTGTCCATACAAATATGTGAATGCAGTGACACCACACAGCAGTTTTGTTCATTTTCGAAACAGAATGCCCTAATTAGTAGTTCTTTGTCAATGACATAAGCCCACACATACATGTTAAGCAGGGAAAAAAAGAGAGGGGGGAAGGCCAAAAGATACTATAGGAAAACTCACAAACAAAATATATTATACTGTCATATAAAATCCCTTGCAAAATGCTTTGATCAATAATGTAAACTGGATTAATGACAATTTAAAAATATTTCAACATAAACTTATCAGTTCACACACATGGACGTATCTGGTGCACTGACAATGACCCATGCCATGCGTAATCATTACTTTTCCGTTTCCCCAGCGAATTTCTAAAACTGAGTTTTCCCATTGCTAGCACATCAGATGACGTTATGAAAATAAAAATAAATAATGGCTAAAAAAAAAAAAGTGTTAATGAATGTTAAATGATACATCATGCAATTTGCTTGATATAGAGGGTTCATTCACACTCAAATTGAATCATGCATGGGCAAACATTGAAAGTTGTCCTGTTTACCTGACTCCAACAAGGATCGCTCTCCATCTCCTTGATAGTAAAGGTATTGTACGATAAAACTCAAAATAAAATTTACACAAAAATATAAAAAGTCACAACTCAAAATATCTCATTACTGAAACAAGGAGCTGATTTTCAAAAGAAATAATGTAAATGTAAACTAATCAGAAGGCAAATCATTTACATCTCATGCACAAAAGTAAAAATGAAAACAAATTAAATCAAACTAAATTACGTAAAAAGGTTTCCATGCTGAAGATGACATGGGGACCTATTATAAACTAAAACTGACACTAGATTCATCTCTCATATGTTCAAGAGAGTAATACATAAAGCAAAGCTGTTTTTATAATTTTGAAAAGGAAAAATGATATAACTCTCATATTAATCAAAATTATGCGGTTTCACTATCTGTTTAATTATCTAAGCAAAGCAATCTTTAAAAAAAAGGAAGTTAATTTCAAAAAGAAGAGAAACATCTTGAACTATTTACTTCAGGGGTGGTGAAAATCATACTATTCAAATCTGCAATAGTACATGCCATGAGGAGACTAAATCCAACACAGCTAGAACCAGTTTTAGTCAACTGTGAGACAGTCATCGCCTGGACTTTGGGCAAGAACGACGCTGTGAGCTTAGGCTCACTACCACACACCACACCTGACCACACACCAAATGACAGTCCACTCTCCAGCACCTGGTAGCAGTGCCAGTTTGAGTGGTATCTGCAACTAAAGCTGCTGAAACTTTGGTGCTGAGAGATCTTAACATCCACCAAACACAGCGACAGGACAACATTTTGCATTGCTAATCACGTAACTCAATGAATACACAATATAATGTGACACTAACCTCAATTTCCTTCTTTCCAATCTTCCCCTTCTCATCTTCCATGACCCAGGTGGGTAAAGGGGGAGCTCTAGGGCCCTAGTTGGGATGAAAATGGAATGGAAGGGTTAAACAAAGAAAATTTTACAATGCAAAATATGTAATGCTCTAGAAAATACCAGAAGGAATTATAACATTCTTCTACTCAAATTTAAAGCAGCAGTTTGCAGTGGATTCATATCATCATTATGAAAGTCAGTCAATCTACTGTATTGGAGTGTTTAAAACAACAAAACTCTGCATACACGGGTTGTTTCAATTACATGCACATGGTCGGTATTGTTGGGGAAACTTACGCTTGTGGCCCTGAACAGCTTAATCTCCTCAAGTTTATAGTCCTTCCACTGAGGAGATGGCTGCTGGAGAATAAGTCTCATTGACACAACATTACTGACGTCACATGCAAACTGGCGATGAGAAAAACAACGGGGTACATATGTTTGCAAACTTAAGGGCTTCGTTCTGTATCATGCGAAATGCTAATACTAGGCAAAGAGAGTTCTTCATGATTTCTTTGAGTCTCTTGATTATGAAAAACTTTGCTCTTACAGGGTGCTTCAATCTAATAGTTTCAGTCCTGTGTTAATGTTCTTTCAGTAATTTATACAGTCCTTTGGTATTGTACTTCTGATAATGACAGTTCTGGATGGTGTGTTCTATAGTCATGGTTCCGGGTTAACAACTTCAAGATAATTGTGCTTTACAAAGAAGACAGTATGATTGCTGTTCCTTATGTACACGTACACAGTTTGTTTTAGAGGCGATAGGTATAGGATTAGTCCCCTCCATGGAAGCATAATTATTTACTTCTAAAAGGATTTAACTGGCCTATGCTGCCAATTTTGCTGCCTGGAAAAACTACTCTTGAAAGTCAAAATTTAATATTTTCCAGACTTTTTGGCCACATGTTCTGCAGGCCCAGGTGATTCACGTAACTCAAAACATGTGTTAGTCATGTGGCCATTAAAGAAAAATGTTCAATGGACCATTAAGTCAGTGCCAAAATAATCATATTAATCCACTCTTTCAAGCCTCCATTTAAATCTGGATTTTGGACACTTTGCACTCAATTCCTGAGTAGGCAAACTACAGTGACATAGGAACATAAGGTTTATATTTTGGATTCATATTTCTGGGCAGCAACATACCACACTACAATATTACAGAGATAATAAGTATAAGAGGCACATCCAGTTTATACATCCACCCTTATCAAATAGTCTCCGCAATACAGCATCACTGTAACTCCACATCAGCGCATTTCAAGAAAACTGTTTGTAAGATTTGGATTTACAAAGTGTTAGATCAATTTTTAACACTTTAAAATCCACTCTCGGAGGTGAGATACCTTCATGATTTTTGTAGGAATGATAAAATACACTTTGTTTTGCGATATCATGTCCTCATCACAGATATCAAAGCTTTTGTAAAAAGAGGAGATAGACTAAAGCAACAAAATGCATGAACTGATAACACTGCACTGAATGAATGAATGGTTCAATGGGTGCTCTTGTTTTCAAGAGGACAACATAGCTCGTTCACCTGTTTCTTGGTAAAAGAAAAGGAATCCTGAGCTCCAGTCTCTGCATGGGGGTCCGGCATTAATTTGTACCTTCTCACAACCATTCTCCAACCCTGGTCATTGGCTGCAAAATGTGAAAATGACACTATGTCAAATTTCTGAAACAGTCTTAAACTGAGACAAAAAAAAACAACAGATTACTATTTTAAAGTTACAAGTGACAATTAAATATATTTGCAGAGCCGCAGGGAAGAATTTGCCTGCAATTAAACAGAATGTTAAAAATGCTAATGACACATTTAGGAAGTACCATTCTCTGCTTGTACTCACCCACTTTCATAGGTTTCCATAAATAAATTTCTTTTTTGGACACCTGTAACTTTATACCTAACCCTGCCATGATACACTGCCTATTTGTGTCTGTAATTATTTTTAGCCCAGCTGATAGACTTGATTCAGATGTTGCTCTAATGTTGTGATAGATTCACTATTGTACAAGTTATGAACGGTGAAAGAAACATGAGTCTGAAGATAGGAAACGCATGTACCGCTTCAGAAACAATATCTGACAATAACACTGGCAAACACTTTTGTATTAACAACAGCATTAATATAATTATATGGAAATGTGTCAGAGTCAAAGTGAAGATTCACAAAGCCCAGAGGGCAAAGGAATTTCAAAAAGCAGAATAAATTAAACAGAGGTTCTGGGGGAAAAAAAAAGAAAGAGGGGAAGAAAGAAAAGAAAGAAAGAAAGTAAGAAAGAAAGAAAGAAAGAAAGAAAGAAAGAAAGAAAGAAAGAAAGAAAGAAAGAAAGAAAGAAAGAAAGAAAGAAAGAAAGAAAGAAACCTCTCTGTATCATTCAAAGTGAGCAATGATCACAACTAGCTCCTGCCTTAGGTTATTTAATTTTTTTCTATTCACACTTGGGTGCTTTTCATATCCATTCAAAAGAGGGTTAAACACATTTCTTTTCAATTCAATACAGTTAAAATATAAGTGACCAGCTCCATGCCATCATAGGGATTTTCACAATATTGAAACCAATGTACAAAAAAGAAAAAAAAAAAATTCTATTGTCAAGTCATTAACAGAAAATACAATTTTAATTGACTACTCTCTTGGTTGGTCGGTTTTGAGGTATACAGTTTCAGTGCAAGCTATCACTGTATCAGAAATAATTTTCAATCTAAATTTTTTTTACCATCCAATATGTGAATTCAAGGCCAGTATTAGTTAACTTTTGTACTACTATCAATAACACTTACGTCCATCTCTGGGCGTCTGCTCTGTCAGTTTGATCTTTGCCTTGATGGTGAGAAGTGCAACATAGAAATTTTGAAAGCGAATTTCTCCAACCTGCAATACATGAACATTCACACTATTAAAAACTTTATCATCTATACCCTAGATCTATCTGCTTCCCACTTTTGCCTTATTGTGAAAATCTTAATTTGTCAGAGTCACTTTTGTCTTTTGCATTTTAAAAAGTACGGGGCAGTAAGTATCATACAAGTTATCATTGATGATTAGGCAAAGCTTAATTGCTTTCAGTTTGATACCTGGATACATACATGAAATAAAAACTATGTTGTACATTTAAATGTTTTTTCCTACTATTTTCCTAAAAAGCAAAAACAAATGAATATTGTTTTTGGTAATCTGAAATACATTTTCCCCTTTGCCATTCACTCCATGCCCCCCCCCCCCCAAGGAAGGGAGAGATTTCTAACAGATTCTGAACAGCTTTAACTCTAGAATACCATTACTGCAATATTCTCTCCTTCCCAACATCCATAACTTAACTGATAAGCTATAGTCCTCCCCATGTTCATATTTTCTAGTTTCAGTCTATGAAAATGACTTATGATGCCAAACAATAAAGAACATCAATGAAGGGGAAATAGGATTTACACCAAGTGTAACTTGTAGCTGAGCTGGACCCATGATGCATCAAAGCTGAACACGAAGAAAGAAACAGTGAAAGTAATCTTCAGAAACACATCTCGCGAAATGTTCATCTAAAGAAAGACTAGACAGCTTTACATTTAGATCAATGACAAAGTCAGATGTTCATTCTCAATTTGTTTTCTCTTTCATTTTTATTTACTAATATATACTTGACAATATTATTAACACCAACAAACGAGCGATATGTTGCATAAATGGCAATAAAGAAACAAGAAAGTACAGAAAGTGATTTACAATTCAATATATCTTCAACATCAATAAAAAATGTCAACATTATAATTACAGTTGGAAAACAGTGACACTTCACTCGAAAATAAAATATCCTTCCTGCAAATAACATATTTCAAGATATGATACACCTCAAAAAGAGATGTAAGGAACAGGGCAATATTAAACTTAATAATATTAATATTATTTTCCCAACAACCCAAAAAATTTAATGTAAGTTTTCTTTTACCCAGATTTGCTTCATCCAAGAAGAAATTGCCATCACATAGGTCTAAGAATCCCTTTTCCCTTGCAACATGTTCCTCTCACAGACAGTACATATAAATCTCCTTTGGCAAGGGCAAAAAGAACAATGAACTACTTTGTCACATTTTATGAGTTTAAAGGAATAAAACATCACCGACTTTTACTATGTTTTTTGCTAGATTTGTTACAATGGAATTGAAATATTCTGTATTCATGTTAATCATAATGGCAAAAAAAAACAAAAAACTGCAATTTGGTTTTATAACTGGACTGAAACAGGTGATTCAGGAGGATCATTTTAATGCACACTGTGAGCTTAAGAGGATTTTTAATGCGATGGGTGTATTACCAAGCAGAAAATGCCTCTGTAACAGAATGACTTAATTACCAAATCATGAACTATGCATTGTATAAAGATAGTAAAGTGCATGAAACCACAGGATGAAAGAACACTGAGTTCAGCTCCACACCTGTCATGTGGAGAAAGTAACAATTAAATTTAGATGCAATATTCTATTAGGAATGAAAAGACAAAAAAAAACACATCACTGGACAAATTCAAGAAAGCTGTGACAAGAAGCCAACCAGAAACTGCATGTAAACCAGAAAAAATAGATATATATAATATACTCACATGTATATTTTCCTCAGCTGTCTACAAAGAATTGGAGGTTTAATTTATAGTTATCTTTTCAATCTCTCTTCCAGCATTCTAGGTGAAATATTCCACACAGCTACTGCAAAAATATGACCTACGTCAACAAAATTATTCACTGATTTTGATTCACATTTTTAGTGTGGACTTTTTCGGTCTTTAAACTGGCACTATATTAAAGTTTCAAAGACTTTTCTGTCGAATCAATTGTCTGAAACCTATAAAATTAGGAGACAGAGATACCCTTTGCATCCATCTATGTAGAATTTCATCCTGAAAGAGGGACAAAATGCTCAGAGGAGAAGGTGGCCATTCAACCAATTTTATCACAAGGTGAGCTTAATTTCTCATCTATCCCTGAACGCCTGATTGCGCATGAAAGCTTTTTTACAATGTCAGATAATGTCAATCCCCAGATACGCCACTGATTGGATGGGATTTTTAGTAACACTGGTGGCCATCTTGGTCTGGGCCGTGACTCATTATTTGAGTCATCATGTTTGTAAACAGAGCAGCATGTAGGCCTTTGATTATGAGAAGGTTTATCAACTGACGTGTGCCCCAACCTGTTTAGAATATCGTGTCTTGATTCTTGACAGCAAAATGTTATTATACATTGTTTATTTGAGCATTGTTCTTATTTTCCCCAATTTAATGCTATTACATAGCAAATCTTTAAAATGTATTCTAGAAATGCTATTTTAAGAGCAAAATATGTGTGCGGATAGTATTGAATCAGAATGGTTGACATGAACCAGTAATATTGTCTTTGTGAAAAGGTACAAGATAATACTCAACATGTCCATAGACTGAAAAAAAAAAAGACATGTACTTTGATCATCTTTTTATTTTCTATGTATAAATTAGTTTCACAAAACATGGGTCGTTCAGAGGTTTTAATTGTGTGAAACTTGTTACAGACTCTCAGAACTGGTAGAAACTAACATTTTGAAACAGCATGAGCTGATGAGAGAATCTGATACGCAGATGTTTTTCACAACACTTTCACACATTAAATTTTTCTGAAATTTGAAATCAAAGGTTACATTCTAAAACAACTGGTACAGTAATTTCAGCACCGTTCTCTTCCTTCACCTATAGACATCATCAATGACGACACTCTCATACATCGATTGAAGCCTCAGTTGTTGGTGAGTTTGCATGTTTTGTAGAACATGTTTACCCTCGACTCCTCTCTCTCTCTCTTTCTCTCTTTCTGTCTTCTCTCTCCATTGTCTATTTAGTACATGTAGCTTGTTTGTCCTATGGCGCTTTGCAACCACACTTTGTTTTCAATAGCAGTCATGGTTTGATATTAGTAAAGTCCAAAGTTGTCAATGTGAGGCCACATGATAGGACAAATATTTCACTAGTCTGTTGTCTGGCCTATCTCCATATTACCCATACCCTTTCACATCTCTTTCTCTCTCTATGGTATATACTACTGCGTTGAATCAAGTTTAGTAATGTACATCTATGAATAATATTCACTAGCGACTTTACCTCTTCCTGGCAAGTCACTCCTTTTGACCTGCATACACTTTTACTCATGGATATTGAGATTCATTTTATAGACTACCACATAGGTGTGTCCTCGAGACTTGCAGCTTGTTTCAAGATTCGAAGTGCTTATTTGCAGACGTCTGCGAATAAGATCCAGATCTTATTCACAGATGGGGGTTTCTTGGTTTCGGGGTGTCTGCTATGGAAAAGTTCCTCCAGCCTACCATGGTCTGCCGTGGTGCAATGGCTAGCGTCTGCGGTTATCAGTCGGAAACTATGGGTTCAATCTGTCTTGGGTTCAAAGCCCAAGCGGGAGCTTTTTTTTTTTTTTTAACCTAGTACTGCTCATTATCAGGTATTATTTTGTATCCTATGGATTTTGCAAAACTGATGTCATGGGGAAACTGATCATTACTAGTGTGCTCCAGATTATGCCTACTTCTTTTATTTATTCCGGTTCATTTTATTTATTCCTTTTCGTTGAACAGGACAGTTGCTAATTAGAAATAAAAATGTAAATCAAATTTTAAACATTTAGATGATTTCTTTCAGACAGTGTGAACTGAACAGCTCATCTCTCTCTGTCGTGACTTAGATCTACCCTGTATTTACTGAAAATATATTTTGGGGCTCTTCTGCCTCAGCTATTTGTCACGTTTTGTTTTATTACTTTTTTGTTTGCATGGAAGTTTAGTTCATTTTTATTTGCTTGGTCTGTGACTTTCTCTGTGATTTCACACCCGACAAGAAAATCTTAGTCACAATTTTATACTCTGGAGAAAAGCAACGATGATCGGGGGGAAGGGGGGGGGGGGGGCAACAATTAACAACCAAAAAAAATTCAGCTCTTGTGGAGATTCAAACCCCTCTTACCAACTCGGCAGGCAAGTTTACTTAGCATGCCCCCGAGGAACCTGAGTAAAAGCGTTACTAAGCAGGGTCTCTCTGATGCTACCGAAGACACAATAACCGATAAGTATCCCTAAAAAAAAGACAACCTGGTGCATCATTACCATAAGAAACACCATGCGTTACTCCAAATCAAGCCATCTTACCAAGTGAAAAGCCTTATTCAACAATACGAGCCAGAATTGTGATCTAAAGGAGCTCTTCCTAAATAAAATCACAAAACCAAAAATCCATCTGCAAATAAGATTCTGGTCTTAATCGCAGACGTCTGGGAATAAGATCCAGATCTTATCCGCAGACGTCTGCGAATAAGCGTGGCCTTCAAGATTAAGTTTAGATTCAGCTACCAAAGCTTTATGAAGAAGCGTTTTTTTTTTTTAGTATCGGTCTATATGATATCAGGATCTATGGAGTCTTGATTGTACTCACCTCTGGGTTCACTATGCTCGGAAAAGTAATGTCAATAATTTTGCAACCAGTCTGAAATCCAGTTTTCAGATCTGGTACGATGGGCACGGCGTTCTTAATGGTGCAGCTGAGCGGCTTTTCGTTCATGTTGTTTCTCTGAATGCTTCACATGCAAAACAATATTATATAATTTGTCTAAATAAATCAATCTCATTGATTCGTTTCAGCATACTCTTCTTCTCCTCCTATGCAAAGCGTCCTCAGCAACAGAATAAACTTAGTTGTGTCCCTTGGTATGCAAACTGCAACGCTTGGGAGCGGCATCTTCTACAAAATAAACAAAACAAGGCATCTTTTAAATTATATAGCAAGAACTTCTGGTTGATTATTACTACTTTATTATTTAACAAAATTGAATAAAGGTCCATTAAACTTGTGCAAATTGCACCCTTCATATTTGTTTGTTTTGTGTCATTTTCAGGTAATGACATTCACGTTTTGGAATATGTTTCTCGGCTTTCAACGCGATACATGAGATCACCGCACCGGATTCATCAAAATGGCTGATTCGTACGACGACGAACCGATATCCGACCAAGACAAGGTAATTTTCTTCCGTTGTTTTGTCATTATCGTTACCAGTTCATGGCGGTAGTCATCGATATATGGCAAGTTTTTTCAGGCAAAAGTAGATATGTTGCAAGTATGTCGTAGTTTTAGCTGAATGAGTTGATCTACAACCAGGAAGGGGAGGGGCGACTTTTAGCACCGTATTGTACTGACAATATCAAGCACTTCCGCTTTTGTTACATCCCAATGAATTTATTATAGCTTATTCCAAGAATTAATGTTGTTGTGTCTTATAGCTGGACATGCTTTCTGTTCTTTTAGCTTAATGCGCGAAAAAATGTATTCTGCAAGTGACATACTGGTTTCGCCCTAGATCTAGTAGAAGTGAAGAATCTAAAACGGAAGGAATTCCGTACGAGATCCGCACTGTTGCCGACAAAGCGCCAAAGACCAGAAACTAACACAACTACCCCAGCCCCTTTTCGCCTGAGTAGTCAATCTGACTACCGCCCATTGATACAAACTGACTAGACCCTCACGCCCCCAACATTGCTTTTTTTCCAATGACAATTGGATAAACTAACAAAATTAATAAGTAGGCCTACCGAAAAAATATATAGGGTTTTTTATCAAAAAGTGCGGATCTCGTAAGGAATTCCTCCCTCTAAAACTACTAGATCTAGAATAAAAGTGTTATAATTAATAATAAGTAAAATGGACCACAATCACTCTCTAGACTAAGAGTAAGATCTAGCTAGAGTAGATCTAATCTAGAGCTAGATCTAGATCAGATAGAATGAGGATGTAATTTATGAATAAAAATTTGAGTTGGCGGCAAGTAGTTGAAAGTTTTGACAATGTATTGTAGGGGCCTAGAAGTAGAATGTAAAAAAAAAAGGCGTTCAGTATGAATGGTATGTTACAGAGACTTTTAGTTTTGCGAAGGGAGGTTGGCCACGGTTGGAGTGGAATTGGATGTGATAGATTAGATATAATGCGCATCAAAAAAAGTTGACAAAACTAATAGTGTCCGTTCTTTGTAATGTACATCGTGCAGTGAAGTCAAAATGTTACAATGGAAAGAGGATGATGTAGAGTCAACCTATTATAGCTTTGTGACAATCACTTGGGAAGGTCTTCCGCCTGTCCACGCCAGTCAAGAAAACACAACTACCCCAGCCCCTTTTCGCCTGATTAGTCAATCTGACTACCGCCCATTGATACAAACTGACTAGACCCTCACGCTCCCAGGTCCATCTGACCATTCCAATGCAGGTTGTTTAAGCTTATACCTTAATCATATTATGTTTGTTAACTTTTTGGTAAGTGGCGCGGACGGGGGGAAGACCTCCCATCACTTGTTTTGGTTTGGCTAATGTGATGAGTTAAGATGTCCAGGTATACTACAAGGACCAATGGTATCCAATGAATTGGAACATGTTTTTTAGCGGGACAGTGGACTACAGTTGCTTTTTTATCAAAGAGCTATGCCAAATATATATTGATAATTGTGGGAAAAACATGTCTGCAAACTGATTGCACTGCAGGCTAAAAATTGTATGTGACTACTGAGTATGTTCATCGTGTTATTTGTACTAGTAGAAAGGGGAGGACTTCCAAGTTAAGTCACGGCAGTATTTTCCCACAGTAATGAATGATTCAATGAAAAGTTTTTTGTTATTATTAAAATAATATTAATTAGTCTAATATTTCACAAAACCTGAAGCAAATGCAGGTCTGGGAGTAAATTCAATAAAAAAAATTGTTTTATTTGCAGTTCTAAATAGTCAGTCCACTATTGTTGTTAAAACACAACTCAAGGATGAAACTTAAAGAGTATTCTTGGGAGGGAGGGGGGGAAACAGAGGTGTCACAGTGACCTCCACAACCTCAGCAAGTTAGATGGATATTGCAATAGTTACCGTACTAAATGTGTGCCTCGGCAGTTAACACTCACAACATAAAGCTGTTGGTTTGGACGCATGCATGTACCAGACTCCTACTATCAGGCCTCCCAAACTTGGGAGATTGCTGCTCAGAATTTTAGCAAACACTTCAAGGCACTAATCAACACCAATTTCACAATTTGCTCAAAATATAAAATATTGATAGAAACTTAACTAGGCGCTTACCAATGAATCCTCCGAAATCAAAATTAAAATTGAATGCATCCATGGTTAGCTGATTTTCCTTTCTTTATTCCTGTGTGAATTACCTGACCCCTTTTGAAGCCATTTTCACTTCAATGGTGTTGAAGGTTGCTCTCATATAAATTGGGAGGCTAGGTTAGCCTTGCAGCAGTAGCAATGAAGTAACTCAGCACTCTCAAAGTGTCAGACTGCATACATAATCATTGGTACCAGTGCACAATAAATGCCATATTTGGGATTCAGGGTCTGCACTGAAAGACCCAGGTTCCACAAACATGTAAGATTGCATACCAACCATTAGGACTAGTGTGCACTGGCTGTGCAGTCTGCCATGTTTGGGAGGCCCGACAAGATTAGGAGTCCTCCAGTACACATGTATGTCATCGGATCATATTATGCAGCGCTGTTGTAAAACTTTATTGGGTGCTGTTAGAATTTTAGATTTACCAACACTCATGCAGGGTGCATCTCATTTATAAGACTCATCAGTCAGCTAGCTTGTTTCACATTTCCGGTCAGGCTTTTTTTTTTTTTTTTAATCATTGTCAAAAATGCTGTTGAGGATTGTGGCTATTTGTTGAAGGAAGTGTGTATTTGTGTTTGTAGAAACTAGAAAGGGGACTGAAAATAGAGTCGGTAAGAAACGGTGTCTCAAGTGATCACCTGAGTAAAGCCAGTAATGGTGGATTTTTTGCAGCTTTCATTTCCTTTAATTTAGTCACAGGCTTGAAGAAAAAGTTCTTTGTCAAATAATGATAATAATATAAATAAATTTGTTCAGTGTAGTGTAGTTACTAGTGCTAGTACATGTACAGACTAGTAGAAGACTGGGAGTGGGACAAGACCAGGTGCAGCTTCTAAGGGCAATATTTGATTTAATTTGGGTTGGATCATTGTGTTTCTTTCTTGTACCAAAAAAAATTTCAAATTTAGGATTCAGATGACCAGTGGAGGAAGTGAAAAAAAATATAATTCTCATTTTAATTTTTGTTTCCTGCAGGTGAGGATCGCCTCAAACTTTATCCTGCATGCTCCACCTGGAGAATTCAATGAAGTTTTCAATGGTAAGTTAATTAATAATTATTAATAGTCTACAACCCTAATAAAATGGCGGAGTGGACCCATATTGTGGTATCAGTAGCTGTCATCAGTGCCACTGAAAACAAACATATTTATTTCTATTTATTTTGCATTTCTGTAAATTAACCAAGTGTATGTGTGTTGAATGTCAGATCTATGCTGCTCTGCCCACTGTCCTGAACTTAAGGTGGTGGAGAGATGTGAGTAGTAATTTTGTAAATTATGAAAAAGATTTTAAAAGAAGCCCCCTGATAGTTTTGAGGATAAATTCCAGGTCCGTGAAGTGCAAGACAAACAGTGGTGGCTCTATGCACATCATGCTTAGAGTAAATTATGTGGTCTGTGCCTGTATGTTGTGTTCTCCTTCCCCCATGGAACTCATGATTAACTGATAGTTTCAGTTTTCATGTATACTGCATGAATGAAAATGCGTCTTGAAGTGTCCGTTACTGAAGCATTCCTTTAGTTGGCAGGTCTGCATAATATTTGCTTAATAAATTTTGATGCATTGCTGGAAATTTATTTTTTATAGGGAATTTGAGTGCATGATGGATATTGTAAAGTTTTTGCAGTTGATGATTCTTGTGTTATCCTACTTTCCAGTTCGAAGACTTGTGTATAGCCAGAAATGTTTGTTCAGATAACACAGTTAATAAGTTGCAGTTTTCAAATGTAAGCCATGTCACTTATTCAACGCAATGTGAAGTAAAATTGGAGATACTGTGTCATTGCATCCTTCCATTACACTTGCAGATGTGCGTATTCTTGTGAATGAGGACAATCTACTTAAAGAGGGTGCATCTGGGTAAGTGTGATCTGATGTGTATTTGCCTTTTGTCATTAAACTTCAGGCAAGGTTGTGGAAGGAAATTCAGTTCAGAGGATCAGATGGATGAGACTGCAGCTAATGGCAGTTAGATTTTTTTGTTTAAAATTTAACTTAATGTATTGAAGCCTCTATCTATACTATTCCACTTGTACATGAAATAAAGAAATTTAATTTACAATATCATTTCTATGCTGATGATACCCAGCTCTACAGTTCTGCCTTGCCATGCGATGTTGACAGCCTTCTGCAGCAGGCTGGAAACTGCATAACAGAAATTAAAAGCTGGATGAACCAAAACAAACTGGCACTAAATGAGGATAAAACTGAGGTTATTTTATTAGGCCGTGAGCGGGTTCTGCAAGAAGTGGACAGAACTGAGATGATAATTGGCACTAATTCAATAGAAATTTCAAAAAAAGTAAAAAACCTAGGGGTTTACATTGATTCAAATCTTTCTATGTCGTCTCAGGTTAGTCACCTCATTCGTATTCTATACATGGAAATCTGGAAAATTGGTAAAATCAGACATCTTATTTCAACTGAAACTGCGGCTGTTTTAGTAAATTCTTTTGTACTTTCAAAGCTTGACTATTGCAACTCCCTTTTGGCTGGAATTTCACAAAAAAATATTAGAAAACTCCAAATTGCTCAAAACAATGCAGCGAGACTTGTTTTGAAGAAAAAGAAAAGAGATTCAGCACTGCCACTTCTGCAGAGTTTGCACTGGCTGCCAGTCGAGAAAAGAATAATGTACAAATTGTCATCCATTTGTCACAAATGTGTCAATAATACTGCTCCATCGTACCTAGTTGATTTAACTGATTACTATGTTCCATCTCGTCAACTAAGATCATCATCTGACACTACAAAATTGAAAGTACCTAAAATGAATCTGTCCACTGTAGGAGAAAAGTCCTTTTCATTTCTTGGCCCTACCATCTGGAACACTCTTCCAAAGACAACCAGGGAAATTAATGACATTGGTTCTTTCAAACGCCATCTGAAGACCCATTTCTTTCAGACAAACTAGGCTAGGTGTTTTTCGGCAGCAACAATAGTAAATATTTTTGAATTTCTTTTGTGTATGCGTGTGTGTGTGTGTGTGTAAGAGTTTGTTAAAGCGCCCAGAGCTTGTCATCGACGGGGTTGGGCGCTATATAAATGCAATATATTATTATTATTATTATTATTGTTTCGTTCTTTGATTCCCTTTCATTCTCAATAATGTGGTGATTAGTATTGGTGTAGAATTTTTTTAAAACTCAGCATAACTTGCTAGGCACAGCCAAACGTCCCCTTTTTGTACAGAACAAGTCCGTATTTCGGGCCTTGAGTCCGTTTATCCGTTTTTGGTCCAAAAAATCCGTATTTTGACATTTGACCTAAAAAATAAAAAAGTTTGGCCCTTTTTTAAAAAAATCTGGGGAAAAGCTCTTCGGCGTCGGAAGTTAGGATAGGGCTAGCCAGGCCAAAGTACTCGACACTTAGCATGTTAATAAAAGGGAAGAATAAAAAAAAATTAACTAATAATGTGAGGTATTTTGTGAGTGTCGAGATTGATTTTTGTTGTAATCGTAACGGGCCACATGCTTTGAACTTCGGGGCTGGGGCAGCCGTGGACCCAGGCCTTGTTCCTTATTTTGATTTTCAAAACTTGGCAGCTATGCAAGCTTATTTTTGAGAATGAGAGGATCAAATGGAAAATAATTCAGTTCTGTCATTCATAGGTCTTGATCTGATTTTATGAAGTATAAATTAAATATATATCGTCATGGGGGGTTTCTTTTCATAGAAATATTTCCAAGTTCTGATCCCAGGGCTTTTTCAACATTTTTACAGAATGGTTTAGTATTTTTTGCTACTGCATCTGATCTATTTCAGGGCATTTGCACAGTACAATAAGGACCAGTTTACTCCATGTAAAATAGAAGGTTCAGATCACCAGGTAAGCAGCTTTGAAATATAATGCTCCTTAATATTCAAAATAAAGGATAAATGTTTGTGACATACATGCCTCTTCTCCAAATGTGAATGTAGAGTTACAAAAGTAAATTAGTAACATTACCAGGATAGTGGACAACAAATTAATGCAAATTATAAGGGGCTTTGTATCATGTAGGGATTTACAGGCCAGATTCATTTAAATTAACTACCATTTAGAATGCTTGTAAGTTGTTTTCATAACAATTATTGTGAAGTACAACACTAAAAAACTCAGTCTTATTTAGAAGTAATGCTGGTCAGCTATCATTGATTTAGATATGGTGCAGTGCTAGAGAATGCATTGTTCCTTACTGCTTAATAAATAATACAGTTTTACAATGTGTATCTGGTATGCAGGTGCTTATAACAGAACATGGTGATTTAGGCAACAATCGATTCCTTGATCCCCGCTCCAAACAAACGTTCCGTTATGACCATCTAAGAAAAGAGGCTCAGGTGAGTTTATATAATTTTTCAATTGTCAGTGATTTAAATGTCCAATCCTAGAATAGAATCCATTTCATACTAGTTTTCATTTTTCTGAAATTTTGATGCATCGCTGGAAATTTATTTTTGTAGGGAATTTGAGTGCACGATGACTTTTGGACATTCATTTAAGATGTTAGTTAATGAGTGTTCTCTCAGAATTGAATTTTAACTGGTGCAGTAGAAGATAGTCAAGCCAGAAAGGATTGTTATTAATGAATTTATTACGTTGCAATTTTCAGGAAGTGCAACCTGCTGAAGCTGACCAGAGAGCAGAGTCTTGGCGCCATGCGATTGAGACAGCTCTCACTGCATACATTTCCTCGCACTACAAATATGGTGTCACCACTGTCTACGGCAGCAGCAGTGATGGTAACATCACTATCATTGCTTGCATAGAAAGCCATGCATTTGAGCCCAAAAATTTTTGGTATGTAACTTTATTTCTTTTTTCTTTCTATTCTTATCAGCATGTTTTGTGAGTTTCTCTGATTAAACAATTAAGAACCTGCCTGGAGGAGATAAAGATCTAGAGTCCATATAGTGGATAGAGTAACATAATTTTTCTCAAGCCTTAGTCCTTCCTTGTCCTTGATCCCTTAGACTCCCATCCGTAGGGGCACCCCTGTGGTTCTGACAACCAGTCCTCTCCATTCATCGCGGCACTCCGCCCTCCTCAACGCGTCCCTCAACTCAAGGTCCGTCCACTCTGTGATGTTGTTTTCCCATCTCTTTTTTTGTCGCCCTCTCCACCTTCCTCCCTGTACTGTGCCCTTGTCTTGGCAAGGCCTGATGACCTCGTGACAGGACCATACCACTTCAGCTTGCATCATTTAACTGAAGTGAGGAGATCTGTATATGGACCGATTTCATTCTCGATGCGTCTCTTTACTTCCTCGTTGGTGATGTGCCTTGATATGTATGCTGTGATGTAATTAGAAGCATCTTTTATTGAGAGATGTTTGTTGATTGTGGCGATGATATGCTTCATGATTTTCTGCACACTGAGCTAGAAGGATATGAGTGTGCCACATTTAATTTGTTGAAAATTCCTGGATTAATTAGAGTGATCTCTTTCCACACCGAACAGGTGGTCTTTATTCAGTCCATCATGTTCCCGTGCAATAAGAACGTAGATATGTAAGATTAAGGGAAAGCTTGTGCAACCTTGAAGTAGTTAACAGTAAAGTAACAAATAGCAGTATGAGATGGAATCTCAGAAGTTCAAAGCATGCTTATATGCAGAGAGGAAGGACAGACAGAATTAGTTTTTTCTGACACTTTGTGTATTTGTGTACACTGCAGGAATGCCCGGTGGCGGGGACAATGGTCTGTTACATTTCCTGAGTCTGGTGGTTCTGCAGAAGTCAGTGGCTTGGTGAGAGTTCAGGTGAGAAGCAGACTACAGCAGGGAAATATTACCTGACCTTCTTTTCATCTCAGAAATTTAAAGACAGTCAAGAGTGATGTCATCTAATGAGTAATTAGCATTGATGAAATGTGTTAATTTAGTAAGTGGATATCACAGCAGTATGTCTTACTCAAAAATCACTGTGGTGATACCATGAAGAAAACAGCAAGAGCATTCTTTCATGTTTTTTTTGTTTTTTTTTGACATGGAAACAAAGGAATTTTAAAGAATAACTTCATTTTCAAATTAAATACATCTGGTTTTGTAGTGGTAGAGTTTTCTTCGCTCCCTCATCATCAGTTACACTAGTAGTATTTTGTGAAGACATGTATTCAGAAAATTACTGAGCATTGTATAAGTTTTCCCAGCAAGTAAAAAACATTCTAATGGAATGAAGTTTGTTATGCAAGTTGTATCAGTTATTTTTTCCCATACCGGATCCAGCTATATAATGTGACCAGTAGCATCATTTTTGTGAAAGAATTCAACACATCCCTTGATTTTATGATATTCTGCAGGTCCATTACTATGAAGATGGAAATGTGCAGTTAGTTAGTTCAAAAGATATTAAACAGAACATAAAAGTTCAGGTGAGTTAATTTTGAGATTCTCGTGTTACCTTCAACATTGCTCACAAAGACACTAGCTATGAGGTAGATTTGAGCATAAGATTTTCAGCTGTTGAACCTTTTCACATCATCTCACGCCTGTAAGGTGCGGGCTGTATTACAACCCATCAATATACCAGTGGCCCATGAGGCGTGGCCACTTGCACACCCGTTCGCAGCACCCAGCACCATCTGGAATAATGCGGTTTCTTAGCACACACTGTTTTTGCTTTTTTGTGTTTGTAAACATACAATTGTCATTAGTCTTCTCCGAATAAGCTTTACATTGATACCAAATATGTCCTAGCTTTATCAGAAGATTTTAATTTTTAAAAACACCCCCAAAATAGTGCATACAGGTACTAGCCACTGTAAAGAAGAAACCTACAGGGGCATGTGAGAGCAGTGATCCCTGCGATGTGAAGAGGTTTATTATCACAGCAAGTTTTGTTCTTGTGTTTTTCTTTTACAGCTTATCTCTATTTTCTTCAAATTATTGTGGAGGGGGGGGGGTGTGTGCAAAAAATTTTTTTTGTTATTGTGAGCCGGGAATACGTACTTTTGGGAAATTGTTTCCATTGTATGTGGGACACGTCTTTTCCATATTCTTCGATGACTTAGAATAAGCTCAAATTTTGTTTTAGTGCGTCTGCTTGTGAATAGACACCTCATATACTACTTTTGAGGAAGTCTTTGTCATTGTGTCCCACAAATATATTTGTGACATAGACAGTGGAAAGTGTGGTTTCTGAGCGCTTCTGGTGGGATCTGCTTCTGTCCAATAGTTTCGCTGTATCCTGTCAGAGGACTGAATGTTTGTTTGTTGTTGTTTTTTTTGTTTCTTGGTTTTCTTCTGTTTTTTCTTTTGCTCAAAGAGTCATAGCGAGAAACTCCTGAGTTGACCACTGAAAATTCACCAAAGAGAGATATGGTGAGAAACTTCTAAGTTGACCACTAAAAATTATCAAAGGGAGACATAGTGAGAAACTCCTGAGTTGGCCAGTGAAAATTATCAAAGAGACGTAATGAGAAACTCTTGAGTTGACCTCTAAAAATTCATCAAAGAGAGACATAGAAACTCAAGCTGACCACTGAAAATTCATCAAATACTTGAACGTTTTCCTTCATGTTGTTTATATTGTTTCTTTTGAGCTGGCCTAATGCATTGTTTTAATGCATTTCCACTTTCAGAATGAGTCTGACACAGCCAAGAATTTTGTCCATCTGATTTCGGAAGCCGAGGGAGAGTACCAGCGAGCCTTGTCTGAAAACTACCAGACCATGTCAGACACAACCTTCAAAGCTTTGCGTCGCCAGCTGCCTGTCACACGTTCTAGAATAGACTGGAACAAAATTCTGGGATACAAAATTGGTGGGGACTTGAAAAGTAATAAAGGGGAGCAGTATGATTAGAATAAAATGACCTTAGTTATGTATAATTTAAGAAAAATGATTGTGGTACTCTGTTCAAAGCCCTTGTTTTAAATAAAGACAGAGGTACACATTTGGCGGATGGTATACACTTCTGTCATTTACATCCAACTTCATCACTTTTATTTACATTCATCCTACGGTTTTAACCTTAATTTTTCAATTACCCATTCTTAACATCCAGATTATATCAGCCTTCAACTTCTGATTTTTCTGTCATAGACATATAGCGTGACAGTCAGTTTCTTGTCCAGTTTATCCTTTCATTCTTGTTTGCCGGGGCTTACAATATTATCTTCCCTGTTCTTGTTAGATTTTCTTGTTCATGATGATTCCTGTGAGGTGAAAAGTTGTCCATGTATGTTCAACATTCTCTGAAGCCTTTGGACTTTTTTTTGTTTGTAAACAACAAATATAGAGTGATTGAAGTGTCAGATTTAGAGAATAATTATAGATGACACGGTAATGTGTGTTTCCACATTATTTGCATTTAAAGCATACTGAATCGAGTCATTCATCACCTTTATCACAACATGGTCAGTATGTGAGGAACTTTACCATGAACAGTGAAGTTTTGCGAGGTCATATGAAAGTTGGATATATATTTTGGTTTTGGATATAATACCATCCTTTTCTAAAAGGCCTTGTTTTAATTTGATATCAATAAAGTATAGCCTATAGGGGATGAATATGGTGTTAGAACACTATTGTTCTGGAAGCTACACAGCATTATACTCTGAAATAGGTGTGACTGGAAAAGGTTATATTCATGTTTCCTGAAGAAAGGCAGAGAAAAAAATATTTATATTACAAGTACAGTGATTCCGTGACAGGGGGATTTATTAGTCAAATAAAGTGTGGCCGATTGTACATTATATTTTGTCAAATACACCGAGATGTGTGCATAAGTTGTATATCATCCCATTGGCCTTGCATACCAAATATTCTGAGCTTCACAAAACATGTTACAGATGATGTTGGATTTCTTCCCTTTGTACAGAGAAAAGCATGAAATATGCTGTGTTGAATTATAAATGTTCATGCATGTTTTTTTTTTGTTTTATTTGTTGATGGTGATTTTCTGTTACATTGTGCGACCACTTCTAAAGAAAGTGTTGTGCCCAAGAAGACCAGGGATGGGGGGAAAAGGTTTGAACGAGGATTGTGTATCATTTTCAGTGTATTGTTCATGTGTCAAACAGGGCAAAGAGTTCTTTTTTTTTTTTTTTATTTAATTTAAGAAGTCAAACTTATTCAAACTGTATCATTCGTGATATACATTTTTATATTTGGGGGAAACAAGAATAACAAGGGTTATTTTTCTCGACATTGGGAAAAAATAATAACACTATGTCAGGGGAACATTCAGTGAGTAATCAGGTGCATTCTAATTTTGTTAAACAAAACTTTGTAAAATTATTTTCGAAAAACCTTTTTTTTTTAATTTAACAAAAATTTGCCAAGCAGTAATCAGCTGTATACTGAATTGCTTTTCACATTCACATCTTGTACTGTTTTTTTTTCACCATAAAAGACATAAATATTTATAATTATGTGGTTATATTATCAGCAAGATCCAAAGTAATGTAGTCAGTTGTGCTATGATTTACAATAACTGCATGATTTGGTACAGATTTCGAAAATTTTGTTGTTTTTTTTATTCAAGATCAGATGGTTTACAGAAGCTCTTAGACAGCTGATGTAAAAGCATGTGAAGTTTGTATGCAGGCTGTACCTTTATGTGTTACTTTAAAATGTCTGGTTGTTGAGGTGTAACTTCGGTGCATTTTTCCATTTCAATTTTAATAGAAATTGCATTAAATTGGTGTATGAATGAAGTAAAGGAATTTCTTTTTGTGTGTTTGTACATTTTAAATTTTGTCTCTGCTATAGTGAATGAATGGGTATTTTTCCATCATACGGAATGTTTTTGGCTCTGTACTTTAACAGATTTTTTTTTTTTAAATTCAATTATTTTCCCTTTGTCAAGTTTTTCTGAAGAGTGTGTGTGTCTCAGTGGTTTTGATTTTCTGCTGCTTTATTTCTGTTGCGCTAAATGCCTTTTTGGCTTGTCAAACCAAAATTGAAATTAAAGAAAAAAACTGAAGAAAGAATAGTCAATTCTGCTCAGGGCGTCAAGGTGCAGATACAGTTTCTTTTTTTTTTTTACATCTTAATTGTTGTAAAATCTAGATTTTAATTTGGTCCTGCCCAGAGCCAAAAGTGATAGGTTTATCGCAGCTTGTTATCAAGAAATAGAACACAACTGTGCTACTCTGTAGTTGTGGAAAATACTTGCTTTCAAATTTACTGCTGCATGGATAGCTTTTTTTACTGTCCGAACTGTTGGTGAGCTGTTTGTCTGAAGCTATGAGAAAGTAGAAATTTGGCCGGGGCAGTTGCATTGTTGGAAGTGTTGCATTTGGGCTCCTAGATCCAGATTCAGGATTTGATAATGCTGTTTGAGATGGTCAGACTTTTACCTTCACTGGTACTTGTAGTGATATCCCTAATGTTCACATTGTTTTTAAGCACCATTCCTAACTAACCATTGATATCTGTTCCTGCTCGGTAAAGAGAATTTCTGTGGGCGGTAGAATATATTTTATATAATAAAGCCAGAAATCGTTCAGCATTGCAACACGCCTTTCCCTCAACTTATTAGCAATTATGTAAGCTTCAGATTTTATGATACTTTCAATAATGATGATTTTCTACAGGACACTGTGACATAGAATTCACAAATTGTGCTGCCCATAGCCTTCCCCATTTCCTTTTTTCTCCTTTTCTTTTTTTAATCCCTGAAGTAAAATGGATGAGCTAAGGTGGGATAGTTGCACTAGTGACAGTGTGGCATGGATGAAGGTTGGTAATTGGTTGGAACATGTTCTTGCAGATATTGGCTAGTACAACACATGTAAAATTTCAAAATGAACCAACCTCATACCAAACAGAAACAATACATGTAGTTTTAGTAGGAACCAAAGAGTATTGGTTTTGGTGTGTCAATCAATGGATTCAGCATTTGCAGCATTCACCTAGTATTTAATTTGGTATTGGTAATAGTGATAAGTAATTTGGATTTTATGCCATACGGTCAAAAAATTTTCTGTGTTAATCCTATCTAGCAGGATAAAGGGTAAGTAAAAAAAAGTATCTAATTGCCATTAACTGATAGTTAGCTATGCTTGTAATTTGTAACAGTTTGAAGGGAGGAAGACAAAACTGAACATGATTAAATGAACCATTTTGAAAAGAGTCCATTATTTCCAATAAGTTAAAAGAGTCCATGTTTGCAATAATTAATACTGCGAGAGATGCAATCATCTGACTTGAAAATGCGATACCGCCATCTACGTGCTACTATGCAGCGTGTATTAATATGTATGTGATTGTCAACAAGTGTACTCTTATGTAAAAACTGTATCTTGCCGTTGTCGTAGGTGTTTGATCCAATTTTGCTCCTGCTGTTTGCAAAAATGATACCCAGGCTCCTCCTATGTCATGTAAATGAAGAAAAGTGCACATCCCCCAAATGGTGAGGTGAGTTTGATCCTTGGTTAAAAGTTACTACACACACAGTATATAATTTTTAATTATTATCATTTCATTACTTCTACAAAGTATGACTGATAAAACTTGAGATTCCAAAATAAATGCATTGTTTGTGTTCATTTATTCTGACCTGTTGTGGTTTTGCTGTTTTTATTCTACAGTGGAGCATTGCATGGTGCTGCGAATCTTAATACTGGTAGTCTCAATAAATGTGTACACACTTGCAACTCTGAACTGCCCTCAGTTTGAACATATGGGATAACCCAAAAATAATTATGCATGTGTCATCTTTAAGTTATAACCTTGGATGTATCTTCACTGACAAATCAGTAGGCCTACTCTGCATTAATTTTGAGGACTTGGACAAAAATTAAAACGTTTTCTCAGTAAGTAACTGCTGCACTTACCGGTTTCAGAACTGGTAAGTGTCACGAGCGAGTGAGCGGGGGTCAGTGAGTGCGGGGAAGGGAATTGAAGCGTGCATGTTGTGAGTGAAGTTGAGGCGTAGTAGAGGCAAAATCTGAATAGTCAGATCACTGCAAGTTAAGAAGTCCAAGGGGACAGACGTGAGATCAGAGAGCAGTCGGGAGATTGTGTGTTTTCCAGTGATGACTGGTAGGTTGAACTATGATTGATAATTATGATGATTGATGTACTATATTCTCCTATGACCATGATGTAAATAAGTTATATGTGAGGAATGTGAAAGTCATTGATTACTGTGTATAGAGATGTGCGCAATGAGCGATAGATATATATGTAAGTTCGGATCATGGATTCGTAGCGAGTCTGAGTGCTGTGTGGTACGGTAGAGGTGTGTTACCGTAAGAGGTGTGGTGAGTGAAAGGTGGACTATTGTGTGTACGCTTGATAGTTCGTAATGAGTGGTGAAGTGGATAGTAATTGTATGGTGTTATAGAAATGTAATGTTATTCTTATAGGTGCCGGGGTCGGGCAGAGAAGCCACCCGCGGTGAGCGGACTTGTGCCGGGGTTGGGCAGAAGGCTACCCACAGGCCTGCCTGAGTGAAGCTGTCGCGCAGGACAGCGGGAGCACATGAGTCGTGGCAGTCTGGCCACAGACAGGGACGTTGTTATTGTCCTTGTTGCTATTAAAATGTTACTGTGCTATTGAGATACAGTACTAATGTGCTATTGAAATATTAATGTGCTATTAAGACATCCAGGGGAGATTGAGATACGGAGATTGGGTTGAGCAGGAGCCAATACGAGAGGCCAGCAAGTAATATTTATATGGATGTGAGGCTGAGGCCAGAGCATAGTTAGGAAGTAACTATCGGGTTGTGGACCCGGAGAGAATGAATGTTGGGAATACTGACCATTGAATGGTATTTGAATTGAGTTAATGTAATGGATGTAATTGCACAGATATCTTATCTTTATATATAATAAATGTGTGAGTCAGTTTGGTTGTTCTGTTAAGTGTTATACTTGTTCGTTCGTAATTGTTGTCCTGTCATAACATTACATCTCCCAGTCTGGGATTTGTGACAGTAAGAACATTTCAAATTACTTGAAATTTGACCGGACACACTTTAAGTTTAAGCCATGAATTTTTTAGATACCGGTATTATATTTTGTTTCAAAATACTTCCACCGGAGCTGTGAAGTGTAGAATAATACATGTACATGTATTCTAATTGCCATGAGATACGCAACGGAATGGAAGGAGAAGAAGAAGACCAATTCGAGTATCCAGAGGTAGAATTTTTTATTTTTTTTGGCTTGGGAGAGGGAGGGGTGGATTAATAACTCAAAATGTGTACACTTTTTAATTTTGGGAAACGCTGTAGATTCTACATAGAGATCGGACTCAAAGCATTCGTTGTGCGTACGTTTTGGGTGGGTCAAGGACACACAAGATGGGAAAGTAACACGGAATGTCTGTGTATAGACAATGTAGGCCTACGGTAAACATGTGTAACTTAGTTCTCGCTGCGGAAAGGGCAGCCAGTAATAGTTTATTACATGGAAAACTCCTGAAAGGATACTTGGGCACGATCCTTTGATGAGCCTTAATTTTACTTTGGCCCTATCGCGTCCAAACCGGCAGCTGATCTGACAAAAACTGTACCTCTTTGAACTCGCTTCTGTGGTCTCTGTTGGCCTACTTGACTTCTCTTGGATGTCATTTCGCGGTGGTCTCCCCCTCCCCCCCCCCTCTCTCTCTCTTTCTCTCTCTCTCTCTCTCTCTCTCTCTCTCTCTCTCTCTCTCTCTTATATGACATCTTTTTTTTCTTCGTTTCAGTTTACATTAAATTGATTTTTTTTAACCGATGTTTACTTTTTTAGCTTCCAACTCTAGTGGCATAGTAAGCCACAGTGTAACTTTCATGCTGTTAAACTCAAGTCTCGGGTCAAAATCTGTTCATTCGTGACTGGAGAAAGTACAAGTCAATACATAAATGGAAGTGTATATTTAGGCCGAATACGGCCTATACAACCCGGTGCTGTGCTATTTGGGCCGAAGGTATTTTACTTTTAGGCATGAGAGTGTCAATTGCCACCGCGGAATACGGTGTCCATTGTCGATTCAAGTGTGCCTTGGTATGGTCAGATGGACTTGGGGGCGTGAGGGTCTAGTCAGTTTGTATCAATGGGCGGTAGTCAGATTGACTAATCAGGCGAGGGCTGGGGTAGCTATTGGCGATCGGCGTACCGTCAATGGCCACCGCAAAATGCGGTGGTAATTGACGCTACCTTTAGGCAATATTGTACGGACACAAATTCTGTGTTTTCAACAACAAAACAAAACAAAAAAAAATGCCAGAACAGTGCAAACTGCAAACTCGCACTATCGGCCCAAATAAACCGGAACCAGGGTTTTGGGCTATTTAGGCCGTATTCGGCCCAAATATACCTAGCCTACATAATTATGTACAATGTGACTGCATTTTAAGCTCAATGCACAGTGCCTGGTTGGCCCATCGCCTTTTGTGTTTGTGTATGTACAAACAATAACCAGACAACAAATGGTAGCCCCTCACTGGAAGCCACAGACAACATGCGCCTAAATTAATTACATATGTGTACTGCATACATAACATGTAATGTAACCAAGCGAGCACTCTTTAAATGGACGCGTCGGGTAACTTCATTTTAAATCCAATTTTGAGTGGAAAAGCTGGTGCTTTGCCTTTAACGTTTCCCTTTGATCTCTTCAAACGAAACCTGCAAGAAAGGAAGAATTTAAAGCGTTTACAGACTGTTCACAAGTTCTTAATTTTTTGTTACGGGTCTTTAAGAAGTCTTAAAAATGACTTTCAAGACGTCATGTGAACCCTGGTTTGAAGTTATGTTTAACTTCAGCCAAAGATACTCGACTGTGGTTCAACTTGAGTCTGATGTATGTCCAAAACTAAGGGTTTCCTCCACAAAGGGATAGACTGCAGTGACTGCGATGCTGGGACTTGTTCGGTATTTTCAGAACCATGCCTTGGGTTAAACCAAAGTCCTATGATCAGTCTTTCGTCAGTCAGAAAACAAGTCGTGTGCTCTCTCTCTCTCTCTCTCTCTCTCTCTTTCTCTCTCTCTCTACCCCTTCTTTTATGTTGTTTTTCCCTTCAATTCAAAGTCCAATACTAGTACACAAAGACTAAAGGCTTATTAGCATCAAATACTGGTAAAACTACTGTCACATTTGAACCGCTGTTCTTAGTCAAAGCAAAGATACTAGAAACGATCGATTGTAGTATCTTTGGTCAAAGTTTCCGGGAGTAAATTATTGCATAATAGCGATAATCAGTTCGTGGTATCCCGAATAGGGAAGACGCAGATAGATAGGAGCGCTCCCGTTCAACATACCATGGGTCCAGTCTACAGTTAACAGTTCTGTCGTGTCGTCAGACTATGATGTTCTTATGGGACTTTGGCCATATGGTTTTTCAAAAGTTCTGGGTGACCGTCTGGAGATAGCAACCGGTGCTAGCAAAGAATTATGTCACTGTAGATCCGTTTCTTAGTGACCAGCGACAGGGGCGGAACTTCTGTTCTTTCAGGAAAGGAAGCGTACGCATGGGGGTTGGCATGGGGAGAATGGCTCTGAGACAACGAAATGACCTAGCATTTCAAGCTCTAAAAGTGATGAGAGCGTAAATATTAATTTGTTACAAGGGCCTATGTTATTTTCTTTTCTTTTTTTTAGCCATTGGCGCGGGGCAGGGGGAGGGACGTGTCGTCACTGTTCCCTCTGTCTGTAATAACTAAAAAATTCGAAGTTTCAGTTCAGTTCTCACTTTCAACAGCGTGGGAATAGCCTAATCCACTTTAAATCAAATGACTCTTGTTCGCAATGCGCCTACAGTACATTTAAAAAATGAAATAAACACAAACACATGGCGCCCTTAGTTCTTGTTTGTTCCAACTCCACTTTTTGTACAGCTGGGAAATTCGACGTTAAAACCAACGATACTAGTTTGCGGCTTCAGTATTATGATAAGGAGTTAGAATAAATCGGAACTGTGAAACAGCTTGATCAGATAAGTGCTACAGGGCATTTTTAAAAAGTGTCTAAGTGTACATTTGTTACACGCCCTCTTCTACATACTAAAAGATCTCTAATTTTTCAGAAAATGGGAGACAGAACAATCAAGAACTAAGGTCGCGACATAGGTCTACATGGACACTTTATCGAGACTCCGCCTTCAGATTCAAGGCTCCAGCTTTTGTCTCTGATGAGCTGATTGTAAAAGTAGGATGACATGTTCTAATGTAGGTTCTGATTATACTGCTAACTAACAACGAGGCGGTCAGTTTGACTCGGTCATTCTCCAAGAGACAAGCAGAGCGAGCCGGACCGTGTGACAAAGTACTGGGCTTTAGTCGGGAACACACAGACAAAATTCAAAGGTATACTTTAATGTCATCTTCAAAAAGTTGCCAGTCAAATAACTCTTTACCTCATTTTACAAGTAATCAATGTCCACTTTGAAGAATGATAATTGTTACTGGCAATTATCAATCAAGTTACATTTTATCGTACATTATTTTAAATAAATGTATACACTGCACTAGGCAGCTAGGAGCGGAGAGAGTGAATGACCGAGTGTGTTCTATTCTTCTTCTTCTTTTTTTAAATGTCTTTCCAAAGCTTGTTTGCATGGTTGTTCCGCACATTTTGCATTGGCCGTCAGGATTACAATAAACTTGAACTTTTCGCAAAGAAAGATAATGTCACCAATGGACTTCAGTTGACATCGTATCTCTAGTTAATTTCAAGCCTAAAAAGATGATAATAGTTAATACTTATCTTTTCATATTATGCTATAAATTTCTTGTTTAGAGAAGCTCAAACTTGAAGCCAAATTTCTCAAAAGTAGAGTGGAGGAAGACAGAGCACTTGTATCGTTGGGCGACAATAATCGAGATAACTCGTCGGTTTTTTTTTTTTCGATTTTATGTAGGCCTATTACATTGATGTTCACTGACCTGATCGAACATTCCTGTAACTACAGCTTCCGCCTTTCCAAGAAAGACACATCTAGATGTTTTAAATACCAATCTTCCCTCATTGGAAGTGTATATCCGTACAACATGTTGTATGGATATGGACAGTGCATATCCGTACAACATGTTTACCAAAAAGCGCGACTGGTGAAGTTTTGCTGAAACAAAACTTGGTATGGTGTTCACGAATTTAAAGTGACAACGCATGGAATACATGTAGTCAGATGGACCTGGAGGCGTGAGGGTCTAGTCAGTTTGTATCAATGGGCGGTAGTCAGATTGACTTATCAGGCGAAAAGGGGTTGGGGTAGCCATTGGTGATCGGCGTACACTCAAGTACCGGGTATATTATTAGCGCAGATCACGGAATCTCCGAGCAGAAGTCGGATTGTTTTGCTACTAAGCCAATTCATATTTTTAAAAACTATGCAAATTAACAAGGTCAGTAATATAGTATTCCGGTGTGTGTTCTACGTCATTGAAATTTGTGCGTTGTACGGATATACGCTTCCTATGTGATTACGCACAATTTATGTGAGAGGATGAACGACTTTCTATTTTTAATGTGCTTTCATGGTAACTCTGGTGCGTGAGTGAGGGACGGCCACTCATAGTAGTTTATGGACACTTGGCCGAGTACCATTAATTGGATTATTTCCCTTGTAATACTAGCGCGGGACCCGGTGAAAAGCGCGCATTTTGATTGGTCAGTTGGAAATGTTGACCACCGGGCTTCCAACTCTTATATCATGGCTTTAAGTTTCTTACAACTCGCTCCTTCGTTGTTATCCACTGACAGAAAGACGGGAACCCGAATTCATTTTTGAGAGTAGACAATACCCTATCGGTACAAAATAGGTACTCATGATAACGTTTGTTATCAATGGAGATACGTCGTATTAATGGAAGAAAGCATCCCGCACAAATTTGTCCAATGTTGTTAGTCCTGAAGCTTTGAGAATTTATATTAAAACTATTACCGGGTTTCTGGTATAAGTAGTCAGTTAGAATTTTAGCAGCAAGTTTCTACTTTATAATGGTACCAATTTTGTTGTACTTTGATGCACATATCCTATTGAAATAATTAGTAAGAGGGTCTCGGATTTAAAGTAAACTATGAGTTAGACGCATGTTATCCCCGATAAATCCAACCTGGGTCAAATTTATTCAATTATAGCTGGAGGGGACGTTAGAGTAATTTCTGCAGTTTACTGGGATACCTAATTGACTTTTGTGTGCACCCTTTTAACCGTACTGTAAATTCGATTGTGTTAGGACCCTAACCGGTTATGTTGTTCGGCTGGACTCCATGTCCGAGCCTTTCACTTGACCAACCATGGACTACGTAATAGCTCTCTCGGACGTCCGCGCGGGCTCATAAATAAGATGCGAGTTCGAGTAGTCAACACACTCCATCAAAGACGCAGAGACAAGAGCCGACAGCACAGTGAACCTAGACCGGCGGCGGCCTGCCGTGGCGCGCCTCGCCCAAAACATGGCCTAGTCCAGTTGCGCCAGTAGCAGAGAGACTTTGGGTAAGTTGGAGACTATTATATTAGAAGTGACTTTAATTTGCGCCCCCCCCCCCTTCGGGGATGCCGCGTAGAGAATGCTGATCTACAGAGACCATTATGAGTCCGGCTCAACGGTAATTGCCATTGTCATTAGACGTGTAAGATGCGCGGTGCAGTGCAGTGTCTTGATATTGTGACTTTATTGTCAAAGTTAACGTTTGCGGTGCTAGATGATAATGATGGCTCGCTAACCAAGCTATCACGATTTGCTTGTGTGCAAATATATAGTGTATGTGTAGCATTGCCTTGTTGTGGTAGGTAGTGAGGATTTCCTGACATGTTAATGTGGATGGCTTATGTTATAGCGAGCGGCACTACACACTTGATTGTATTACGGGTATTTGTGTACCTTGCCAGTACCACTGTGCTATAGAGAGCAGTGTGATTGTGATTGCGTGTTTAGTGTTTAAGATGTGTAAGTAATTACATGTATTGGAGATGTATAATATTAGTTGGGCCTCACATGGGTGAGCCCCAGGATTGTTCTATGTGCGGCGGTGGATGAACAATGTTTCAATGAGTCTACACATGTTGCAATGAGTCTCGCCGACATATATATATATATCATGTGCATGTATTATAGTTATCCAGATGTATTATGCTTCTATGAGTTTCGTAAGTGTGTGAAGGACAGTTTCATTTTAAGGAATGTACACATTACTTTATGTATCTAGTGGTGTGTCATACACATGTTAGCCTGGCGGCATAGCTCCGCGGCTAAGGTCAAAGGGCATGACCCTTCAGTATCGATTGGGAAGGGAAGTAACCAATACAATAGCCCTGGGGCGGGTTAGTACTAATAATGGGAGTGGGCCTATGAGGATGGTCTGCATTGGGATGCAGCGTCTGTGTTATGGACGGTCAGTGGGCCATGTTGGCCACTGCGTTATTAAATGGAATGGCCACTCTGGATGTGCTGTACACCGGCTCAGTGGAGCGAAACTATTGTGTTCTTGCCCCTTCATTTGTTATGTCCTTCATACTTTGATTAGTACATTAGTTTATGTTGCCAGTGTACTAGGAAACTCCTTGTGTATATGATATAGCCACTTGTAGTTGTTATTCATTAACCTTAGCGCTATTTTATTCCATGCATACATATCCAGTTGGTTATTGCTTAAATTCTATATTATGTTGTTGTTGTTTGATTTAATACTTAATACTATTACTATGTATGTCCACCATTGATTGCCTGATTAATGTTGTCATTATATCCTAATCATATTTTTGTCTTTTTCTCTTGTTCCAGCTTATGGCTGGTTGGGCTTCTTTTTTTTGGGTTTCTTCTTTTTCTTGGCTTCTTCTTCTTTTCTGGGTTTCTTTTTTTTTCTTGGTAGGGTTCTCCTATGCCTTTTTTGTTTGGTAGTGATACCTTTGTTAGGCTTTTGAATAAATAAGATTGACAGCAGAACCCTGTGTTTGTTAATCCTGTGTATCCTTAAGGGAGTTACTATTGAACCCACGCAGTAACCACATTAGCCACTCGTAGTTCACCCAACATTTATAAGAAGTTTTTTTTTTTTTTTAATCTTAGCTAAGCCAACAGTGTTGGTGTGCCAGGCAGTTGCTGATTGGTCCACATGGCAAGTCTAAAACAAGCCAGACATTTGGCGTGTTAGATTAACGTCGACACTCCATGAAATTTTACACAATCATGTTCTCTTCGGCTCAGCACATACTGCACATAATACTTTTCCCACGTTTCACACTGGAGACGAAAATACATGTTTATTACTAGGAAAACTGAGGGGAAATAATCGATCTTCTGGGAAATCAGCAAAAGGGAGAAAGAAACGTCAAGGGGTTTTAAGAAATAAGTGAGACTGTCAGGACGTTAAATAATATAATTAACATTGAATGATTTTTGTTCTTTGAATCACAGATGCACTCTGTAACAGTTGGACTCGCAGTGATAGCCGCTATGCTTTTCGTAAGTCTTACCTGTGCTACAACTGGTACTGCCATTTTCACAGGTCGATATCACCCATATTACACTATCCCTACCAAAGTCAAGGCTGCTGCTATTTACACCCTGTCTGTCACCAACATCGCCCTTACCATAACCACCAACGCCAACATAGGTACACCATCATCACCAATTTCCATCATCAGACCACCACAACTTCCCCAACCATGACCAACGTCATTATTGTCCGCACCATCACCATCACTGCCAGTTCACCATAATTATCAACATCACCATTACGGCCAGCAGCATCATCGTGGTGTAGAAAGTTCCCCGTAATAATCTACAGTCTTTGCAACAGATCCCGCGTGCTCCAGGGCATTCCTCACCCGTGTCCATGCAAGGAAACGGCACCAAATTGAACGCGTGTCAAATGCAATCCGGGCTTTTCAGAGACTGCAAAAAAGAAGGCCAATGTATTTATCCGACATAACAAAATTGTTTAAAGTAATTAAAAGCTAGTCTGAAATGAATAAACACAATCAGGTCGACACAAAGGAGACTGAGTTAGATTTGTTGACACATAAGGAAACTTGTTTTATAGTTATTATTATTTTTGTTTAATTGCCATTCAGACAGTGGCATTGAGAAGAGAGAGAGAGAGAGAGAGAGAGAGAAATAAGTGTCAAAACTGCATCACAATGAAATACTCTCGCAACTTCATTTTTTTTCAGTATTGAGATAATTCTTGGCGGTGTAGAAGTGTTTGTTTCTGACCTGGGGTGTTTGAGAAATACTTTTTTTTTTTTCCATCCACATTTGAACATTGTGCTGAGGCCTGCTGTGACTCCACATAATTATGTATTCAGGGCTTTTTTTTTTTTAATCTTATTTATTTTTTTTTAAAAAGGGGGCGGGAGTAATTCATTGTGGTGCAGTTTTCGCCCTTGCTCAGTGCTACAGCCTGAGTAACAGTCCCCAACATCGTAATTAATTTCCTCAGGTGTCAGCTATTCTAACCCAATCGCTTTTGTATGGACCGATTGTCGTTTTCAAGTTTCATGCATTTTTTTTTTTACAAGTTGATAAAATGTGAAATGCAGTGATAATTTTTTGTGCTCCCTTTGCTAAGCCCACCCGGACGTGAGACTGTACTTCATATGCATTCGGTTTGGTGCGCAATGCTTTAGTGTGCATGAGGTCTGAATCAAGACTAGTCTATTTATGGGGCATGTTGTCTAGATCGGAGAGAGCGCGAGAGAAGGGTGGGAACACATCTTTAGCTTGGTTAGACATAATGGTGGAAAGAGAAACCCGTGGGCTAAAACCCACCGACCTGAATGTCAAACTCTATGGTGCTCAACCAGAACTGCAGAAAGCCGTAGATTTTCTTAAAAGAACAAATCTGCAGATTTAGATTGGTGAACGAAAGAAGAAGAAGATGAAGATCTCGGTTAATGCCGGGTGCCTCATTTAATGTTTTAAGTAATAATTTGTCAATGTCCTTCCAGGGAGCTGAGGCCATGACTCGGCGCCAAGCTATGGCATCTTCCATGGCGCCGGTTTCTTCTGGAAGTTCTATGGGTCCCTCTAGTCCAACGACTCAAGGTCCCACCTCAGGCATGTCCAGTACCGACTCCTCCTCCACCCCTGCGCCCCCTTCCACCATGACCACAATGACCATTGATGCCGGTGGGGATGGCGGAGTTGATGCAGGTACTACCGCTCCGGTAGTGACTACCCCAGCCCCTATTGCTGTAGTATGCAACAAAAGTGCTGATAGTGTTCAAGCAGTTATGGACAACACCAACACTCCAGCCTTCAGGTAATACATTGTCCTAAGGTGAAATGACTACAGAAAGCTACACAATGACTGGGGTATGCACGTGTATCATGTCCTTATACCAACAGCTCCCAACCAGTAACCCTACCCAAATCTGACGCGTAGGATTGATGTCAAGTTTGCACCTAGTCTTGACACATTCCCCCCGGTAGAGCCGCTGGTTACGATTTTGTTCCGAAGTCTGGTTGATGTAGGCAATACGCACCTGAGGTAAATCCTACCAAGCTTACGGAACTCCGACACAAATCTACATCTGATTGATGAAGGGGTGCTGGCTAAGCTGTCCACGTGTGACCCATTGTCAAAAGTGCCGGAAACAGGGTACCGAGACGAACCATTCCTTCATTCACTATTACATGTTCTTTCACAACTTGCGCGCGTATAGGCCTAAACACGATGAGCACTACTCACAGAAGTCTGTGGCAGTAGTCTTTTTCGTTCAATTATGAAAGGGTATGGTGCGAATTGTTGCATTGTTGACATGGATGATACGCGCGCAAGTCGACGGACGGAATTTTGCGAATTGAACCGTCTCGGTACCCTGTGTCTCGGATATCACTGTAGCTGCAAACAAACCTCTGAAAAGCTGGTAGTGGTAAAGGACTCAGGCCAGGGAAATGTAGGCTCCATTTTAAACTGCTCATTGAGCCAGGGCCGTCTCAACATCATTATTGGCCCCTGGGCAATGCTATAGGCTGCGGCCCGCCCACTATGCAACTACTCAGAAAATTACATGCATGGGGCACCTTAAACCTTTGGGGCTCTTGGACAAGTGCCCAGTATGCTCATGCGTTAGGACGGCTCTGCATTGAGTATTGTTTTAATCTTCTTGAAACAAAAATTTATGTTTTGAGCGGAAGGGCCCCCCTTTACAATAATCATATACATGTAGGCTACATGTATTATTCTTTGTTTTGCTCTGGCCTGGCACAAGGACAGTGTCAAGACAAACGTGCATCTCGTTCTTCTTTGTGGAGCCCCAGAGTGAGTGAGTGTGTCAGCAGGTATGAATGCATTAGTGAAGTTAGTAAGGACTATGTCAGTTTGTTCCGTTTATGCGTGTGTGTGTGTGTGTGTGTGTGAGAGAGAGAGAGAGAGAGAGAGTGAAGACAGTTCTTTTTATGTCATCCGCTACGTTACCAACATTTCAGAGAATTGCCTGACAACGAACAGATCCTTGTTTACGAATTGCTGGCCGCAGGAGAAGGCTGCAAAATGGCACCTTTTATCAATGCCGAAACTGCTGAAAGAATATTCAGACTTCTGGGAGGTGAGTTATTCTAAGTGTCTACATGCAGGCTCCGGCCCGATGTTAACTGTAGACAATACAGTACACCCACCAGACAAAATAATTATGATTTGTGGAGAGCCGGCTACTTTTAGAAGGCTGGGGTCAAGCTCAGAGGAAATTTTAATGTTATATAGGATCAGGGTTCACAGTCGGAAATTACACGACGATATGTAAGTTTTGCGAAGTTCCAGTTTCTACATGGTGTTGAGTTTGGGTTTTAAGGCGCATCGGCACGATTACGGCCACTTTGCATCTGTCATGGTCTGTTTGGTACTCTCAATTCATGTTTGGTGTTCAGAACTTCTAGATTTCACAGACAGAATAAAATAGTTCCGAATTATTATTATTTTTTTTTAAATATATATACATACTACACAAATGAACTACTTAATATTGCTTGCAACTCTGTTGCCATCAGTGTCTGGCCCAGAATGGCCTTTAGTTTGAACACAAACGATGACTCAAATAACTGCATGTGTATACATTAAAATTTATTCTCTTTAATTTGAATTACAACATTTAAAATCAATTAATTTAAAGACACCTGTTCTCTTTAATCTGAGTTACAAATCTTGAGTGTGCCTTAATTGGCATTGTATTACATGTTCAAAGTAGTTTTATACGTTTTCTTAGACATTCTGTTGTATACATTGTTTGCTCTTCCTAACATCAACCCCAATGACAATAATTTTAGCAAAGCGTCTATTATCTATGGTGTCTCTGAAGTTCAAATATAACATAATTATGTACCGTATTATATGTTTTATTTGCTGCAGATCTGCCTCTACGATACGTCTACACTCTTGTGAAGTTTTTGGCTGCGGTAAGTGTATACAATGTACAAACTACGTGAGTCCAGAATTTATCATTTTCACACTGGGTGGGCGGCGCCAATTTCTAATTTATGGCTAAATTTTCTCTAGTGTTCCAAGCATGACGATGTCATTTTCTCAAGACTGACCATTTCCATCTTTCATAGTTCCACCTCAAAAGTGAAGTAATTGGTGACCCCTGCGGTATGATTTGCGAACGCTTCTTTGTCACTGTGCGTTCTCTCACAGTCTCTCTCTCACACACACATACGCAAAAAGAAGGGGGGGGGGATGATGGATTCACATCGTCACTGCTCTACTCTAATGGATGGCATAAATCATTTTTGACGCTTTTGAGATAAGCAAAACTGTTTCTTTTCCTGTCATTTGGTGACTTATGCCATTGTGATTCTATTGGATTACATTTTTGTCTTTTGGCGCATTTCTTTTCTGTAATATTATCCGATAGCCCTCATGCTCAGGCATGCAATGACAACCAGTTGCCTTTTGGCACACCTCTGACATGTGCCTTATTGTAGAGCAGCAACGACATGTGCAGTTTAGGAACCACTAGGCTGGCTTTAATTGAATTATTGCGAGTGGCGGGTTTTCTATGTAACTAATGAAGCTCAAGGCTGCAGAGCCCCTAATCTCTGATAGAAACTTTTTTTAATGAGTGAATTTTGAATGTTGCCCTGTTGTTGCTGGCTGCAGAGGGATCTCATAACAGTTCAAGCTCCGGAGTCCCAAAAATGCAGGTCCGCCACTGATTATACATGTAGCTTTCTTTAATGCATAGATATACACTAGTGAACACTTTAATGTCAATGCACGCTGGTTTTGTCCACAGAGCTTGCAGAACGAGGGCGTATCTGTGCCAGTCTAACTCACCCAGTGCTGTGCTCCTGTGTGTTCGGCTGATGCTCTTATACATTTAACCATCATTTCACGTCAGTCCTAAAATTGTCTCGATTCTATAACTTATATAACATGTTATAACGATCATGCCCTTACCATGGGACGCGCCCTGAATGTGAATCAATCTGCTTTACATGTTTGACAATAAACTCAGAACTACCACAGTGTGCTGTTATTCATCCTCTTTAGAGATAATAATAATGTACTATTCTAAATGTGTGGGTGGCTTGACTTAGCAAACGAAGATCTAGGGGGAAGGATTGTTTGTGGAGCCTTGTCTGGTGCAGGTACGCTGGTGACTGGTGAGGCCTTTCTGACATACAGGAAAACTGCCACAGCGACTGCAGGGGAAGGACAGGCCTGGGTTGGGTGCTTTCGTCGCATCCTTTTCTCGGTTGCTCTGGCTCGTAGGGTGGATTCAAACTTGGCGGTAGCCTGCTTTGTAGTTTTTCTCTACGGATCGGGGTCAGAAAAACTACATACTACAATAATAATACTAAGTAACACTTGTATGTAGCTCTTCATCCGTCAAATGCAACCCAGCTATCATCCCTATGTCAATCCGACGTAAGATTTGGGTTAGGCTGGTAGGATTACCGTAGGAATGGATTTCCTACAACAAACCGACGTCGGAGCGATGTTGCAACCTGCGGATCTGTGTAGGAACAAAATCATTCTTATGTGCAGACTCGACGTCAATTCTATGGGTCGGATTTTCATTGAGATGCTCTGGTCTTAGCGCTTTAGTCATTCTTCAAATCGCATTCGGTTCACCAATACAAAGGACATAGGTAAGCCTACACTGTACTAAACATGTGACAATGGTCAGAAACAGCTGTGGTTGCGCTGCATCAATTAGAAAAGGTGTTTTTTCAGATGTTTCTTGAATATTTCAGATTCATTGGGCCATTTTTGTGTGTTTGTTTTGGGTAGGCCATGTACGTAGTATTTCAAGCATACTTAATGAATGTACTGACCATGGGTCAATAATAATAATAATAATAATGATAATAAAAATAGGGTCCCATTGGGCCATATGTAGCCAAAATACTCACCACAGGATTTTCATTACCTATTACTGTGACCAACTGTGAGTGGACCCGGCGAAATCGGGCTTGAGGTGGAGTACCAAATTCTCGAGAAAACCCCTCCGAAGAAGGAAAATTTTCTATGGAAACTGAGATTTACTTATAATATAAATCTGAAAGATTAGCCATTTTTCTGCATTCAGCTGAAATGGTTTGCTTGAAATCGTCCTACAAATATCTCATTTCGATTTTTTAAAGAGGTATAAAAAAATTCACCTTTAGCCCGGAATTGTCAGATCCACCCACAAATTTCCAAAAAGGTCACAGTGGCTGTCAGAAGTCGGGGGCTTGGCGGATATTGTAAAAATCCCCTCCAGCTGTCAGTTTCGGGGATCCATTCACTTATGGTTCGACTGCATTTTAAATCGAGAGTTTTATGTTTTATTACTTATTTCAATCTAAACTCTAACTTTCATACCATGCACTGACACACTACAGAACAACCTGAGTAAATTTCAGTTACACAGACCTGCAGGGTCACATTTATTACATTAAGTATACTAACAATTTTGGCTAGATCTAATTATGTGGTAATGATAAACATCAGCAGCATCAATTTCATAATCACTAATACGTCATTACAACTCTAGCTCTAGGTTTCCTATAAAATCATTCAACTTCTATGCTCGCTAACTATCTAGTTAATAATTCCTGTATATGTCTAAGATATAGACTGCTTATTGTATGGTAATCACTATTCTAATATAGTCTCTGGAGACATAAGGTCATCTCAGATATTTAGATCCAAGTTTATAGGTCTAGGTCTTGCCCGTCGAAGTGACGTCGGCACAGTTAAATGTAATTCAAGGATGGGCTGGCAACTCCCAGCCTCACCCAGACAATTCAATCACAATTTACAGTTATGTATTCATACAAAAATACTAGATCTATTTGCAGCTCTAGATGAGGTAAACTATGCGTGCTGCATTCACGTGGGTGGATTCCTCATTCTCCTATCGGATACATGTCATACTCAGTCAATCATCACGAGCTTGGTCCGATCTACTTACGATTGCTCTGGCGCTAAGGCCAGAAACAATATATAAAAGCGTGGTTCATTTTCAATGGGGCAATATGGATTAATGACGAGATCCTCATCTGGTCATGCTGTTAGTTACAATTGGACCCATCAAGCAGGGCCTACGCTGAAACCTTCACAGAAGGAGCTCTCTGTACGGAATGAATAAAGAAGTACGGTCCGCAGGGTTTGCGCTGCATCGCGATCTCTCCGCTAACCCTCATTGGTTCGCCCTTTTTCCCTCAGTGACGTAAGCAAACATACTTCCCTCTACAAATTACAACTGGGGCGCTAATCTTCCCTTTAAATCTAGATGGCTTTTATCTAACTATTTACTAACCTCCAATATACATGTCTACTTTTACTTTTGTTACAATTATCAATATACAAAGATTTCTGTTCATGGGTGCAAACTTCCTGTATTATAATTTATTAGCATACTACTGTTTATCTCCCCTTCCTGTTGTTCAACTTAAAATAATAAAATGACGTCATCAAAACCCACGGTCGTTTGCGTCCTTGACCTTAATATCTACAATGACTTATTTCACATGTTATACATATTCACCTCTAGGTCGTATTGATTAGGTTATTTCCCTTTACACACATTTAGTCTTGACAGTGGCCATGTCGTGTCGGCAAAAAAAAAAACAACTGTTGCGGCCAATCAGCTAATTCTAACCCGAACCCCAAAACTTCACCATGCAAACGAAAATCAAAATATACTTGGCCACTGGACACAAGCAGTCACTAAAGTTAAAAAGGTATGTGTATTTACAGAGCCTTTCTCAGGAGTGAACACATTTAAGAAAACAGAAAGTAAAGTTAACCTTTGCCGTGCATCTCTAAAAACTATGCATGGTGTACGTCGTGGTATCTTATCGACACTTCCCTCCCAAAGAACAATTTATTAAGATACCCTCTTAAAGAATGGTGTCTGTCAGACCTCAGAACGTATGAGTAGGAACATAACAATAAAATCTTCATCGAGTGTGGTGCATCTGAGACCCCGGGACTGACGGCATGACAATAAAATCCTCTTTAAAAGTATATAGGGTCTGTGAGACCCCAGGACGTTCGGGTAGGAATAGGAAAAATACATGTGCGTTGGTGGGTATGCACACGCATATTTTAAAATTTTAAAAGTATGAGGAGATAGGCAATGATGTCATTGACTTGGGGAATATCTGGAATTTCAAGAAAAAATTTCCACAAATAAGATAATTCCAAACGTTTCTGGGTCCATTAGACCCGCAGCGAAGGTTAAAGTATCACACCTGGAATGAAGTAATAAAAAAATGATGAATCTGGGCCTAAAATTCATGCCAGCTTGGCCTACACCTCTGAAGTGAACACACTAGCATGCCTGCAGATGCACACGCATACATACGACATACACACCACAAATCAACTTTTGGTGTTCATGCCAGGTGTATTCTAGTAGTTTGATTTCAGTTCTCAATTTTATTATTTTAATTATCATGATTATTATTTTTAAATTAAATTACATGACAAATAAACAAGAGGAGCAACATTAACGAATACAACAACATGAGGGACCTTAAAAACAGCACAATTTCCCTTCCTGTCAATCCCCCCCTCCCCCCAGATAAGCAGCACTGACAACAAAGAAACTATATACAAGAAACTTCAAAAGAATGAAATCTATAAGACTATTGTCTGACTGGAGAGGAGGATGTGAACTAAGGAGAAGTCTTGCATAATGCACACAATGTGTAACATTTTAACTTTTAGGAGAAAGTCTATAACACATCACCAACAAATGAAAGGATGTATTTCATACATGTCACACTTGACGTAAGTTAAAAAAAACCAATTCTGAATGACCAAGTCCAGGAACACTACATAATAAACACAACGCCATATGTCACAATTTTCTATATTTTTTTTATTAATGAAAAAGATGTATTAACAAAATATTCAAAGAAACAAAACAAGCACGGTAAAAATGCCAGAGTCTACAAGACACGTAACCTAAATGCTGTATCAAAATAGGTCCAGTTTCTTAAAAATGCTTTCCAACATAAGTAACAAAGTTACTCCTTGAAACAACAAAAGTGGAAAATCATGACTTACCATTTGCCAGTAGATCTGGTGAAATCAGGCCAAAAGTGAAAGACCAAATGCCTGAGAAACCCCTTCCAAATGGGGAAAAACTTTTCTATGGAAATTGAGATTTGCTTATAAAATGAAAGGTTTTTATTAGTCATTTTTCTGCATTCATTTCAAATAGTTTGCTTATGGTTGTCTTAGAAATATTTTATTTTGATTTTTTAAAGAGGTATGAAAATATCATTTTAAGCCCAATTTCACCAGATCTATTTACATATACATGTAGTCAAAAAAGTAACGTTTACTTCTTCAATGGTGTAAAATTAACAAAGGCTATATTATATAGTTCTCCAGTACTCCAGTAGTAGAAATAAGACAATACATGTATGTCCAATGTCTGTTTCTCAATTTAGACACATGTTTTTTGGGAATTTCATTATCTGTAGCAAGAATTACCAGTAACGCTTTGAAATGCCTGAAACTGCAGGAAACTGGTTAAAAACACAACTTTAAAATACCTGCCCACTGGACAGTTTACATCATGTTTACAAGAATTTGAGCTTGTCCTTGTTTACAACCTTAAAATAAAGCATTTGCTGCCTGTCATCCAATAAAAGTAAAAACTAAATGAAAAAAGGGACACGCACGCCAGTTTTCATTACATTATTGCCAAATATTTAAAAAGTTGCAAAAAACTTACATCTTCAACAAAGATCACAGATATAAAATACATCTAGTTCACCATAGCTGTATTATTCCATCCCACTTTATCACTTTAGCAAACTAAGTAAAATGTCTCATATCTGTACAAAATGTTTGTAAAGTATTTCACTGAAAACAAGATTGTATGGGCCATGTACAAAATGGGATGCCCTGCTGAGTTTTACAGGCTGCCAACTCTGCTTTATTATAAATCAGGGTTACCAACATGCTAAGCTTAGCAGCTCTCATTGTACATGTTCCTCTGCCATGTGGAAAACAACCCAGCTAGCATCACTATGTCAATCCGACATAGATTTGTATAGGATTCCCACATGGTTGGTAGGATTACCATAGGGGTGGATCCCTACATCAAACCAACATCGGCTCGATGTGGCAAGCAGCAGATCTACATTAGAACAACGTCCTTCCTTTGTGCAAACATGATGTCGGACATACATGTCAAATTTTTGTAGATTTCATTCACGAACAATGAAGGCATCGGGCCTGCAGATCCATGAAATAATTATTTTCTAACATGGACGCCCCGTGTGTCTCGTCCTTTCTGAAAAAGCCTAAGCTCTACAACTTGATTTAAAAACTTTTACACTCATTTACAAAATTCTTTTCAGATAAATGCAAAGGAACTTTTGAGAATTTTACCCAGTGATAAAATTTTTAAGGAACTATTTAATTCTTCACTTGTGTAATTTACATGATGAAGCTCTGAATACAAAACAACTTCTGTCTATCTTGATAATGGAAGCACACAAAGTTAATGGTGACAAACAAAGTAGTTAAAATCAGAAACTAATATCATGCACAATCAGATGATCACTCTTAAACCCTTGTGCGATGAAGACAGATAAAAATTCAATATCTTGAGATATTCCTTTAATTGCTTTAATATCTTCTTGTAATTATATTATGCAAATTGCAAGGTTAAAATCCTATCTGATTGACATTATATACATGTACATGCAAGTAATAAAATTTTAGTCTACAAGAACACGCTGAGTCCTACAGACCATGGGTCCTGAAATGCTACAGTGAATTTAAAAGTAAATCTGGTTAAGTATTTTCTAGCCTAGATGAAGATGGGAAAATGGTTTCTTGCTTCATATCAAGCACAAGGTGGTCTAGAGGCAAGGTGCTCGCCTCTCATGCCAAGGGTCCCGGGTTCTAAACCCGGGCAGTGCAGGCATGTTGGAAATTGGGGTTTTTCTCATATTTTCAAGTCCCTGATCCTATTGGGGGGTAGGATCGAGTACCTAGTCTTCTCGGATAAGGACGAAAAAATTCGGAGGGCCCGTGTGCACGTTGCGCACATCAAAGATACCTTGACAGTTGGAAATCGTAAAGAGCAGGCCGAAGAAGCCGCTGCCCGGGCAAACTTGAAATTAATAAATTAAAATTTATCCATATCATCCCCCCGCCAGCAACAACAAAATTTATGATTCATCATTAAATATATATTATTATTAATAAATATTCAAATATTATTGTGAGTTGTGTACTGCGCCTAACAGGCTGTATCACAATTTGCTCTGAGATCATAGAGAGAGTGAGAGTGAGCGAGACAGGGAGAGAGAAAGTAGCAGTGTAGTGTGTTGAGCGCTTCGCCGGCGCTCCATTCTGCTCTGTGGTTGACAGGTTTCTTCTGTAAAGCGCATAGAGCATTTTAAAAATGGATATGCACTATATAAAATAATAATAATAAAAAAAGATGCTAAATTTTAGTAGGAAATCTGAAGAAAATTCTGTAAAGCAGAAAATAGCAGTTAAGCACTTCTAAGATCCTGTGCGAGAATACAAATGCAGACAGGCTATGAATATGTTATCTCACGAACAGATTTCCTTCGCATAACTTCATACATTCATTTTACACACACAGTACCTTTGTATATAATTTAATATACATTCAACAATGAACACCTCAAGGCATCTTGATCTCACTCTTTATCTATGCATCTGTAACCTCCCTAATATCCAGCTAACTTCTCTATCACAACAAACATTCATGTTACTAAGTGCCAAAAAACTATATTTCAGAAGAATCTCCCTAAAGTCATCCCCTCTCACAAAATGGTATAACTATTGAAATACTTGATCAATTGTTTAACCTTCTGGAAAAAGAGATTTAATACACATAAAGGGCGGTACCTGTTGCTTTCTCATCAAAATAATTATAACACATACAGAGTGGGTGGGGTTCAGTCAGTTTCTAAATTAAGCCTCTATTTGTGTCAAATACAGGACTAAAACATCTGACATGATGAATGGCAGGTTTATTTATTTTCCATTTTTCTGCCACAAGAAATCTTTTATTTGCACTCCACTGATTGTATAATATTCCCTCTGAATGCATTGCCTGACACATCCACTTATACGTGACAAAACATACAGTGATACACGGGATGAAACTAAAACTCCCTGAAAAATGAATCAGATTACCATAAATACATATGTTTTCCATCCACATCTCAGAATAATCAATCTCAATTTTCTTCATAAGGCATGAACCACAACAGGGGCTCCATTGCAAGTTGGCATGGTTTAGGGACCAGGTTAAACTGTTTATGATGTAAAAATATATCTAAAATTGTTTTTAAAAAAAAATCACATACATGTATTAAAATCATAAACACTGTCTCAAATATGGTAAATCAAAGTTACACAAAAACCTTTGATAAGTATTCTGTTTGCCCTCACTGCCTCAAAATGAGCTTGCATCCTGTCACACTAAAAAAAACTTTTTTTGGAGACCTGTACGAATGTCAAACACAATTTTTAAAAAATTATACAGTATACATATACTGTATACAGTTGAGCACGGATAACTCAAATTCTTCAGGTTGGCTTCAGCTGGTTCAAGTTTGCCGAATTTTTAGGAATATTTATATATGTGGAGCAGTATTGTCAGGTGTTGTTGTTGCAGAGTCCAAGGAAATAACACAGAGCTGACAATTTCATTTAAATATACCATGGATGACCTCCCTTAAAGCCTTCTCTCCCCCCCCCCCCACCCCTTCGTGCACCTTTCCACTGAGCAAATTAAATCCTCAAGTTACATGATGTGTATGTATTTCTATGGTATTTCTGTTTTGCTTTGTTGGTTTTGCATCTGTAATCTCATTATACAGCATTCAGTATACAGTGTAAATGAAATGAAAATCATAGTACAGTGTACTGTATACCATTGCCAGTTTATGGTATGACACTCAATTTAACTGTTGCCATATGGGTAAAAATGCAGTTTAGCCCCCCAAATTGTGTTGGGCATTTTCATTACATAGTATTGATTACCGTGAAGACTTATCAGTCACATGAGAAGCCATAAGTCATGAAAGAACAGTCTTTCCATTCTGTCCTCTGTGTCCTTTAGTTCTCTTTATTGTCCATGTGTTGAAATTCTCAACAATTTCTGTTCTTTATTCCTCTGGTGTTGTTAAGGTCATCATCATACCTGATGGACGAACTATTATTTATTATATTATTGATTACTTATGATAAAAGTAATCATTGATCAATAAACAAATTGTAATGGGTAATTTACAGATGATTTTAGTGAAGGGGTAAGGGTGCATTTAGTAATCCAAGTAATCGATACTAAATTATCAGAATGCTTAACACTATTTGGAGGGTTAAAATGCACTTTTACCGCCACATGTAATTCTATGTGATAGAACAGCAAAAATGAATTATTTCAATCAGAGGCAAAAGACTATTATCGCAACAGTAGGCTGCACAATAGGCACAGTAACTTAGGAAACATCAATTTCAAAGATGGACAGTGAAATAAATGGTCGTCTTAGAGCAAGAGTGGGCCATCCCACATTTGCTATGTTGTGAGAAAATGAGGGCTGAACACTTCGCCGGTGAAGATTTTAATGGCTTGTAATTTAAGCAAAGATTTCATGTGTCCGCCAACAAAGAACAGGAATACAACAGACATATATGGCTGTATTTAGCAAGATTGAGTCAATTCAATGTCTTTTTATAGAACCAATTATTTGGAAAATAGCAGAAATGTGGGATGGCCCACTCTTGATCAAATAAAAGTGCAAAAGACTGATACTATATCAAATATTCAAGGCTTGAAGAAATCACAAATTAAGGTTTGCTTGGCCCTGGTAATAGCATTAAAATCAATCATAGATCCTAGCTCATCATCTGGGACCACAAATTGATCAGCCTTGTTCCACATTTGCACCTGCATATATCATCTCAGAGCAGAGATGACAAATCAGCTGTGTTTGGAGAACTTCTCTTTCCTCATTTCCTTGCTGTTCTTCTTCCTCTTCTTTGGCAGTCACTGTAGGAACAATTTCTTCGGTAGTCAATTCCTCTGTTGTGTAGACACATTCACCAAGCCAGAAATACTGATCTAACGTGACGTCCTGGGGGAGAAAGTTTTTTGCGAGAATATCAAAAATGCCATCTCAATCTGCTTGGGTGGAGGAGGTGGGGATGTCAGCACAAGTAAGGTCATTTAACTGAAGCTCGGCAGTTGTGAATCCTGCATGTTTGAAGCAGTTTGCAATTGTGGTTGCTGACACTCTATTCCATACAGTCCTGAGGTCATACACTGCCTCCAGGATGTTGTGAATGAACATGCCGTCACCCTTCCCTTCATCCATATAAGCTTTTAGCTTTTGAAGGATGAGTCTCCTGTAGTGTTGTTTGAGCGACACAATGATGAACTGGTCACAGGGTTGAAGGACCGAGGTGGTATTTGGCGGTGATCGTACGATCATAATGGCATTCAAATTATCAACGTCCAGGTGTGCGGGGCAGTTATCTACGATAATAGCCACTTTCCTGTTTTCCCCTTTGAGTTGTGGGTCCAGCTTCTGAAGCCAGGGCTAAAACATTGCCCACATCATCCATGATTTCATGTCAGCCATGAAGGGCAGATGCTGGTAGTGCTTAAAGCATCTCAGCTTTTGAAATCTGCCAATGACCATGAGGGGCAGCTTGTGAGATCGATCTATGTTAGCTGTAGCCAACATTGTTAACCGATTTCTGGCAATTTTCTCTCCGTACCCTTTTCTCCTTTCAATGCTGAAGTTTTTGAGGGTAGACAGTGATAAAATAGTCCAGTCTCATCTGCACTGTAAATGTTCCTTGCTTCAAACTTCTGCAAGGCTGGTTTCATATAAGTGCCATGATGACTCAGCTTTGACAGACTTTGCCTCACCACATATGACTTTGTGAATCATGGCGTACCTTTCTTTAAAGTGATCCAGACATCCAGTGTTGGCTGTAAGGTCACTGACGTTCATTTCTCTGACTATTTTTCTTTGCCTTTGCCGTCAGAATCAGGCCAGACACTGGTAAAGACATCACCAATGCTTGCTGAAACTAGACAAAGACAGTTTGCTCCAGCATTTCAAATTTGGCAGCTCGTTGTTGTTTCTCTCTGGCTGGCCGCAGTTTTCAAATTTCTTTTGCCAATCTTTATGAATGTCGACAAGGTTGATTTTGGAATACCAAGTTGATGGCAAATTTCTGTTTTCGACTGTTTTTTTTTTAGTCTACTTCAGCTAAAATTTGATGCCTAACTTGGAGAATAAGGCAAGTGATTTGTCTCTTCTCAGCCACAGTTCAAACAGGCCCAGTCGCTAGTAGTAAACAAAGCTTGCTGTGGTCAGTTGACAGAGTGAGAAACAATAGTGATGCTAGACAAAGCATGTTTGCGCATCAGCAGAGATAACGCAAGGTTAATAGGAACATGCACAGCAGCATACCACTTTTGATCTCTGTCACTGCCTATCCCCTTTCTCACATTCCAGTTTCGGCACTAATAACATTCCACCCACCTTCCCCACTCATTCCATCACTAGGCCTGACTAAGGGGTTACGACATAGAATTGCTGGCTGGGAAATTAGTTTGACCACCCATGTAGCAGGAAAAATGTTTTGTTGAATCTGTGTCATGGTTCGAGGTTCCCATGGAGTAACTACAAAGAATGTAGAGAAATAAGTTTGGGACTGAGATCTTTGTTTGTGGGATCTGTGATTTCATTTTTGTGTGCTCAAGTTATTCACGCTCGACTGTACAAGTGTATGTATAGCGTCTTGCTAAAAATCCTGCAAGTTTCTTTCATTATTTTTTATAAGAAGTGAAAAAAAACAACACCTGCAAATTTCAAATTTACATTAAAGTCAGAGAAAAAAAACAACAGCAACAGAAGACTACTGAAAGTAAAGCTGATTATGGGTAACAATAACTCATTATATAACATTAGTACAACAATTATATCATGAAGAAAATACTGCCACAGAGATCGCCAATGCATAGCAATTGTAGGGTTCCAACAACAGGGTGACTTGATAAAAAATATCTTCGTTTGCTGTTTTCCCTCCTCTATTTCCCGGCATAATAGGTTTGCAATGGAGCATGCAGCTGTTCCATATAGTAACTGATGTTTGGATCTGTAACAATACAAAATATTGATCTTTATATTTGCTCAGAACATAAAAACAAAAAACAAGAAATCACTCCCTCCCTCCCCTCTCCTCAAAAACCACTGCTAACTGGGCTGCTATGAAACTGAGGTAAATTTCCCAAATGGAATCAAAGAAGTATTACAAAATACAAAAAATACAATTCTAAGTTTACATGCATGTCAATTTTTGTTTCCTTTCTAACTGACCCACAGTTGTTTCTCAGCTTTGCTGGTTCCTTCTGTCAGTAACCACAGTGACAGTCAAGTACTTAAAAATCCACAGCATCCTAGCCAGCATCCCTGCGTCATCCCAGCGCCTAAGATTGACTTCAAGGCAATGACATCATTCCCTTATACATCAGCTGGTTATGACATTGCGCCACTGTCAATCTGGTGTACAAAAAACACTCCTACAGTAAGCCTACAGAAATCCTATACAAATCTACAATGGATTGACGTAGGGATGCTGGCTGGGGAATATAAAAATTGAAATAAAACTTTTATCGAGGAAATGAAAGCTCCAACGTAATCATGAAAGACTTTTTAACTGCTGAGCCCTAACTTACACACAATATTATATTAAGCATAGAAAGATATAAAGTTGCATGCGGGCATATTTTAAAAGGTCTTGAAGTTCTCTATATTTTCAATACTTTCAATGATTTTGAGCCACAACTGAGTTGAACAGAAGAAAGTGTTACGACACTTTGGGCTGGAACGAAAAAAATGCATTTTCTTCGAGTAGAATGAAAAAGTGTGACAGGAAATTTCGTTCTGCGCCTCAATTTACACATTGGTGATCGAACCTCAACTTTAAAAATCACATCTGTGTATTCCCCAAGTCAGATGGCCAACTAGTATACATGAAATATCTTGGCCTTCCTTTCCATTTCCTCTACCATCATTCAGTCTTCTCAATTTTGAGCTTAGGTAGTGCTTGACTTTGAACTGCATAGCAGTTACAAAAAAAAACAAAAAAAACCCACAAAACAGGTCTTAAAATATCACGGAAAGGCATAAAACAAAACTGAAAATGAGAATGCACAGGTGCTTCCCATCAGGTTTCCAACTCTACCTTTCTGATTTCCCCATTTTCCACCAAATATTTCTGAAGTCAAAAATCAAAAAACATGAAGTACAAAGTTCATACTTTTAAGAAGTTTTTTGTTTCTTTGCTTTTTTATGAGTCAGATATATGATTTTCATCTGCATTTTGGTCACATTTGAGGTGCCTTCAAGTTTCAAAATTTTGAAGTGGAAGGGAGTGTTTTATACTGACTTTCTGATTTTCATTTGCTAATTATGTTAAATCATTAAACAGCGTGTTTTGACTTTGAACTCCTCATTCGTGACATTGTAATGGCTCTCCCCCTCTTCCTCCCCCATTTTGTACCCAATAGTGTTACTGTGGACCAAATTTGTTATCGCTGAATTCATTCATCACGTATAACTTAGTTACATTAGAAGTTGCCCAGGGCCAAATTAATTAGAACCAAAGCACTAAGAAAAGCCCATTTCAGTAAAGTGGATGCATTTGCCTAATGAATGTCATCCAATGGTGGAAACATGTTCATTTCTTGTGCAGGATTTAAGTCACCCAGAACACACCTGTTAGCCTGTTCTTATAGTTGAAAGCTAGATATTCAGGAACATTTTCTGGCCTAAAAGTGGAGATTTTCTTTCTTTTTTTCTTTAACTCTTTCAGGACATATCCCCTATTTATTGTAGCCAGGGAAAAACGCATTTGGGCATATCGCAGATTTATATAGTATTTAACATTCAATTCTCTTTTATTTGATGTATAACATTTTACTATACTATCAATACTTTTTTTTCTGTAAGCGTTTTTCTGAACCATGCTGTTTTTTCCCATAATGGGAAAAAATTAATTACGTTCAGACTTGTCCAAAGCCCCTAACAGTAACACTGACGTCCTGAAAGAGTTAAATAAAAGGAAATAATCCACAAAAAGGGTTAGGTTACAAGGGGAACATCGATAGCTCCCCTTCAATTAAAAAAAAACATTCTCCTTCCCATCTCCTCCGCTTCTTAATCCTGTCACCTATGGTGCCGGACGTTGGTCTAGAGTCAAGGTGCTCGCCTCCCATGCTGAAGGTACTGGGTTCGATCCCCGGTTGGTGCAGGCATGTTGAAATTTTTTTGGGGGAAAAATTCCTGTCCCTGATCCTATGGTAGGTAGGACTGAGCAACTAGTCTTCTTGGATCAGGACGAAAAACTCTGAGACCCCGTGCGAATGTTGCCCACTTTAAACATACCTTGGCAGTTGAAAAGTTAAGAAAGCAGGCCATACATGTAGCTGCCTGAGCAAAATGCTAAAAAAAAACTGATCCCTACCACAAAAACACACAGAAACAAGAACAAGAAAAATAAAAATAAAAAGAAAAGTGAGGTATAAATGCCAAGAACAGGGAAACCTCCTAAAATAAAGACCTAAACACACACCACCAATTTGACAGCAACTGACGAATTACACATGGCAAGAGACAAGAACAAGAAAACTTGAGAATCAAGAACAGAGGGCCAACAGTGTTAGACTGAGAACCACGAGAAACAAAGACTTCAACCCTAAACTGAAGATTACCTGTATCAGGATTTAAATCACCATGTCGTATACAGAAATCAAGACACACTGCAGCACAGTTCGGCTTGAAATTTCCCCCAACCAGAAGTCCCTTCACCTATGATAAAGGGCAACACAGTGAACAAATTGTAGGACATAGAATAGACAGATTTACCTTCATCAGGTGAGAGATAGCCGTGGCGAATGAGGAAGTCGAGGATGATTCCACAAGTCGTTGGAGTACAGCTATCTTTCACAAGCTCCAGCTTTATCTTTGAGAAATTATTTGTTATTAGAATAAATGAGGATGGTAACTAGATGGTCTCCGGTATAAACTGAGCAAGTCTAAAAAGGTCAGTTTTCAGAAGGAAGCATTTTAATCATGGCTGTTGTTACGGGACTGTAAGTCTAATTACAAAGGGAAGATAATTATTTAGATGAGTTATGATAATTTACCACAAGGCCCTTGATATAGCATAGTAACCTATAAAACAATAAAAATGGACATTCTTTATAATGTTATGGAATTTTTCTGTGTATATTATGTCATACTCTGCTATGTAGTGACAGTTTCTAAGCCAGAGCACAATGACAGCAACTGAACTGACACTGTTTCACATCCTGCAGTGAGCCCTGTGGGAGCCGACAAGAGTGAGTGAATAAAGAATATTGCTCTTAACAATATCAAGCCTTTACCTCTTTCATGGAAAACAAGTGGAAACTGCTAACTTCTCCATCTGCATTGACGGGTTGGAAATCATGCGGTAGTTCCAGGTCAAATACAAACTGGCACTCTGGGAACAAGCCTCGTTCATCCTCATAGAAATAACTGGTAGAGGATGAAATCACAGATGAATTTTCTTCAAGTAATCAGCATAAAAGAATATAAAGCACGAAGTGCATGGCCTAACCTGACCCTCAGGCAGTGGATAATGTATATATAGCATATAGCCATATTTAGGTTTGTACTAGGGCCGAGACACAGGATACCGAGACAAGTCAATTTGTCATATTCCTTCCATCGACTTGAGGATGTATCATTTATGTCAACAATGCAACAATTCGCGCCAAACCCCTTCATAATTGAACAAAAAAGAGTACTACTCACCCTATTTAGATGCGCGCAATTTGTGGACAATAGTGGAAGAAGGCATGGTTTGTCTCGGTATTCTGTGTTTCAGCTTAGGGTGAGGTTTTGAGTTCAAGTATAATGTAATTTTCAGCATTTAATCAGAGATTACATTATCTACGGCTGTTCCCAACCTTCTAACAATAGCTGGCTTTACACTTAGTATTAGCTAGGCATTGCGCGGCCTTGGCCCAAGATGTTATTCTAGTTTCAAACAGTGATCCTTCTGAAAAGGGACTTACGTTAACTGAGCTATGCTGATACATGGGTTATTGTCTTTAACACAATATAGTGTCATTTCTGGTTTATGGCATGCGGTCCACAAATATATCAAGTCTAACTGTCAACCATACTCTGGGCCACAAAATTAAAGATGGACTTAACTCCAACTTTGCATATTATATTTCTTAAAAGGAACAAATGCTCCCATCTATGCCATGATAAGAGCTGCCACTCTAACTAAAGAACAAAGCAGCAATTTGAAGGACAGGATATATTTAAATGGTGAATAAATAACAGCTGAAATTCTAATTTTATTTGAAGCAATAAAAAAAAAAAGACTACTCCTGACATGTTTGAAAACAACTTTTGTTTTATCATGTAATTCTATACTTGCTAATCTAGCACCATATTAATGGCTGCGTCTGAAGCCAACCAGCCACATGTGCAATCCCCTATACATTAAAAGAATGTTGTTACAAGTACCTACGCCCCCGAAGTTTTTCGCACTAAGGGTATGTATTTTAATGCCTTTTGTGACCTCAGAACTCCAAGGCTCCACCCAAAATGCTCCTAACAACTGCCTTAATTAATTTTGATTAAGTATTCTTTCAGATCTTCTTTTTGTTTTCCGCCTGTTTTCTTGGTTGAAAGAGTAGGGGCAGGTTTAGGGATTCAGTAAAATTTAGGGTTGAGAATAAGGAACAAGTTAAGGGTAGTACGGATACGCAGGCGCCCCTAGCGTAAAACACCTACGTACTTATAACAACAGCCACAGTGAAATGACCATATTAATATGTAGTGATGTTTTAGTAATCATAACTCATATACAAATGCCATCACATGAAAGAACTCCTGCATAAATAACATTACTTGATGAAAAGACTGGTCTGAACCATAACAACATTCATGATCACACCTACCTTATGTTACCTACAAACTTCAACTTTTCCAAAATGTCATCTGCGACACTGGCCTCTTCCTGACATTCTTTCTTCGCACATTCTAACACCCCTAAGTCTGCAGCCAATCCTCCTGCACACTGAAATGAAGATATGATTTTGTTCTGTATGAGACCAGGTCTTCTGAAGTTTTTCTAGCATCTCTGATTTTCTGGGAGTTTGAGTTTGAGTTTCACGGTCTACTTGGTACACATTCTTTATTTATATTTCCTATTTCGTGTCCAGAGCTTTAAAGTTTAACAAAGAACTAAATACATTTCATATATATATCACATTGGTAAAATTCTCTAAAGTCGTTTTGTATAGATCTGGAAAAAGTTCTGTAAATGAGTATAAAAGTTTTTAAATCAAGTTGTAGATCTTAGGGACCGTTCACAAATGATGTCAGCTAAAATTTGGCCAAAAATGACCCCCCCCTCCCCCCTTGTCATCTTCTGTCATCTTTCTCATGCCCCCCCCCCCCCCCCCACCAAGTTGACGTCAACCAAAATGTACATGTACATCTAGATAGAACCCGTACAGGATGCATTTAATATATATATTCACCTTTGATCTTTATTTTAAATCAAAATAAAAACTATTGTTTATAAAAAAATACCTCAAAGAAATACCTGAACTGTCAAATCCAAATTTAACCAAGCAAAATAATTAAAACAAATAGATTCGATAGCAAGCATGGATTGGATATCAAGCATAAACAAAGCAAAAAGATTGGAGTATCAGTATCATCTCAGCTTGGAAAAAATAAATATCAAATAAATCACAGAAAAAAAAAAGAATTTAATTATGCATGGCACATGAAAATATCCTGGAACTGTAAACAAGTGGGGAGGACTTCCATACATGTATATATACTGACTGGTGTACGATTATGGGGAGATAACTGTTAATACTGTTCATTTTAGGCCAAGAAAATGTGGTCTATATTTTTCTTCTTGATTTGAAAATTTGACTTTTCTTTTTACCAACCTTTTAGAGCATCATGGTTGATGTCAACTTTGTAAGCCCCCCCCCCCCCCCCCATGTCAACTTTTGTCAACTTTTCACTGACCCCCCCTCCCCCCTCCGAGCTGACGTCATTTGTGAACGGTCCCTTAGTGCCTCTCAGAACGAACAGGGTGTGTTGCGGGTCCATGTCAGAAAATAACTCTTTCATGGATCCCCAGGCATAGTGCCTGCTTCAGATATGCATGAAGTCTAGACATTCAGTTAAAATATGTTTTATTGATAGTTGGCAATTGCATATGAAGTCTGTATGAAGTACTTCTCAAAAGTACACATAAACAAGTATCTATAAGTTTTGTCTCCTTTTAAAAATCCATTTACTTCCTAGGGCCCTTCATCTAACTTGAGGTTAGAGCCATTCCATTTTGTTCCCTATTAGAAATCCATTGATTTCCAAAGACCCTTGGTCTAATTGGAGGTCAAAGCCATTCCATTTTGTCCCCTTTTAGACATCGGCTGATTTCCAAAGACCCTTGGCCTAACTGGAGGTCAAAGCCATTCCACATTAATTTCATTCATGCACTTCATCAGTCACTTCTGTCTTGTCAGCCTGAAGGCTCAGATACCATTGATTATCTGACACAGAAATGAGGATCCCCAAGTGCAACCTTCTTTTTTTTAGACAAGAATTTAGTTTACAGGAATTTGTACGTTCACAAACAGTTTAATCATTAATGTCTGTATTGTTGAAGTATGGCCAAAAAAAATAAAGGCTGCACATATATGTCTCAAAGCTCCACTTTGGTTCTGTACCAAACCCTAATGTGGACACAAGGCTTTTCACTGTATACCTATCAGGTCCATTTTGACAACTGAATCAATGACTATTCAAGCTGACAATTTTTAGAAATATCATCTGGTGTTTAAGTTTAACTGCTGCAGTTAAGCGATCTTTAACTCATTCCCTATGGTAACTTTTGTAGGCGTGGATGGGAACTCTCAACACTATCCAGTTTTAAATTCAGGAATGGTTCAAAGATGTTTTTTCTTTCACTCAGTATGAACACAAGGCATAATATATTATACATTAATGTAAAGGAAAATCAATGAACCAGGATAGGATTCGATATTTCAACAAGTTGGCTTAGAGTTAGTAAATTGGAAAATTGGTGTCCACTCAAGCCGAATATTTACTGTAGCGAATGAGTTAGAACAACTGGGTTATAATTTATCCATAATCTTTGGCCAGGACATACAGCCAGGTCCCATTTGCAGCTTAGGCCATTATTATATCAACAAGGAATGAGGTCATGATAACATGCCATGACCCAAAATGACGAAATTCTTTTCACAGTGGAAAATGAATGACAATGGAACGTACCATGTTATCATACATATCTGGAAATGTGGGTTTGGTTTTCGAACGTCTACCAATCCACATCATCAGGTCTCCATTCTTGTGCACTGTGTAGCCATTGATGTGCACTCCATATTGTATGAAACCAAACATGCCTGCAACAGCATAAAAATCTTTTATCATATTATAAAGGAAAGCCTGCCTCCGATGTAATCATGAAAGGCTTTTTACCCGGCGAGCCTTAAATTCTACAAAATATCATATTAGGCATAGAAAGAGATGAAGGTGTACATAGGCATATTTTAAAAGATCTTGAAGTTTGCTTTCGTTGATTTTAAGCCACAACTGAGTTGAACAGAAGAAAGTGTTCCAACATTTTGAGCCGGGGACAAAAAAGCATTTTCTTTGAGTGGAATTAAAGAGTATGACAGGAAATTTCACTCTGCACCTCAGTTTACACATTGGTGATCACAACACAACTTTAAAAATCACATCCACCTATTCGCCAAGTCAGCAGGCCAACCAGTATAAACAAACAACAAAATACAGGATTGCAAGATTCAAGATAATCACAAGATACACTATATCAAACTTTATTCAGCTGCAAAGACAAGAGATGATGTACATGCATTTACCTTTCTTCAGGCCTGTTTTAGGGCCACACACCACGAAAGATTATGCTCTTAAACTATATATATAATATATACATATCTATTTTCCAAATGGAATTGCGAAGAATTTCTACAACATAACATTTCTAACAATGTTCATCTCATAGTTGAAAGTGAAGCACTTCCAAATTTTACATGATGTGATTTGACAAACATAGTAATTTTTCATAATCTAGCAGTTTGCCTGTATCATTCTCGATAATCAGCATCATATTAACAGGTCTTGGATATTGATTTCATTAATTCATTTTCCTGGGTAGTGAAAATGAAATCAAAATGGACCAGGGAAGCATACTCGTGGCTAATTTCACGAAGATATTTCATTCTGCACACAAAGCTTCAGTAATTGTAGAATGTACATTGACAGATGCACATTCATTACTAAAATCTGACATGATGACTACACTTAATTCCCTCTCTACCAAAATTCTAAAAATTTTGATGTTGAACATTCAACATTTTAAGAAAATTAACTGAGTGCAAAATTCTCTGTTGTTTGGAATTGCTGGCCCTGTTATTAAAGGGCACTTGTATATATACAGTGCAATCCTAATATCTCGACATCAGTGGGCCGTCTGACTTGTGTCGAGTAAAGAGAAAGTCAAAATAGCAGATTAGTGGTGGAAGAGAAAAAAAAAGGGGGGGGGATCAAACATCACCATAATGTGAAGTGTCCAATAAATAACGCAATTATTTTCCTTTTTCTTTTAATTATCCATTTATCGGCATATTGTCACCCGTTCCTCCAATATCACTGTTGTGCGGAGCAAAAATTTACCGATATCGGAGAAATACTGCAGCTATCAAATGCGTAGGGTTTTACTTTTTTTTTAAATCTTGGCCTACCTGTTTCTTTAGAAGAAGTGATGATACCGATACACACAGTACGGCAGTTAACCAAGAGATCTAGGTCAAGGCCTAGTATCAACGGCACACGAATGTTTTGTGGGGAAAAAAATTACTCAGTCTGTAGTACTCTGTACCTTTACTGCCGCACGCTTATGCAAGGCACTCCACACTCACGTTACCGAAGCCAAGGGTCATCATCTGTGTCCACACACACCCTCTCCTACCCCTCCCCGCCAGCACCGCAAAAAGAAATAAAGAGGTCTTATATGCAGGGAGTTGCTTGGGCATTTTTGGTAGCACAGTAGTAGATCTAGTGTACTTTTTTTGCTGCGGTCGGGAAGAAACGTATCCATATAAGAGGAAAGAATGGAATAACACGTCGAGTTACGGGGAATTATTTAGTAGCATTAAAGAAGAAACAGGTTGGGACTTAAAAATTGTGTCGAGTTACCCAGAATGTCAAGAAAAGCCGTGTCGAGGTAAGTGGACTGGACTCTATACATTTCAAGTATTCACACAATTGCAGATGACCACAATTTTTTGCCAAATACTGTATGAACTCGTTAAGGAATTTCACTACTACTATTGATTAAAAGCACAATACATGTATTTCAGACTGTTCAGATTTACATAACTGTCAGTGAGGGTATTTAATATTATTTATGATAGGGAATACATTTCAAGTTAAACAAAATTTCTTCTACCCCCATGTAATTTACCTCCTTCGCACCTTCGCAGTTTCATGACTGGGCTAGTGAAACATTTCAGTGCTGAACATACCTGATGCTGCCCTTTCAACTTCCATATATGGTTCATCTGTGTATTTCTGATTGACTTTGTAGTTCTGCAAAGAGAAATGAACACTTTCATGATGACAAAAAGTGTGACCCAGAATTGAATGTGCAAATTTGCATCACATGGTCATTCGCATTAAATGATGCTCAATGCAATCATGGCTGTTGAACTTATAACATTAAAGGACTCACAAATTCACTGGACTTGTCAAAAGTGATACATGTACATTCATAGATGATGACAAACAATGTTGGTTAGGCATAGTCAATCAAAGTAAAGGATCCTATGGTATGACACTCAGGGGCTGTGAGAAACATAAAACTAAAAGACTCGCAAGTTCTTGGATAAGCCAAAAGCTTTGAAGGGGGTGAAAGGTAGAATTTAAATAAAAGCTAGAGCTTATTCTAAAATTCTGAAGTTGGAGGAACCTTCTCCATTATAATTTTTAATTTTTCAATTAAACACAATATGGATGGTCAACCAAATTAGAATCCTTAGCTATCACATTCAGAGACTGTTAGACATTTAACATTAAAAGAAAATAATTCTCTGGCCCTAGCCTGCAAAAAGCTCAGAATGAGACAAAATGTAATATTTTTCATACCCATGCCCCATAGTTGAAAACTTTGGAGGTAGAATCATGGATGGGTATCAGAATATCTTTAAAGGGCTGAAAATGTACCAAAACCACTCAAGAGGCCTAACTTAGGTGTAAATGCGTCAGTTTATTTTTATGAATACGTGATGACATGTGAATACACATAGGTTGAGGGCGGATGAAAACCACCAAAGGACTGAGGTCAACCCTGAGCTGAAGAGGTCAATTCCCACCAATCAAAATATACAATTATTTTCATTTTAATTTTTTAAATCCTGAAAGAAGGAAATGTTTCATATCTCAATAGGTGATAAAACAGAACACATTATAAAATTGGAACTGCCTCCAGATCGTAAAATTATAATTTTAGTGTCCTGAGACGGTAAAAAATCACACAGGTTTACGTTTTGATATGAAAAAAAGTAAAAAGCTTTCAAAGCATGCATTTCAATCCATTCTGTCCAATATTTATTTCAATTTACACATTTACCATATAAATGTAAAACAGTGTTAAAAATCCAAATTCAGTGACATTCAATTTTGCAATTCACTTCAATGTAACCAAGTGAAAATGCAGAAGGTCCAATACTCTCCATCGTATACTGTCTAAATTAGGTAATATATGATGTTAAATCACATTTACAACGGTTTTTACGACCTTAGATGGAGCAGCATTCAGCCACACAAGCTTAATTGAAGCTGCTGCTGCAACAGACCGGCATTGAGGTCACTCATTCATAGAGCGAGAGCTGGCTTTGGAAAGGACCAGCAACAACGTCTCAAAGCTGCAAATGACAGATGTTATAGAACAGCATCTACCTCAGTTCAAACTACATACTGCCACTGCAACACCTGCTGATGCCTGTGTGCTTCCAGATTTGGACTGCAGAGCTGCATGTGCACTCAGTGCTGAATACGCAGACAACGTCGCCATCGGACTTGGGTGGACAACCAACACATAGGTTTTAGACAATAATATTACCTCATTTCTCCATTTTAATATACCTGCCATAAACTGTCCTAAGTGGGTTCTTAAATCACATCTAGATGATCTATTGTCCTTGACAACAAAATTACCTCATGTCTCCATCCTCTCAAAGCCGGGTTGAGGTCTTTCTTCCTGATGTCCTCTAGCATGCCATTAACTGCAGATGATCGCTCATTGTAGGTCTTGAAATCGGAGGATAAATGGACGCCAGGTTTCTTATCATTTAGGCTTTTTGACTTTGAGTCAACAAAATAAAATACATCTTTGTACTCCTTCATAATTTCCCAAAAATCAGGTCTGATTAAACCAACTTGTCTGTTCTCAACAAAGAATGGCTGGCAGCCTCTCTCAAAGGCACCTGTAGAAGAAACAGAAGTGTCAATGACTGCAAACAAGGGCAAGGTTCATTATGAGGGACAGAATCACACATTGTTCCGAGAGTTAATTTCTGGTTCTTATGTGCAGTGAAAAAAATAAAAAAGAAGAAAGAAACCCGTTTTTTTTTTTCTAACTGAATTTGTTTATCTAGTAAATTAAAAAAAATTGTAAATGTTCAAAGTCATAGAATAAGATTTATTAGATCTAGTAAGAAAAACAAGGGTAACATCCCCGGTCCCTTTTTGAATGAACTCATCCATGCAAAGGTCAGTGCGGGGATAGCTGCGCTCTTGCGTGTTGCCATTAACCTCGGCAATAGGGTCATTTAGAGCATGTCTATCATGTTTACTTTAGTAAGCAATAACAAAAATATGTTGGATAAATCTATATTAAGGGACCCCTAGAATATTTGGATAAAATACTTGGGATGAAATGCAGTAAGTTTTATTGTTAAATAGATGGTTCAAAACAAACAATTTTCTGCATTTACATGGCATTCAGAACATTTTTTTTACTTTTTTCCGAAGGTGTGCACTTTTCTGTCTCCATGTTGGGCTAGAATCTATATGTGTATAGTGTCTATATTAGTATAGGCGAATAAATTGTTTTCTAAGCCAGACGCTTAATTTGTATGATCTCATGTAATTCCCTTCTCCCCCTTCCACTGTCTTATTTTGAAGGCTCAGCCACCATTACTTTTGTTTTGTATGCACAACTCTCTTCATAACTGTGGTAAGATATTTGATTTTCACCATGCAGATTACGCTGTAATTCATGTGGTTTAACCATTGCAACAGAATTATCCTCTTCAGTTGTATGATCAAATTTAAAGACAATAACCACCAACAAAGTCGGTCATTTTCTCCCAGTTTATATGAAAAACCTCCTGACAGATACCTTTATTCCCCTAGTATTAAATCAGAATTAATTATTATGCACAGAAAACATGTAAATGATAATGATAACCAGCATCAAAGTCTCCCAGCCAACAACTCTATGTCAACCGACACATAGATTTCTGTAAGTTTGGCAGAATACTGTAGGAGCAGATTCCCAACATCACATTAACGTCGGTGTGATGTCACAATCAGCGGATCTACGTAGGAACAATCTCATTCCTGTGTGCAAACTCGACGTCAATCCTACATGTCAGATTTCCCTTGGGTTGCTGGTTCAGAAAAGTTTCCCTTAGATTTCTCCCAAATCAAACTTGTGACTGTCAGAAGTATGACATGTATATTTTCTGTACTACATTTTATCATAAACCGTAATCAGATGATACCATTGTGTTAGAGATAGTAGGGTAACAGGATAAATTAAGCAAAGCGAAAACAAGAAAGCAATCAGTGGGAGCAACTAAGTCAACAAACTGGAGATATTGCGTTGCTTTGCCACTAAAGTGGGCTCATGCAGGACAAGGTTGCAAAGAGAGGAGCACTTAAATGGCCTTGTATGTTTCCCGGGTCGCAGACAGGACTAGTGTTAATAATATTCTTGAAAGGAGTAATATGAGTCACAGAACTTAAGTCTGGCACATATTGTTCTGTTCTGAATATGTCCTGAACATACTGTTCTGAATGTTGATCGCCAAGCCATGCATTTACTGTCAAACCATCAATGATTCAATCTAGAGTACTAACTTGCCAGATGGTGTGAGGGCATGCCTAAACCACAGTTGATGGAAGTAATTCACAACAACAAACTGATCTCAATCTAGATTCTAGATGATCTATCCAGCATGTCAACCCCATGCATGTAGGCTACTGACTTGAATTGGATTTCCATAGGGCTGATATGATTACCATGTCAATCTGATGGCAGGGCAATTTTGTAACTAGCTGACATTGGACAGAAAGATGTCATATCTATGAGCAAACCTGAAGACAATCCTACATGCTCGGATTGTTGTGGGGCTGCTGGATGGGCAAACTAGACGATACCATTCTTCAACCGACAATAACAAAGATGTTTTTTAATCTAGATCTAGATCTAGATCTAATACCTTGAAGGGTTACTTTGTTCAAGTTTTTCAACACTTTCAATATGCCCTGCGAAAAGCTGTGATCCATCTTGTCAGAATAAGCTAGATCGACAGATTTAATATATATGTAGCCTGTAAACAGATTCAGGGGCTTGCAGACAACGCCCTGGTGACTTGAACGGGGCTATAAAAGACGGGCGAGTGATTCCACCAAGCCTTCAATCAATGTGGCCACCAGCAGTATAAAATCGAAAGTAGGGAGGAGTTCACAAACCTTTTTTATGATGTACTAAAAATTGAATATTTTCTAAACCTATTGAAATTTAAGTTTAAAAACTTAAACATATATATTAATAAGATCCATTCAGCTATTCTGATAAATTTTCTGCTTTATAAGTTGTACTTAGAAAGTTACAAATATTCTGTGAAGATCCCTGTTGTGAGGAGTGATCGACCTTGTTCAAAATGGCAGCCTCCGCAAAGTCAACACATGATGAAACAAAACAAGAAGAAGTGCCCGAGAAGGCAAAAGGAGCTGTTACAGCTGAGGAAGATTTTGGGTACTACTTCTATCCAGAACGAGAGCAGAAGAAGAAGACGTCATATTTTGAAAGAGTCATATTTCGAGAGGACGCCCTTCATTTCAAATGCATGGGGCATGTTAAAGCCTGTATTCAGAACAGTAAGTAAGGCACCCCGTTATTGTCTGAGTCTGGTGTAATGTTCAAGAGAGTGAATATTATTGTGAGGGCTCCTTTGTCCTACTTGTGCATTGCAGAGAAAATCAGCCTTTAAACTCAAGATCAACCTTTCAGCCTTTGTATGAAAAACGTCTTCTCCAAGGGCACGTACTGAGAGGATTTGACAGTGTAGTCTTGGTCACCAGTAGGGTCTATAAGCATTAAGAGAACCCCGCAAACGTGTTGAAATTTACAACTAGAGTCTAGATCTAGTCCTTCTCATCAGGTTAGGGAGGACTTTCGAATGTGTCTCATGGCCAGATTTTCTTTAGCAAATTCTTGCTATGCAGGTCATGCGTAGTTCGGCTTTCCCGTCAAGTGTACACACCCTCAGTTTCATTGTAAATGCTATGGAGGCTATAGTGCAGTTTTACTAAAGTATGTAGGGCCTATGGGTGCTTACACCTTTTAATGAGTTGAGGTATCTGCTGTTGCTAACAATTTATAAGCCTGTTACTGGAAAACGATTTTCCCAATTTACTTCAGATCTTCCAGACACTGTCCATTTCTGTGGATGCATGTTACTTTGTTTTAAACTACATGAAGCATCCTCACATTTACTCCCATCACTGCAGTCCTTGCTCTTCTGCAACTTTAAGATGGGGTGTGCTCACCGGGCAATTTGTTTAGTGAACACACATTTTTTAATGTTATATATAATATATATGCAGCAGAAGCATAGACAGCAAATAGTAATCTAGGAATGTTAGAAAAATACATGGTGTGGACAAGGTAGGGCTCAACTTTGGAAAATTGCCATTGCCGAGCATAGTACAAATACAGTGCAATCCTAATATCTCTACATCAGTGGGACCGCCAGACTTGTGTCGCGTAAAGAGAAAGTCGAAATAGCAGATTAGTGGTGAAAAGGGGGGGGGGGGGGGGGATTATGGGAAAATTATGCAGTTATGTCCTTTTTTCTTTTAATTATTGGCATACTGTCACCCGTTCCTCCAATATCATTGTTGTGTGGAGCAGTTGCATGGCAAAGATTTCCTGATATCGGCGAAATGCTGTAGCTATACATCAGATGCGCAGTGTTTTACTATTTCTTTTTAACCTCGACCTGACTGTTTCTTCAGAAGAAGTGATGGTACCGATACACACACAGTACGGCGGTTAACGAAGAGATCTAAGTCAAGGCCTAGTATCAACGGCGCACGAATGTTTTGTGGAAAAAAAGAATACTCAATCTGTAGTACTCTGTACTTTTACTGCCATGCGCCTATGCATCATTGCATGGCATTCCACACTCTCGTTACTGAAGCCAAGTGTCATCCTCTGTGTCCACAGACCCCCTCTTCTACCCCTTCCTGCCAGCACCACAAAAAGACATAAAGAGGTCTTATATGCAGGGAGTTGTGTGGGCATTTTTGGTAGCACAGAGTGGTAATAGATATAGTGCACTTGTGCTCTGGTCAGGGAGAAAAGTGTCGATATAAGAGGAAAGAATGGAAAACGTCGAGTTATGGGGAATATTTGGTAGCATTAAGGAAGGAACGACTTGGTACTTCAAAATTGTGTCAAGTTACCCAGAATGTCGACAAAAGCCATGTCGAGATAAGTGGATTGGACTTTATATACCCACAGTTTTATTCGCCCATCGCAAAACTACATTATTTTTTAAGAATTTAGGTGAAAACTTCATTTTCTAGGTTTTGTGGTTATCTCAGTGTTCATGGTGTAAGTTTTGCAACCCACTTTTATAATGTAGATATAAACATTTAAATTTTTACTTGCTGTTTGTTTCTCAAAGTGTTCAACATGACTTAGTTGCTAATGTCCAACAGGACTTAGTTACGAACAAATTTTGTTGGAGTTTAGATAGATATGTATCCAATTTAATCCTACATAACCACAATGCATCCCTCATGATACTAACATCATCTCACCCTCTCTTTTGCAGAGATCTCCATCATCCTTTTGTAATTGAGAATAGGTATCCCAAACTCCCGCCTCGCGGCGGTGGAAAACGGCGCCCGGGACCTGAAAATTGGCCCTTTTCAACCGACAATAACTCGCATAATATTTCACCAATTTTGATCCTGTTTGAAAATTTTATAAATTTAACAATCGTTTTTACTAAAAATCAAGTCGTTTTGGTCGGTATACTGTTTTGAATCACATAAATTGCTTTGAATATAGGTCACCGCGATGCCCCAAACTGCGGTTTTCGCGATCTTTTTCGAGGCCTGAAAATCGAGGTCGCTTCACAAAAACTGCGCGCGCTAAGCGGCAGAGTGTGCTAGCGTCATGAAACTAAGTGTGTTGAAACCTGCTTTGAATGGGCTTTTTTATGGTATCTTCCGCTTGATGCTAAATTAAGCCTTTGACCCAGAAATTTTGAGTTATATTTTTTGATTGGAAAATTCCAACCCTTAGCGTTGGTTGGTCGAAATAAAAATTATACCACGCGAGACTACGTCATGTTACTAAAATTGTGTGAAAAAATCCCCACGATTGGTCCAACAGCCATTGAGCGCCATCTGTTGGAAGTAGAGAGGGGTCAACAACACACACAGGCTCTGTCTGAGTCTCTGACCCAGAAAAGGCATTTTCTTGAGAGGCATATTGTTCTTAATGATAAAACAACTCTCTCCCTGGGTTTCTCTGAAGTAGCAGTTGATGATGCAGATACTTTATTAGCTAAAACTGTGGAGATTCTTGATAACCTTACTGAAATTTACTGCACTAATGTTCATAACCAACCCAAAGCTGAAGTTTTCAAAGACATAATTAAAAAAATGAAATGTTTAATGTCAGACCGTGCTGCCGTAATGAAGACTTTTGATAAAAAAATGGCTCAGTATAAAAAAGATCTTTTAGGTGACGATGAGCCATCCATCCATTTCCTTTTCTGTAATGCACATTTCCTTTTTGGCCTGGCTCAGTCTACAGGAGAAGCAGTTTCTTCAATAGAAAAAAATTTAGGTAAACTTGGGATAGATTTGGATGCATCATTTGCGAGATATTCAAATTCAAATGAATGTTCTGTTTTCCGTTTAATTAGAACTGCTGCGGAGGTGCTTGGTCCACGTGGAGATGAAAAAAATGGCTGTAGGCAAGAGTGGCTTGCTTATTGTGATACGATTAGAAAGTCTTCCAAATTCACAAGTTACAGAAGCAACAGATTCAATAATCTTTTTGAAAATGCATCGGCCATAATAGAACATCGGTCAGACATACTTACCTTTTTAAATGATTTTGTGTCACATTCAAATTTGAAACTCAGAAGTGTTTGTGCTGATTTACAAGACAAAACATTGCTTGCATCTGTTGCTTCTGTTGCCTTATTTCATAAATGCTTCACAGGTCCATACTGGAAGCTAATGAATAGTCATAAGTCTTATGGGGAATTCCCGCACTATGTTTCTAAGATGACAACGGCTCTCGACATCTGGGAACTCTGCTGAATTTGATATTCTTTTTCTTTCATTTGTCTTTGATGAAGATGAGTTCATTTTAGAAAAAACAAATTTGACAGCATTTTTATCATCCCCAGAGTGTGATCTTGAAGTTGTAAAATTGTGTTTTAATGCAATTGTCAAGAAATCATCAATTGTACTTGAACGCCAGCTTGCTGACTTTTTACCTGGGGGGGTATATGGGGGAGTTCTTGATGATGAAGTTCAAAAGTTGCTTTATACATGTCCAATGGCTAATTTAACAGGTGAGCGCATTTTTGGAGACTTTGATTTTGATTTGTATAAAAGAAGGAATGCCTCCCTGCATCTGAGAACCACACTGAATATGTGGAAAAGAAACAACAGCCACCTGGCTTCAAAAACAAAATGCTAGAAAAGCTCAAAAACTGCTTGCCCATGCTCGCAAATATGCCTCAAGGTGGAAGCAGAGAAGTAGAGATAGAGAGGTGGATGTCAGAAATAAGATTAAGGAAAAGATAAAGGAAAATATGAAAAAAAAGAAAGACAAAGAAATTAGGAAAATGGAAGACAGAACTGAAATATTGACCTCTGTTTTGGATCAAGGTGGACTTTGCACAACTAAAGAGGAGTTAGATAACCTCATGGCAAAACCAAATGCTCTGCAAAATCTGAAGGTCCAAATCAGATACCGTAAAATTATCTTGGGTGAGAAAATTCTCTTAGCAGGCAATGTAAGAACTTTATACACAAGACTGTGTAATCATTTAGGTTTTGATGCCTCTGATGATATGCCACCAAGGAAGCGAGCCCGTCCAGAGTGATGGATACATTATTCAACTTTTCCTGACTCTTACCCCTTAGTCTGAAATAAATTCATGGCAGTTGTAACTTGTATGCTTATCTTACTGCTCTCAAATTTCAATTACAGGAAAGACAGAAAAAATACATGTATGTGTGAATTGAATACTTCTGTAAATAAGTCATATTTTGCCTGATTTTTAATAGAAAACTATGTTCCCAATATATTACTGTTCCTTCTATCAAAAAATGAATAGCAGAGAACTAACAGTAACAGCATAGTTGTACAATTGTTTGTTAGCATATTTTGGTATAAATTGGTGTTTCAGTGTCTCGTGGTCTTGTTTACTCTTCAGTTATTGAGTGTCAAGCATTCAAGTTTGCTAATAACTTGGTAAATTCACTTGCAATCCAAAAAAGAGTGCCAGAAATGGATTCCTTGCCCCAAAAAACAGGTTCATGCAAAGTTTCATGCATGTATCTTAATTTTTGCAATTTTTATGTTGAAAATTGTGTTTTCGTCAAATTTTTTTCCAAATGGCCGTTTTGGCTGCTCAACAAATTTTGTAAAGCAATAATTCAGAGAATATTCATACTATCTGTCCAAAAAAAATTGGGCTTTCACACTGTTACTCTGACTTTACTCAGAAGGAAGTTCTGGAGATTTGTATGGAAAACACTGGATTTATGAACCTGTAAAAATCACATTTTTAGCTTTTTGGTTCGAATTCGTATAAAAAATTATGTTATTTTTCTCAATTTTGACATGGTTTTTAAATAAACAGGATCAAGACCTACTTATTCTTTCTCATTTTTCTGCATTTATTTACATATGTCATTGGAATGCATGTAAAATAACACAGTTTCGTTTGTTATTATGAGTTCTACGGTACCGCAAACATGGGACATCGCAGCTTTGAAAATCGAGTCTGAAAATTCTAAGTCAAAAAATAATTTTAAAATTCATAACTTTTTTATTTCTTAACCGATTTTGATGATTTAAAAACTGGGATCCATGTTTTCTTGAGCACTATCTGAATCAGTTAAAAAATACTGTGTTTTAATGAAATGGAAAATTAGTTTGGGATACCTATGAGAATCAAATAAAGAAGTTGAAAGAATTCACAATAAAGGAAGTTATTCATTTTTAACTATGATGGAGATCTATTTAGTCCGACGGTAAATCCACTTCACATCATCAGCCAAGCACGAAGTCCTTTTCTGCACCGCCATAGTAAATAAGAACTCGGAATTTCTTCACCATGCCTCGCCTCACATGCCCAGTCGACGGCTGTGAGTGGCAATCCCAGGATCTTGATGACACTTTTGCCACTGCTTTGACGACCGCACTTCAAATGCATGACAAATACGTGCATCAATCAACACAACAATCCAAGTCCAAGCTCAAGTTGGAACCGCCACTAATAGGCCTAGGATGTGACCCCGACCAGTGGTCGGCCTTCACGAGACAATGGGATATGTATAAAATAGGCATGACAATCGCCAGCTGCATGATACCCACAGCCCTTTTCTATTGCTGTAGCCAGGACCTGCGCACTGACATCATGCGTGACATAAGGGGAGATGTGTCAACTATGCCGGAGACAGACCTCTTGGCCGCCATACGCAGATTGGCTGTCAAGGAAGAGAGCACTCTGGTTCACCGCATGAAGCTCAACAAGATGGTGCAGTCACCAGGCACAGGCGTACGAACATTCCTGGCAAACCTTAGAGGACAGGCATCCCTTTGTCAGTACACTGCACGGTGCAAAGAAGCAAATTGCACTCACACGTTTGACTACAGTGATGAGATGATCAAGGACAACCTGATCAGAGGTATTGCAGACCCAGAAATCCTATCAGACCTCTTGGGAGACCCTAAGACAGACCGGACACTGGAGGAGACGGTCACCTTCATTGCACAAAAGGAACAAGACAAAGCAACCAAGAGTGCCGTAGGTGACTGTTCTGGTGCCATTAGCCACTCCCCTCAACCGCAACAGAAACCGCACCCACCTGTCGGAGGAAAATGCTGGGCATGTGGCGAGTCCAGCCACGGACCCAAGAACGACCGCAACACAAGAGCTAAACATTGCAGGGCGTGGTCCTTCACATGCACCAGGTGTTCAGTGAAAGGTCACTACTCATCCTCGTGCAGCAAGTGTGCAACATGCGGCACATGGGGACACAGGGACAAATCATCAAAGTTTTGCAACCAGGGCGCCCACCACAGAATCGCACCATCCAGTAACCATAAGGAGGATAAGCACAGTAGAACACTTCAAGTTGAAGATGACACTGCAGGATACGTCTTTGATCAACTGTGCACCACCTACACAATGGAAACCCCCAAACGCCCGCAGTCACCAAAACCCCTGGAACACCACGTCTTTGACGGACAATGGATAGCTCGACCATTCAAACCACATCCCGTCTTGACAGTGCAACTGAACCTGGTACCTGAAGACCATGCCATCCTGGGATTCCCCATGACTGGGATTTTGAGGCTGTCACAGATCGCATTGCCCATGATTGCTGACTCTGGTTGTCAAAGTTCCATCATCCCTCTGCGCTCTGCCTTAGCAATGGGGATCAACAGTGCAGACATCATCCCCGTCAAGTTAATCATGCGTGGTGCGATCAGAGAAGATTTGGGTGTAGAAGGAGCTGTTGTAACACAGGTGACTGTGACAGATGCATCAGGGACCATTAGATCGACAAAACAACTTATGTATGTGTCCGCCAGGATGGAGAAGGCCTTCCTTTGCAGAGAAGCACTTGTGTCCCTTGGAGCCCTACCACCTAACTTCCCACAAATCCCGGCATCACATCCCAGTGACTCTGTTGCCTCCGTCGACACCCCTCAGGAACCAAATTGCTCTTGCCCTCGTCGAGGCCAGGAACCACCCCCTATTCCCACGGCACTACCCTCTGGTCTGACTGCAACAAAGGAGAACATACCAGCTCTCAAAGATTGGTTGATAAATCACTACAATGCCACCACTTTCAATGTTTGTGAACATCAGATCAGCCTTTGCCTATGATGAACTGTGAACCCCTACGCCTCTATGTGGACCCTGACGCCCGACCGGTTGCAGTTCACAAACCCGCCCTAGTACCCATTCACTGGCAGGAGAAAGTCTTCAACGATCTTGAACGAGATGTCAGATTAGGCGTACTGGAAAAAGTCAGTCCCAACACACCTGTGTCATGGTGCTCACGGATGGTGATAACGCCTAAATCGGATGGCACCTCAAGGAGGACTGTTGACCTACAACCACAGAATCGCCATTCAGTCAGACAGACCCACCATGTATCAAGTCCCTTTCATCTTGCTGACCGCATCCCACAACATACAAAGAAAACCGTGACTGATGCATGGAATGGTTACCACTCCGTCCCCATCCATGTAGCCGATAGGCATATCACAACGTTCATCACACCATGGGGCCGCTACAGGTACAAGGTCGCCCCACAGGGCTTCCTGGCAAGTGGAGATGGCTACACTCAGCGCTTTGATGCAATAATTGCGGATTTTCCAAACAAGGTCAAGTGTGTGGATGACACCTGCATGTGGGCTGACTCAATAGCAGAGGCATTCTTCCAGACGTGCCAATGGCTAGACCTGTGCGCTCGCAATGGCATCACTCTGAATCCAAGAAAGTTCCAGTTTGCTGAGGACACCGTCGAGTTTGCTGGCCTGACTGTCACTCCCACAAACATAAAACCCAGCATGAAATTCCTGGAATCAATCCAACATTTCCCAACACCAACTGACATCTCAGGCGCCAGAGCTTGGTTTGGCCTGGTCAACCAAGGAGCTTACGCTTTTGCCAAGACCCAACAGATGAAACCATTCAGGCATCTACTGAAGCCCTCCACGAAATTCCGGTGGACTGATGAGCTTGACACTCTGTTCAAACAGTCCAAAGAAATGATCATCAAGGAAATGAAAGAGGGTGTCCGACTGTTTGATCCATCGCTGGCCACTTGCCTCTCAACTGACTGGTCCGTGGATGGCATTGGATTCCTGCTGAAGCAAAAGCACTGTCAGTGCCCAAAAAATACACCAGTGTGCTGTACGGACGGTTGGAAACTTTGTCTAGTGGGCAGCAGATTCACGACGCCAGCTGAAAGCAGATATGCACCAATTGAAGGGGAGGCCCTCGCTGTAGCCTATGCCCTCAATCAGACACGATACTATGTCCTCGGCTGTTCAAACCTCATTGTGGCCACAGTCCACAAACCCCTGACTCGCATCTTAAATGACAGGTCCTTGACAGAAATTGACAACAGGCGTTTGCTCAACTTGAAAGAAAAGACCCTCGCCTTCAGCTTCAAAATCATTCATATCCCAGGTGTGAAGAACAAGTGACCAGATGCTGCTTCCCGCTATCCAGCCAAAACTGAGGATGTAAAGCAGTTGCCGGAAGTTGTTGCAGATTCACTTGCGGAGGATGATGCCACAGTTGCAGCAGCATCAGACACCCTACATTCAGTCTCCAATGTCATCACATGGAACATGATCCAAGATGCCACAGCCAGTGATCCAACTCTCAGGCTGCTTACAGAAGTTATCCAAGATGGCTTCACAAACACAAACCAGGATCTGCCCCCAGACTTGCGCCCGTTCCAGCGATATGCTGACAGCCTTTATTGTGTTGATGGTGTGATCCTTATGGGCCATAGAATCGTCATACCAACATCACTGCGACCAAGCATTCTCACTGCCCTCCATGCAGCCCATCAAGGGGTGGGTGCTATGTGTGCAAGGGCAGCGGACTCTGTTTTCTGGCCGAACATCACCACAGACATCACCAGAACCAGGGAAAACTGTGCGCAGTGTCACAGAATGGCAAAATCTAACCCCATGCAACCGCCCTGTGACATTACTCCACCAGACTACCCGTTTCAAAGGATTTGTGCAGACTACTTTTCCTTCAACAATTCAGAGTATGTTGTAATTGTAGACAGATACTCATCATGGCCAATTGTGCACAGGTCCGAGTCCGGAGCAGATGGTTTGATCAAACGCTTGCGAGAGACATTTGTCACATATGGGATCCCAGAGGAACTGACATCAGATGGAGGGCCACAATTCACTGCGGGGAAGACGCACGATTTCCTTGCATCCTGGGGAGTCCATCATAGACTCACATCTGTTGCCAACCCACACAGCAATTCCAGAGCTGAAATAGCAGTCAAAACGGTGAAACGCATGCTGACAGACAACACTGGCCCTACTGGATCACTGGATGTTGACAAATTTCAGCGAGCTATGCTCATTTACAGAAATGCCATCGACCCAGAGACAAAGGCATCTCCTGCCCTCATCCTCTTCGGCAGACCCATCAGAGACCCAATCCGGATCCCATTGGGCCGATACTGCCCTCACGACACTTGGCAAGAGATTCTGGTCCATAGAGAGAAAGCTTTGGCCAAACGACACTCTAGGGAACATGAGAAATGGTCAGAGCATGCCCAAATCCTACCACCTCTACGGGTTGGGGACCATGTCTATATTCAGAACCTGGTTGGCAATCACCCTCGAAAATGGGAACGCACTGGTGTCATTGTTGAAGTCCGCCAATTCCACCAATATGTTGTACGTGTTGATGGATCTGGAAGGGTAACACTGCGTAACCGACAGCACCTGAGGAAATTTACTCCCTTCCACAGGGCGACAGATTCCATTATCAAAGGAATGGCGCCCGTAGCTTCGTCTAACACCCCTGCAAATGATACCAGGGATGAACTTCTTGACCCAGCCCCACCAGCTGTTGCACCACAACCTGCAGAACCTGATCACGCAGATGAGCCTCCACCGACACCTACGTCCCCGCCATCAGCACCTCCCCCCACAATGCCGAATGGCACCAACAGTACCAACCCCACAAAGGAACCTGATAAAACCCTGCACAGGGCTTTGACACGACTTCTCCCCCACAACACGCCTGGACGTTTAGAACAGCAGTCTCTGCGGCCACGGCGTTGCAAACAAACTTCTAACGATATTGCGAAAAACATTTTTAATGTGTCTACATGACACCCAGTATTATCTTTCAGTTCACGTTATAGATGATTTTGTTTTGTTTTCTTGTTGTTTCCCTTCTCTCTTACTTTTTGTTCCATTCCGTGATATATAACTTCAACTCTTCTCGTTATGAAACCAGTCCCAGTGCCAGCTTAAGTCAAGCATCAGTTTTACTCGTACCCTCTAAAACTTTCCCCTGGGAAGGGAGATAGATAGATAATTATGTATCCAATTAATCCTACATAACCACAATGCATCCCTCATGATACTAACATCATCTCACCCTCTCTTTTGCAGAGATCTCCATCATCCTTTTCCACGTAACTCATCATAACATTGGAACTTGATGGGGGGATAGATAACATAACCAAATTGTGCAACTTGAGTTTGTTTTATTACTACACCTCTATTCACCATGTACCTGATATATCATCCCCTCATGCTCTATCATAACCATGTATATTCAGTCCTATACCACAAAGATTGTGTACCTAAGTTCAAATGTTATGCATTCCACTCGTTTTGTGGAAAAGGATTTCATTCTTTTGTAATTGAGAATCAAATAAAGAAGTTGAAAGAATTCACAATAAAGGAAGTTATTCATTCTTAACTAGAGTTTTTTTCAAGTTTCAATCTTGACTCCGATGTCATTCATATCTGTTTCTGTTGCAGATCCAAAAGTCAAGCTGCTGTTAGGTGCTCTTGCAAGCCATGGATGGTAATCTACTGTTAACCTGTACAGTTCATCTAAAAATTTATGTTTTGGTTTCTTTTCTTTGATATGGTTTCACAGAGGGCCTCTGTCTACAGCAGAAAGAGGATTTAGACGTGTGACATGGCATAAATCCATCAAAATCTTTGCTGTTTGACACATTTCATTATTCTTTGTGCTAATAAATGAATAGTCTGTAGATTTATGAAGTAAGTTACAGAAATCTTCGTTTTTACTGCCCTTTCGCATATTGAAAGGAAAAATGTTTGAGCTATTAGGTTTTCATGTGTTCTTTTGGTAAAATTATACCCATGAATGCAACATTCTTTATTTTCCCTTTAAATCAGCATTTATATTTGAGCAGCCTCTTCATGAACATGTTGACATATATTTTGGGGTAAAACTTAGCCTTATCCATGTTTTACTAGGAAAACTATGATGCATATTGAGATGTGCTTCCTGATAGTCAAACTTAATCATTTGAGTCAGAGAATAATGGTGTACTTTAGGTAGTTTCAGCAGAATGAAAAAAACATTTTGTTTTTCTAATTAATATTACTATCATACCGTAAGTAAATGAAATCTCCGATTAAATCATGTGATTCACATTATATGAACATCAGATGGCAAGAAGGTCTATTCTAAGTTTCCACATTGTTTCCTGATAAGAACAAAATGATCAGTGTTTGTTTTGTTTTTTCAGCCATGTAGATTTGGATAGACATATATCATGTGAGTCTTGCCGGACAAGGGTCAGTGGTGGATTTGATCCTAAAACCATGCAGGTGAGAAGCGGTTATAGTTTATTACTCCTGCTGAACAATAAAATCCCAGATGGCGATTTCAGATTTTGTTGTGTGTTGCAAGGACCATGAGTAGTTGAAGTAATGATGCTGTTAGAATCATCCCAAAAGAAGAAATTGCTGGGACTTTGGCTCACCGAGTTCGTAAAACCAGACTATTCAGTGATAGATTTAGAAAAATGGGAATGGCTGTAAGTTTAACTCTTTGTCTCCGGCAAGCCACGGGCAGTGGCTCGGGTTTTGTACCATTTCGCCGACAAGCCACAGGCAGTGGCTCGAATCACTAACTTTATAAACAACTGTGCGTCCAAATGAGGAACACCCCTATGGTTATTAAGAGTTAAGAAACAAAAGTTTTGAACAAATTATGTAAATTGTTCTTTGTTTTGACTCTTACAATATACATTTTCTTCCCCCATTCCATTAGGGCTTTCACAGTTTTAGCACAAGTTTTCACAGACTAATTTTTTAAAAATCTGAGCCATCTTTTGTCGATAGAGAAAGTGCACAAAATATTTAATGGTTTTGAAATATCCCTGCTGACAAATAGCATATATGTTTCCATGGCTTGCCTTTGCTCATTGATTTATTGTTGTATAATAATTTACCAAAAGAGTTGAAACGCTTGAGACAGCGGCACCACAGGAGATCTGCAGAGGAACAAAGCGCATGCCGAACAGGTGCTTTAGCCCATGACTTCAATATGCCCTGCAAAAAGCTTGAGAGAGTTTACAATGTATGAAGGCTGGGCCACATCCAAGCTATATCAAATTATTTACCAAAATACTCAACAATATAAGAATGTGACAACAAGATTATTCTACCTTGATTACAATGTAGCTCCTGCTACTTTGCTTGGGGGATGTAGCTAAATCTGATATGGTATTACTACATTACTTAAAGCTTCAGATTACCTGCTGTCAGACAAGTGTAAGTGATTTTATAAAGGCACCTCTCAGAAGTCCATCAAATGTAAGGTCTCATTACTCTCACTGATATTTTGGTACTGCTTTGCATCATGTATGACAGTTTGAGTGTGGCCTTTACTTTCTTTTCAGGTTGTGATGTGCCAGAATAACATACAGAACAGAGATGTGGGCTGTAACATCCTGGGTCATGAATTACTTCATGCATTTGATTTTTGCCGTGCTAAAGTGGACTTTGAGAATTTAAGACATTTGGCATGTACAGAGGTAAATGCAAAGCAGCAGATAAATTTGTGTGTGTGTGTGTGGAGAGGGAGGATTCAGTGATGAAAATGCATTTGAGGTTTCTAAATTTGGCATGGAAATAGTAAGATATAGAGGAGAAAAATTTCTTTTAAAAAAAAACAGATGAAGATATAGCAATGACGCCAAAATTGTGACTCAAACTGAACGCTCAACACATAGTTAAAATTCAAAACAGCTGACCCATATGTATGCCATTTATTGACATTAGATATAGTAAGTATTGCTATTAAAAATTTGATTACATAGAGTGATTTTGAAATTCTGTGGGCTGTTCAACCATGACACCAGAAGAGTGTTTTTCATGTTTCCATTTCTCTCTCTCGCCCCTTTCTCCCCCATTCTATTTGTTGTCTGTAATATAAATGTGATTCAGTGACAGAGAATAGGTAACATGTCCTTATTGTCTAAGCTGAAAAAAGCAAGTGAAATGATTCTGTGCTGTCAACTCATGTGATGTTATGTAGGAGACTTATTTAAACACTAGCAGTATGTGAGAAATAATTCTTTTCAGCCCTTGAAAATCCACCTGCTGTTTAACGTCAACTAGCCATCATTGTCAGGGAAAAGAAGGATATTTGCTTCACATTAACCCTCCTCGTTTTTCTTCCCTGCAGATCAGAGCAGCCAACATGTTCCACTGTTCCTTGGGTGCAGCAATGTCCTCAGGTGAAGCCTCAATTTTTGGTGGTATCAAGAATAGACATGAGGTACGTATGTCAAAGAACAGTCATGTTTTGAAGTACTATGATGACACTGTTGAGATTAGCATTGAATGAATGTATGAGGAGAAAAGGGAACTGTTCTGTGATTCAATAATTTATAACATACATGTATTAATTGAAGAGTCATTGGTTTTTGCCATGCCCCCTTAACTTTGGAACAGTTTTGATTTGGCTTGTCCATAAAACATTTGTTTCTTGAATAATCGCAAGATTGTCTTGTGTATCTTTCTGTTGTTTGTTGGTTTTTAAATTTCTGCAATTCTTCATAAGTGTCATAATCAACAATGGGAAACAATTACAGCTTAGAGACATGGTTGTAGCAAGGGTGCTACATTGTTTTGCATGAAATATAAAAACCACAGAAAAACTGTGGGGTCGCAGCAGGACTATAAGCAATGTCAAAAACGGGCAAAAAGAAAAAGTTGTATGTTGCAAAGTCCCGTGTGAAAAATAAAACCCAAACGATACAAAGCAAACTGAAGAGAAGACAAAAAATGTTCTAATTTTCGGCTTTCGCCTTTATCAAGGGAAAAAAAAAAAAATGGAACAGAGAAAACAATTTTTTTGACATTGTTTTGCATGAGAACTGAAGATTCTAATCTTTTCATTCTGTCCACAGTGTAACTTGTGTTGCTAGTTTTTGTATACCAAGTTATACACTGACAATTCCGAAGATATCTCATGCCCTTAGATGCTTATGCAGCAATAATAAAACATAATTTGTGGCTCTCAGTGTCTCACAGTATTGGTCATGTTTCCAGACCTCTGACCAGGGCAAAGTGATCTGTCTGAAAACTCATACAATATAATGTGATGCACTTCACATCTGTTTTTTTGTTTTCCAGCTGTGTGTTAAGAACAAAGCTTTGCAGTCAGTCATGTTGGTGCGGAATGTATCTAGAGAGGAAGCTATGATAGTGGTGGATGAAGTCTTTGACAAATGTTACGCTGACACAGAACCCTTTGGTAGGCACTGTTTCAAAAACTTTGGTAAAGCAAAAAGAGCACTGGAAGAAGCAAGAAACTATTACGACTTTGATTAACACATGTGGATTCTAGATGTGGGTGAGGTTGATGGAATGAATGAAACAATAAAATAATGAGGCTGACTGACATGAGAGGTAATATGAAAGGAGAAATGTCATGAGCTAAAACTTCATGGACATTCATGTTGGTAATGCCTGCTGGCATACTGGATTCATATTTCTGGCAAGAAAATTCTGGAAGTAGAAATAGAACTATTGAAATATGGGGGAAACAAGAGAGACTTTGTATTTTTCAAATCCATTAAAAACAAAATCACAAGAACAGGGGAAAAAAAACCCAGTGAATTGAAAAAAACAATTCTGTTTGGGCCACATTTCAAGGCCTGCAATTCCAGAGCTTTTCCATGTGTACGTTTCTTTTTTTTTCTTCTTTAAATCAAGACATGAATCAGCTCCCTTCCGTAAAAATGATACTAAATTGGCAGTGCATAAGTGGTTGACCCAAACTTCACTCTTGTCCAGTCACATTTGTGATGAGGGCTGCAATATGGATCACTGATGTTACTGTGAGCATTCATCCAGGTTTACCGGTAGGCTTCACTTTCTTAAGCTGCAAAGCTATTGTGTTTGTGAAGATTTTGTATTAGCTCTTCCAGGAAAGTGTATTGGTGATTTATGCCTTAGATTGTGTGCTCTGAGAGTCATACCAAATACATGTGTATGGACTGAGGATTCTACAAAGTAAATACATGTAACAACTTCAATAACTGACACCTCAAGGGACACATTTAATACTTGTGCCATATCAAGGCAAAATGAAATTTTTCAGTTAGCTATGATTTCCACAGGAAGGAGAACACAGATACAGAATACTGTGACACACTCCACATAGCTTACTCTGAATTGTACTATTAGTATAATGTGCATATTGTCCATGTTGACTTGCACTTTACTGGATTGATCTTCAAACCTCGTAGGAGTTTTTTTTTAATTTTTAAATTTATTTCTCACAGTGTCCCTCCTGACACCCAAAATTCAAGACTGTCCTTTAAGATAAATTCTGTGATGGTATAAGAATGAGTGTAATAGTTGATGATACTAAATGTAATGGCAGTCTGTGATGGCATAAGAATGAGAGTAATGGTTAAAATGATACTAAATGTATAAAAGCCCACTGGCCTGCAAGTGCTATTAGTCAAAGTCTGTGAAAAGTGTAATAGCGTGCATTTTTGTAGGCAGATCTGATGTTTGTGTTGTTCAGTCATGCTGGTTGCTGTATACACGTACTATAATTACAATCTGAGAATGTGCAGTGAAAAGAGAAATTCATTATTCACAAAGGTGTGTTATGAGTGTTAATGTACAAGGATAAATTTGACTGTGAAAACAGATGGCATGTACATTTTTTTTTTTTCAATATTTGTTTTCCTTTTGTGTGTGTATTCATTATTGTTCAGTTAATAATGACCATTTATTTAGTGAGAAATGTGCATACACTGGATGTGATGTTCTACGTTGAAGTAATTTTGTATAAAAACTTTGTTGTAAAAAGTTCCATTACTTGAGCTGTGGTATTTAGTTAGAGATGTGTGTGCCTCATAATTTATACCTCCAATTTTTACATGCACAAAGGTATTAAAAGAAAGGAGCAATTCTCATCTTTCCCAAGTGTTATGAGTTGATTTTTCGTCTGTCTAGCGAAATGATCCACAATGCAAATCCAAGAAATTGAGACATTGAGCAGAAAAAGGGATGAATATGTCCCTCAGCTTGATGAGAGGAAATAATAAATGTACTTAAATTTATATCAATATTTTTTTTTCCTTTTCACCTTTCACCTAGGCAATTCCATCCACTGCAGGATGTAGCCCTCAGACATTGACTTCCATTCCTTTCTGTCTGATGTCTTCCTCATCCATGTTGTTCCCCCTCTTTTTAATATCATCCCGCCATCTTCTTCCTGGTCGTTCTTGTGTTTTTCTTCCTGTCCATGGCTGCCATTCAGTGCAGCGTTTTGTCCATCTTTTATCAGCCATCCTTCCCACATGTCCAGCCCAATTCCACTTTTGTTGTAGCATGAATTTTACTGTCTGCTAGCTTCGTTTGTTAAATTTTTCCTACTTTTTAGTATATATATATATATATATACAGTCGAAACCATTTATAACAGGGCTAGATATAACAGGGCTTCGGGTATAACAGGGATTTTTTGAATACAGGGATACCGAGAGCAAGAATCCGACTCTAAGCCGTCAAGTAGGCAAACAGCGAGCGCAGTTCGGTAACTGTAACAAAACCTTAGACGATCACGCGAGTGGTTATTTCTACAATCTTTGGTGGCAGTCAAAAGAAGAGAGGGAGAGAGGAGGTGAGGCGAGGCCAGTGTCAAGACAACCAATTAAAACGAACAGGCCAGTCAGGTGTGTGTCAAGCTCTAAAACTAAAAGCCCTTCTCAGCCACACACAACACACCTAGTGTTGAAATCGCACGTGGACCATCATTTTCCTTTTTTGAGACAGAAAGCTCTAGACCAATATAATATGGCATCAAATGACAACAAGCGGAAAAGGAATGCCTTTCCATCGAGAAGAAATTTGAAATAATTCAAGAAATTGACAAAAAGCCTGCATCGCTGGCCAAGATTTGTCGGAAATTTGAGATTCCATGTATGGATCCATTCATACGATCATCATAAGACAAAGAGGAGATAGTCATAGTGACTGCCTATTCACAGGGAAGTTTTGCGCAAGATCGGAAGTGCCTTTGACATGGTGAAATACCCATGATTTAAAAATCGCAGGATTAGGCCATTTTTGCTATTTCCCTTGAAAGTCTGATATAACAGGGATTTTGCTCTGATCCCACAATCCCTGTTATATCAGGTTTCGACTGTATATATAAAGAAGTGTTTTAACTATCAACTTTGAACATTCCTTGCTGATAATAGACTTCTAGAGACTGTCACATACTATTCATCTAAACATTAGAAATTCTGAAGGCTTGGTTGTAATGTTGTTATTATCTTTCATTTACAACTGACAGATTGTATTAATAGCACAATGTTCAATGAAGCATGTGCATGTTCTCTAAATAGGATATCCTGTGTGCATACCACTGCAACTTTTCACCAGCTGCACATAACCCCTCCCCTCTTGACCCCCGGTCTTTTTTTGTTTAATTTTTCAAAAGTCTGCTCAAGAGCGTTTATTTGGCTATTGATCAGCTAGATCAATCATCTTCCAGTTGTACTCTCAGAATGTGTCCAAAAAAAATTTTTTTAATTCCATCGCTTCCACTTGCCGCCACCATATTCAAACCATGTGTGGTCCATTGCATATGAATGTGATGTGTTGAGAATGAATTTAATATAAATTAAGCTATGCGGATGAGTGAGGTCAAAGGCTGTCTTCGGTAGACATGTTAGAAATATCAATGCTGTTATAAACTTCAAGTGAAGAATGTGCAGTGGTATATTTCATCTTGACTGATGCTTTTGACTGATAATAAAACATTGATGTGAAACAGCATCACAACAAAATGAGAAAAACCCACAGCTCCACCCTTACCTTATCAGTTACGACTTTCTAAATCATGTTCTTATTCTGGACTTCCAAAATTCTAATACAGTGGAACCTGCTTAAACCAAAACCAGATAAGAAATTTCTCTTCATCTGAAAAATTGATATGGTCCTGCCATGAGCCTTTTATATTCCTTATAAGTTTACTCCTCTTTACACGTAAAGAAAATCATGTAGAAACCGTTTAACTGAAAGTTTCTCTTTCACTTCCTCGGTCAAGCAAGGGTGCTGTAAAAAGTTGAATGACTTTGATGTGAAGTAAAACAATCCTGCCTTGTTAACTTCATGCACAACTATACAGGGCTACTTGATGGGATTGCGGGGGAGGACGGGAGACCATGTGGTGTCTTTGAACTGGTCGATGAGGATACCACGTAGAAAGGCATCGCTGTGTGAATAACACCAAACAAACCTCAATCATTCTATGACCTACATATCTCTCACTCAAACCAGTTTAACAAATTTTACCCCGATAAAGTTATGTCTTGATAAGCCAAGGGGTAAACAGTAATAAGTAAACAACAAAGAAAATTCAAGATGAGCAATGATTCACTGACCAGCAGTGCAACATTTATTATAAAAACAAAAGGTTTACAAAAATATAATCAACATATCAGCATTTGCTGAATGGTAAATGTGATCCAGTTTCTCAAAGTGGCAATTCAGTTGCAACGATCGAGTGAGAGGAACACGAAAATAGCACCGTTATTGGCCAAAAGGGATTTGGATTGAAAATGAGGATAATGATTCTTGTTATCTCTTCATTGCATTTTAGACAGAATAAAACACACCTGAATAAAATACAGTCCAATCCACTTATCTCGACACGGCTTTTCTCGACATTCTGGGTACCTCGACACAATTTTTAAGTCCCAACCTGTTCCTTCTTTAATGCTACTACTGTAAATATTTCCCCATAACTCGATGTGTTATTCTATTCTTTCCTCTTATATCGACACATTTCTCCCCGACCGCGGCAAAAAAAGTGCACTAGATATACTATTGTGCTACCAAAAATGCCCACGTAACTCCCTGTATATATAAGAAGGCCTCTTTATTTCTTATTGCAGTGCTGGCGGGGAGGGGTAAGAGAGGGGGTGTGCGGACACAAAGGATGACCCTTGGCTTCAGTAACGGTATTGTGGAGTGACTTGCATAAGCGTGCTGCAGTAAAAGTACAGAGTACTGCAGACTGAGTAATTTTTTTCCACCACAAAACATTCATGCGCCGTTGATACTAGGCCTTGACCTAGATCTCTCGGTTAACTGCCGTACTGTGTGTATTAAAATATCAGTATCATCACTTCTTCTGAAGAAACAGTCAGGGCGAGGTTAAAAAAAAAAGGAAAGCACTCTGCATTTGATAGCTACAGCATTTCTCCGATATCGGCAAATCTTTGCCACGCAACTGCTCTGCACAACAGTGATATTGGAGGAACTGGTGACAATATGCTGATAATTAAAAGAAAAAGGTAGATAACTGCGTTATTTATTGGACACTTCCCATTACGGTGATGTTTGATACCCCCCTCCGCCTTTTTTTCCCTCTTCCACCGCTAATCTGCTATTTCGACTTTCTCTTTACTCGACACAAGTCCAACGGTCCCGTTGATGTCGAGATATTAGGATTGCACTGTACTTAAACGAAACAAAAATAACTCCCGATGACCAAATGCGGCTTAATTACCGATCTGAATAGGTGGTTCACAAATGGGTGCTCCGCTAGTTTAAACCCCTCACCATCAGTATTTTGCACACATAACAATCAACTGTGCAAATCGCTGATGCATCTTGTACATAAGGGCCCATATTATGCATAGAATTTGTAAAGGATAAAATAACAATTGCGACATAATTACAACTTTGTATTACTTCCATACACATATTTATAATACCGTCATTGTGCTGAGATGATGGTGTATCTCATTTTTTTCCCAAATTCAAGAAGGCTTTTGTAATGGGGACCACAGTCTAATTGCAAAGCCAAATAGAGAAAATACTGAGTTGTCTACACTAGTGATCTGCAGCTTATCATGTAAAATACATGTACCACAGTCCCCTAGCATCAGCCATTTGGGAGAAACATGAATACAACTTTATCACAGTGAAATAATTCTCTGATGGTGTTAAGGTTATTACCGTAGACACAAATTGGTGGATTTTTTTCTGTTGTTTACATGGCAGCACTGGGCTTGACGTGGAAACAAGTGAAAGGTCATTGCAATTTTGGTCCAAGTCTGATCCAGGCATTTACACTGGCATGGTGACGATATTCAAACAAAGATATTAACAATGAATAATTACAGTGCTAGGATCTACTTTTGAGCTAAGGATGTAGAGTTTCAGAGTAGAGAGGTTTAAAAAGAAGCAAAAACAGTGTACCAATTGATATAATCAACACAATAATGTTAGCTTTATAAAAAAAAAACATGCAATGCTTTGACGTCAATGTCAACGTCAATCTTCCCAGAGGTATGTTCCCTACGAGCAGTGAAGAGTGACTTGCTGTGATAAAATTTTTGTTTTATTTAGAAACTGAGGTATGTACCCTTATGCCTGGTGTGGCATTGTTCGCCGCCAGCAGTGAAATTTCAGCACTAGTTGTAATGACGGAAAAGCTACGCTGCAAGTGATAACCAATCTGATTGGCTGAAAATGACAAGACAGCCACAAGGTCATGTAAATGAACCTATTATTAGTCATACTGTAGTAGGCTTGCAACACAACACCATGGAAATAATGTAACCGTAAATCTCTCATGAGGAAAGATACTAGTCTGTGGTGTCGCCCTCAGTGACAAGCTTTCCCCAGAGCTTTTGCCACCACACAGTGCATAAGGAAACATACCTCAATTCTGCACTAACCCATAGCAGGAATGTTCACACCTATAAACCATTCCCAAATTGAATCTTATCTCTTAACATGCAGTGACAATCTCTTTAGTGTTTTTGCTGCTGTAGTTATTATGGCCTTTTTCTTCTGTTTACAAACTTTACAGGGACAACAAAAAGACATGAAAGTAAACACTGGAGTGGAAATGAATAATAATTTCAAAGGAATGCAAAATATTTCTACAACATTTGTATAAATAAGCAAATGGAGATGTTTACAAATGAGGCCATAATATATTTTTAAAGCAATGCACACAAACTCTAAGCTTCACACTAACACACCTTAGTTACACTAAGCTCAAACCCTTTTTTGCAGTTACACTAAAGCCCAGTAATTGGCCACATCACATTTGTATGCTAATATCCTCATATGAAAAACTTTTTCCAAATATACTGACAAGCTCACCTGTCACCTGTCACCTGTCGGCTTCATCGTTACTGACAAGCTAACAACAAATAAATGTTAAAATGTGAATAATTAAAGGAGAAAAGGTTGTACATCGCAAGCCTCCCTCCCACCCTACAGAATCTCAAATATTTTGACGAGAATTCACATCGCTGGTCCCATCAGGAAACCGCACATGCAAAGGATCTAATTCTACAGAAAAGGGAAAAAACTGTTTTACCTAAAATGAATTTCTTACCTTAAATACATTTTTAGGTATATATATAGATAATATTTGAAATATTCTACTCCTTCTTAATTACCGGTACTACGAATTACTGAAAAAAACAAAATTCCACCAAGTTCCTAGAATACATCATGTATTTGACAAATATTCATGTGTAGATGTACAGATACACATTTCAGTGCAGTTTCATGATACGGTCAGCAAGATGTTCTCTTGAGTGTTTCAACACTCAAGCCTTGTCTCGAAATGGAAGTCAGACATAATTTACATTCGAGTGGTTTGGAACAAATGTATTTGATTAGTATGATAACACCAAAACCACTTCTTAACCACTAGCAATGTAGCCATAAAACCAATGTCTCCACTGGATCATCATTTTGTTTGAATATCCGACACCAGCATAGTCACGTCAACAAAATTTTGTCACTATTCAATAACATTAACAATGAACCAGCTATGAAATTGACAAACTGTTATGAAAAACCAAAGAAAATCTTTGCGGTCACAGCAAGGCTTGAAACAAAGTCAAAATGTGCCAAAAACAAGATGCTGTTTGTAGTAAAGCCTCCCGTTTTTTTTTTTCCTGACAAAGGTTAATATTCTGAAAGCTTTTCCCTTGCATTTCATTGTATCGTCTCTATATTACTTCTTATGCAAGGCTTTGCTACATACAGCTTTTTCATTTTGCTATAGTTTAACTCAGCTATTAATATGTACATTTCCACATCAGATTACGGAATGTTGATAAGGAATGTATAGTATGAAAACAAGGTAAACCATAATTCCAACTTTGTTTTCCTGTGTGGAACAATTTAATTAACAACTTCAATATAACTTTGAACACAATAAAGGCCGGCTTTTATTGTTGCCTTCCGCATAGTAGTTAGTTACATAATTTCATTTGTGAGGGCGAGAGAAGTGCAATTCTAACTGATATCACAAATAAGTACTGAACCTGCTTTAGGTGTAACACAAAAATCAACAAAATTTACAATTTTTTCAGTGTCACAATGACAGACAGTGCTTATGAGTGTGTATGCACGAATGTGTTTGGATTGGGTTCATCCAAGATGTGCCCAAGCATCTTAAAGATGTCACTCTTGATACACATACACCTGAGACCTTTGGCTTTTTTTGGTGTGTGTTTGATGGCAGATTTCACACCAGCACTGGCTAATAAACCAACGATGGTTTAAGAAAACTGAGATTTTCATGAACACTGAGGCGTGTCGTCCTCTTTTATGTTATTAACAATTCCAGATAAGCATTTTCCTAAAATCATGAGCTTTTCATCATTTTAATATTGATTTTTTTTTTAAAATGTCCAAACTCCCCACTAATTTGACGGAAATAATATCCATGACCTTTTTTGTTGCATATAAATGAGCACATATTCGTTACACTTTATTTTGTGCAGATCTGCGTGCATTTCTACAGTTGGTCCTAACTGCTTGCCACTTGGTTGGATTTCGTCTGAAATAAAACACAGCACCAATGACGATTGCGACAATCACAACACATGCAACAGTTATCCCCACAATCATGCCGACATTGGTATGACTCCGTGCAACATAAACACCTCCCTGTTTGGCTTGGATTTTTGCTCTGCCATCACCAATGTCTGCACTCACTTTAGACCAGGTAGAGAAGTCTGATGATGCGCGATACACGTCTACGTCGTCTGAATCATCAGAAAGTTTAATTTCCAATGTAAATGTTTTCTCATGGTTCTCACTCACCAGGTTATCTGGCTGAATAATATAAAAATCGCTGGCATAATCGTCGCCCTCCTGAAATGACATAAAACACAAGCATAGACTTAAAGTCCAATCAACCACAACTGTATGAATGAAGACTATAAAACTTATCCATCAACAGACTTATAATTATCTCTTAAAGAGCAGTCACAGGAGCATCTCATAAAACAGCATAATGAGGGGAAAATATTCCAAAAATGCTGAATAAAATATCTTTATCAATAGTTTTACAATTATTCCCTGCCTTCTTTGCTTTTCAATCAATGGAATTAAAGTCATGCACAACACAGATTAACCCTTGCACTGGCGTATTAATTCTGTACCACATGGTCCCCAGTGGCACATTATTTTTACATTTAAGCAAAAAAATAGATCGGCAAAGGGAAAAATTCATAACTTTCTTAATTTTCACCATACAGCTACAAATCCTATGTATCAAAAGAGAGGAAACTGAATAAAGAATATGAATCAAACCCAGGTTTTCCAAGGAAAGCCTTCACAAGTGCAGCAGAAGCCTCAGTTAGCCATAAATTTTGTAGATTTAGAGTCTAGATCTAGATCAATTATTTTTGTCACCTGGGGCTTGCAAAAGTGGCCTAGAGGCCATGACAGTCCCTTCTCTGATATGAAATGTTACTTCATCAACAAGATCAGAAGAATCCGCATATATGTCAGCAAATGCATCCCGATATTCACAATCGACCGCCGTGATGTGCACAGCCGATTCGCAAAATGTAAACAGTTTAGAACTTTCCATTCCAAATACTGAACAATAAAAAAGTGGTATTGAGGGTCATAGGTCACGAATAGCAGGGAAAATTATTGTATAATAGATTTTAACTCGTGAGCTCCATAACGGAATCGTTCCATTCTGAAAATGTCTACCACCACAAATGACTATAGTCACGACTGCCACTGAAGGCCTCGAAAGAGTTAATATAGTTTCTCTTGGTTGGACAGTCACATGTTTTGTAGGCAGCATTCTCTACAAAATCATTTACAAATTACTGAAGAGTGAACAAAAGAAACAGCCCCCCGAAATGCTACTCCACTAAAGCTGTTTCGGATTTGAAATCAGTCAGTGGTGTTATATCTCAGGAAATAAAACATATCAATATGTTCTACTCATTCCAGCTTTGAGTAACTTCTATACAACCATACTACTGCAATCCTGTCTACAGCAAACCTTGACAGCATCGCAAAAGTAAACCGCTCATATAGAAATATATTATGTCTATGGTGTCCTCGGCAACGAGATTTCCTCAGTACCTTGACCACCACATCATGGAAATATACCTAAATTCTGCAACAACCCATAGTGGAACATACTTAAACCTGTGAATCATTCCAAAATTTAACCTTATCCCTTTTCTTAACATACAATGGCAATCCTTACATTTAGTTCTCTGTTCACAGCTCTCATTGCACTCCGTCCCTCATCCACGGATAATCTCTCTAACCTCAGTTTCTTCAGAGAATCGAAGACATTTTCATCCACTTTTACCTTTGCAGCTCTGTAAAATAAACGAAAGGAATGAAAATAAATCATTCAAATTATGACAGTTTTGAACCCACATTTTACAAGTACGTTCTTTGACAAACTGCGTGCATCATGCTCAATGCAATTTCTGTATCTAGACATCAGCTTTAACAAAATATCAATTTCTTAACCCACATGATTATTTGCTATCTATCTAATCCTCAACACAATGTACTAATGTGCAGCAAATTCATTACTCTGTCTACAAGTTTAATATTGCAGTTCAGATGTACTTTAGGGTCAATGTACTCATACAAATTTCCAGAATATTTTACTAAACCGTGTAAGACATTTTCTATGATAGCAAGTTTATCGGCATTTTGTTTTGTTTTCTTTTTGTAAAGGCAAGGACTGAAAGGTAGAGCTATAGAATGTCATGTCACAGATCATTCCATGTAAAACATGGTGGCTGCTGAGCATTTCCTTGGTAGAAGCACCAAATCTCCTGAAGGCCACATTTATGTTAATTCCTATAGCCTGATCTCATTTGAGAGGAACTACTGCCTTTCCTCAGAGGGGAACTACTGCCTTTGTTTAGAGAACTATTGTCTTTCCTTGAAGAGGGGAATTATTATCTTTTTCCTTGGGGGGGGGGGGGGGGGGGGAACTATTACCTTTCCTTACAAAGGTGAACTACCATCTTTCCTTATAAAGAGGAACTACTGTCTTTCCTCAGGGATCTTATTATTTTTCCTTATAGGGGGAACTATTGCCTTTCCTTAGAGGGGAGCTTTTGTTCTTTTATCTTTGCTGTCCTTACCCATCACCCAGAGCGACTTCACCACCCATCTTGCCAATAGCTTCAGACTTGTGCGTTCCGGCATTTACCACCACTCGCCCTTTCTGGTCTCGGTTGGAGAAATTGTTGTTTCTTGTGCACATATAATGGTAGGTACCCTTCCTGGTCACTTTTCTGGGTGGAAGGTTGAAGTATGTGCCTGCATCATCTAGCTCTGAGACTTCACCACGAAACTGACCTGATTATGACAAAATTATTAAAATAGATCAAAACTTCCTGACATACTTATACAAAATGCTGAAAATGCATTTGGCAACAACACACATTCATGCTTTTGCCTTTCAGTAACAATGTCCCTTTTGGTATCATGAGGGAAATAACCATCTGATGAGTAATAAACTCTAACCATATTATACAGAAAGTGATTAAATTATCAATACAGCTTTTTTACATATATCTTAAATGTATAATTCACAAATTCTCCACCTTTGGACGCAAAAGGCTTTTTTAATTTGCCACCAATATGGTAACCAATGGTAACAAAATTTTGCATGTAGGTTTCAAATACCATGGAAGGTGCACTGAAACTTGGATTTTTTTTATTGGTTTTGTTTTTCAATTGTTTACTGCTTGCTCGCCTCTGATTCCTTTTTTTCACTAGCCACATGACCCGTGACATGAATGCTTCTTGCCGGCTGATTTTAACTTTTCAACATGCTCATGGTTAAAATAGACACAGGAATGCCCTCTCCTTACTTTGGGAATTATTTTGGTTCGCCGAAACAGATGTAGAGAGGAAAGCGGCTTTTAAGCTTGTTACACCTAAAACAGCTTTCAATTTCACAACTGGAATGAACACTGAAATAATTGCAAAGTCTATATTTTGCCTCACTGTGAATGCAAATGCTGTGTTTTGGCTAATTGGTGAGCATTTTTCCAAAACTGGGTAAGTCAAATTTTGCATGAATTATGGCCCCTTTCAGATAGTCCTTCAAAATTAGTGTAAGGTGTGGTGTAGGTGTTCAGTTAAAACTTGCCATGTCCAGTCTTTATCTTCGGATCAAGACAGGACAAAGCAAGTTTTAACTGAACACTTGCACCGTGTCCTACACTAATTAGTAATTTTGAAAGACTACCAGAAAGGCGTCATAACTCATGCAAAATTTGACTTCCCAGTTTTGGAAAAATGCTCTTCAAGTTCCTCATGCGCTAATTCTTTTGTCGATAAATGATCATACTGTCAGAAAGTCATATTCCGCGGGCTTAACCCATTCTATGTCATTTCTAATTAGATCAGTGAAAAAGGACAACTTTTTGAACCAAATGAAAGTCAAAAATTGATATCAACTGAGGAAGGAACACAAAAAAAACCAGACCACAAACAGTGGAAAACAGACATATTGTGGTTATCTTTGGAGAAAGCACACTGACACAATAACGATCACTTTGTGCTTGCAAAAAGTAAGATGATAGAATGTTACAGAATGACAGGACAGGAGGAGATGCTGGCCCTATCAAGAAAAACCCACACAAGTGTAAAGGACCTACTTTAACTGGAGAGGAAGAAAAACTGTTTCGCTTGAAACATATTTCTTATCTTAAATACATCTTTAGTTATCTATACAACATACTGTGTTTCCCCTTAATATATGGACAAAAATAAAAGCCTATTGGTAGGGGACAGTAGTGTAAATACAAAGCAAAACATAGAAAATACCAAGCTGTGTTCATTGTTCAACTAGAGCTTATAATTTATAATACCGTGGTCCTTTAACAACAACCAAAATAAAATTCATTCATTGAGTTTGTAAAATAGCTGGCAAAATGCACTCTCATGACAGGTCGGATCATTTGGGATGGACAGTGGATGAAGTTGCCAAATTGCACCTGGGTCAACAAAGGCCAGAGTCAGAGCGTCATCTCGAGACAAACCAAGGAAAGTAGAGTTCTCAGCTCTCATTGGGTAATTCACTCCATAATGACCATATTTGGCCCCACTATACTTGAAGGTGCCACTCCCCTCTGGATAAACCTGGGACATAAAATTAAATAAAATGAAATCATCACTACAGTCAATATCAGAATTTATAACAAAAAAAAAAAAAGAAAGATTGCTCTGTTGTTTTTAGAACATTACTCTCTCAACATTTATTTGCACATTCTAATTTGCCACACCTATCATTTTCTTGACAAATCATGGTGATTTCATACTACTTAGCACATTCAAATGTACATATATTTTTTTTATAATGTTATTTAAAGAGGTGTTCAGTGTTTTTGTTGTTGTTGTTGTCTGAACAAAAAGGGAATTTGCTCTGCCCTATACAAAATAAAAATACAACAAACAAAAAAATCCCCTCTTTTTCTCTACTCCTGTACTCTTTTAAGCACCTTCTAACATGGACAAAACAAGGAATATGAAATCAAGAACGGCTGGACAAGAGAATATATGTATGAGATCCCTTGAAAGAAATAACTCCACGAGTTCTGACATAGTCACTATACAACAGTGACTACTTAAGAGGGGAGAGAAGGGATATGCTAACAATGAACAACATTCCCTCTAAGCTGTGCAGGTGTACGGCTGCGCTGTCCCTGTATTGGTGTCGCGCACATCAGAATGTTGCCTGTCATTTTAATTTACAAAATTACAATTGTTTAAAAGCATCCCAAGTTCCGCTCAGCGGTTTGGAAAAATTAGAAGGAACGCTGACTACGAGCATATTTGTTGCACTGTCGCTCATATGTCCTGTCTACATCAATATCAATACCTGAGCTTTTAGAAGGAGAATGTTGTTGCGATCACTGCCAGCCAATCCCTGTCCATCATTATTGTTAGGGTTTGTGTTTGAGCCTGTCCACCTGAGATAACAAAAAAAATACAATCATAAGGAACTCGTTCTTCTAATTTACACTGTTCCCAAAACATGTTTTTGAACAGTAGCAGACTTATATTTTTGGGACCCTGAAGCTTGAACTGTTATGGGGCCCCTTCTCAGCCAGTAAACAATAGGGCAACATCCAAAGTTCACTCATTAAAAAAAGTTTCTTCATGGCCCCTCTGAGATTAGGGACCCTTGAAGCTTAGCCTCATTAGTTTCATAGTGGATTCCCTACTGTTTTTGAATAATATTTGTTTATTGTCGCTAAACTATCATGGTGGCTTACCTCATTTTTCATGGTTTTGTGTTTTTACATGTAATAATAGCCATTTTCATCTACAGTATTTAATTTCTAATCAACCCCTTGTCTCTCAAGATCAAATGATTCCTCTCCATGGTCTCAATCTAAAAAGAGTTCTACCCCACCCCCCCTTTCCACTCTCGAAGAAAAAAAAAAGGACCTTGAAAAGGGGCTGCAAAGCAAAAATGGCTGAAGCACCCCCCCAACTTTCCACAGACAAACAACTGGTAAACCTACTGCATGTGGACATAATCTCCCACTCCAATCTCCAGGTCATTGGGTACAAAGTCATACTCCACAGCTGGATACACCTGAACAATATTGCCTCTCTTGCCTCTGACGTTCAGATTGTGAATGATCTGCCCCTCCAAGTCTTCAGGGCGTTTACGAACAGCAAATGTGTGTGATCTAGAGATGTAAAAAAAATGTTTATCTTACATTATAATATAATGAAAAAAGTACATGTAATAACTGTTCTCCCTCTACTTTTTCTGTCGTTCAGAAAACAAAATGAATTTTTCATGGGTAAATTGGCCTGTGAATTCAGAAAAGTGCTGACCAAATTGAATTTTTTCTTTGAACCCTTTCTATTACCTTGTTACGGGGTGACATCACTATTCAGCTTCTGTTCAGGTGATTACTGTTTGTTTAGCTAAGATCTTCGCAACTGTTTCATCCTTCCAGCTGCATTTTAATTGTTTCTTATATAAGTGTCATGTTGAATAGCAAAGTAGAAATGAAATGAATTTCTTAAAGACATGGAAAGGAAGAAAAAAGGAACATACATTATGAATGACCCAACCAATTTATAGAACACATTCTCGAACACTTACAGTTCTGAAGCTTTCACTGTTGCGTGCAGATATAATTCCACTAAGAAAACAGAGCATCTGATGCAAACGCTATGGATTAAGGTTTCAAAAACTATGAAGGAAATATAATATCTCTGCTGTTTCAATATTTTCCTTTCATTTACAGTCACGATCTTACGTATATTTTGGAGCTGTTTCATACTGAAAGAGACAGTACAGAAAGTTTAAAATCAAACAGCGACTAACATGCTGATATAACTGCTCTGACTGACCTGTCTTGGAAAGTGCGGCCAAATTGTGCTGTGTTCACTGCCAGACGTATATCAAGGTCAAGGCCGTCAAATATCTTCACCACTGGATTGTTTTTAAACACATAACCTCTGTCCTTTGCTTCTGTTTCAGAAGCAAAACCAAATGTTTCTGCCATTGGCACATTTGATCCCTTGTTCAACCTCCTTGGGTCAGCATTAGCTGAAGCATTGGTTGCCCAGGGATCATAGTCGCTGGTAGAAATGTTATATCTAAAAAATCCAAGAAAAAATTACAATAAATGATGAATAAATCTTTAAACATGCTTTCTATAAAAATGAAAAACAATGCATGGTGCGGTTTCATGACAACTGAATTATGGTCTCTCTAAAATACTTCACTCACTGGTGTCAGTTTTCTAAAATTTGCCAGATTTACTGACCAAGTTTTTCTTCATTAACACTGCATAACTGGTTGATGTAAATTCATAGAGCATAGGTTCATATAAAATATAACTGTGGAATACTTTCACAATAGAAAACTTCACTGGTAAATGCAGTACAAAAAAGAAACTTAACACAACATGAAGGCAAAATCATGAGATATGTAAGACCCTGATATAAAACTTTTTTCTAATAACCGAATGGTAAATGTCTGTCCCATCCATTACCTTGCTGGACTTTCTCAACTTGAGCAGCTACAACATCTTGTTGATTCTGTACTGTTGCCTCATATATCACATGTCGTAAACTTAAGTTTTTGTAGAAATGATCACTATCAGTTCAAAACTGCTGCCTTTTTCACATGCGCATTTTCTTCAGAGAAACTCAGTGCAACCTTCTTACCTTATTCTAAGTACACAAAACTCATGTTCCAGATGGTAGGGGATTGTCCAGTTGTACATGTTTGGGTGTCCACCGATGCCGTTGCCAAGGTGATTGTCTCGAGTAAACTCTGTTTCTCTGCAGACAGGGGCAGGAACTCCATGAGCGGGAAACTCCTTCCACTGCGGTTTTCTGATGTCACTATCTATTTTTTCGGGCAGCTCATAGCTCTGTTACATTGAAAAAACACTGCATTTGACAAAAACTGATGACTGTGTTATTAAAGTTCTGCATCTGAACATGTTGTAACAGTCTTGTAAACAAGAGAAAATATTTCATAAAATGTGAAAAACTGCTCAATATTGCTTAACTCTTTGACTCGCTGCAAACATTTGGGTGATTCAAGGGCTTGAATTATCAAGTGATGGTGGAATATATGATATTTCAGATAATACTCCAGATTTTTCACCCCGATAAACTGACCACACAAAAAAACAACAACAAAAAAACAAGCCAAATACATGCCTTGACATCTGATGCTAACAAAAGAATTGAAAGTAAGAATCTTCTCTGCAATGCAGTCTTAACCCACAACAGCTTGTACATAATGATCTTACGTGGAATATGGTACCTTGTAACTTGACAATCCAAAACTGATTTTTTCCAGCTGAGATTATGAAATAATGTTGTTGTTTTTATTTTACCTTGAGCCAATTTTTCTGGCGTATAACATTATGTTGCCTACATTTGTTTGGGGAATGACTGGATACATTTATATTATGAGCAGTTTTGCCTGGTCAAATTTAGGGTGAGTTGGGGTGAGACTCAGTGGTAAGTATCTTTCAAAATCACCATAATTTTATCTTTCACTGTATACATGACAAACATATGAGCATTTAGCATCCTTACTAACTTCATCCTAGGTTGTTGTTTTTTTCTTAACAATCACATACAATGACACATGTACTTCAAATTGTAAGTTCAGTGTTAAGTTTCATGGAGAAGGAGATAACCACTTCTTGCACTGAACCAATGACATCATACATGCAACACGAACTATTTCTAAGAAATTTGAAATCCTAGCACAGAAAAAAGGATCATCTGTTCTCTTTGTTTATTCTGAAATTGGAAAAAAATGAATTCACTTATCATGGCTAAAACTCTGACAACTCACTTCACAGTCTTCTTTATTGTTGGGCAGAACCACTTTGCCCTTGATCTTCTCCATCACAGCCATAGGGAACACACAAGCCCATCGTGACTTCACATTCTGGCTCTCGTTTTTGTAGTAATGGCAACGAGACACGTCATTGGTCATAACAGCAATATCCTATTGGAGACAATCACAAAAGTATAGAAATCAGCACCTTGTAAATTGGTGATGAGACACTGTCAGTTATTACAGCCATAATTATCCTATGGATGATAATGTAGGTATACAAGTCAGCAGCATGTACTTTTAGAGAATGAAACAGTTAACAAGGCATTAAATACTTCACTACATTGAAACCTTCTCGTGCACTGTGTTCTGAATTTGAAGCATGTCACCTGATGCCAAACGTTATGACTTTGGAATGCTTTCTAATTTATCAACAAGAAAGTCTTTTTATGAAAACATTTTGACTTTTATAACAGCTGGAGTATTTTAATTATCTTCATTACGTTCATTATGAATAAGCATACTATTTGTCTCCGCATCAGAAGGTTATACATAAGCTACTGTCAGACAAATAGCTTTGTTACTGACTTTTCCCTTCCATAATGCGGTTATTATTATATTTTACAAGACCGTAATAGTCAGAAAAATTTATTAAAGAAATACTGGAGACCAAAGGTTATTACACACTGAATACATAAATTCACTCTGCAGAGTGGGATCACTCATTTCTACAAACAAGCTAAAATACCAAATGGTGTTTAAGACCATACATAATAATATAAGAGCTCAAAAAACTATCTGCAAATTTGCACAGATCAGATGCATTATCCCCTCTTGAAAAAGTATCCTTTCAGGTAGTAAAACAATAAATCTAAATCTTCCAATGCTGCTACAACTGAAAAATAAACATGATGACCACGTTGACATACAGACAAATAGAGATGGGTTTACGTACCACCCATGGGGATGGATGCCAGTATGGATAGTGATCTCTCTCCTCTGGACATTCGTATCCCCTCCTTGTTCCTGCTGGATTCTGTCGAGTATTTCTGGCTGTATTTCTTCTGTTCAGGTTCTGCAAATACACAAACACATACACATAGGTGCAAATGTGGCAAAGTTTACAATCTTTCATTTTACTTTATATCATAGGACATGTGGCACTGCTTTCTTCTCCCTGACTACATTACAGATGTAGGTCCACACTAAAACACACTAAGCACATTATTTCATGTACTGCTTTATCTTTGCATCATAATTCCATGAATGGGATGAATACAGTTCGACAGTTGAAAATGCACTGGGAATCAAGTTCGATTAAATACGCTTAGTCCACCAAAATTAACATCTTAGGCTTGAACATTTCTGATTTTTATTTCCATGAGGTAACAAAATAACTTTGCATCAAACTACATGTATCTGTTTATACAGAAAAAGTTATAATTGATTGTTGCCCAAACACCTTGGGGAATCAGCTCAGTAAAAGGCAATTAGAGGATATGAGATGTGTTTTGCCTTTCAGACATTCTTTTCTACATGATCACTCAAATACCTTACTTGTCCTGAGCGTCTTCTTAAAAAGGGGTTAACAAAAATTCAGCAAATTATGTAAATATTGCATCTGACAATGCAGTGACATGTAGTTTAATAATTTATACTGATAAAAGAGAATTTACAACACTGCAACATACTCATTACTCCTTATTTGGCAGCAAATGTATAATCTTCAGATTTTAGATACTTCTATTTGATGATCGTCTTAAGGATTACACTGCACCAGATTCATTCAAACTTTAGAAATTGTGAAGGCACCATTTTACAGTTATTATTCTCTTCTGTTTGAGATTGACCCAGACTGATTTAATAACGAAAATCTCCTCTATACTGCTCACTGCTAATGGCATAAGTCATTTTTGACACTTTTGAGGTATTAAAAAAAAAACTGTTTCTTTTCCTGTCATTTGGTGACATGCGCCATTGTGATTCTGTTGGATTATTATATTTTCCTATTTGCGCAGTTCTTTTCTTATAATATTATCTGATCGCCCTCGTGCTCAGGAATGCAATGAACTGTCAGTTGCCTTTTGGCATAAGCCTTGACATATGCCATTATCATAGAGCAGTAACAATATATAAAATGCCCCAAGCACATGATGCTGCAATTTTTTCCCTTGACACGCCGCCCAAAAATCCCCAAACCTCCACCCTTTTTTAAATAACTTACTAAAGTAGTAAGAATAAATTGTTAATTACCTGATCAGCTGTGAACAATCTTTTGTTTCTCTCTCGCAGTGAGCAGTGCATGTAGTAAGCGTAGTTCTCATTCATACGATATCGCCTGTCTGTGTCGCAATTGTAGTTCTCACACTGTGCTCGATTGGCAGGGATAGTTCTATGGGGAAATATACAAGCAATAAACAGTGGTTCATCTGGGCAAAACCATAAAAAGTTAAGTGACAATTTTATTAAAATACTTGATAGCAATGCTATGTGTGACTGATAATACATCACTAAATTCATTTTGAATCATTCTTTTTTCCCCCACTATTCATGCAAATTTCACATATCGTCTTTGCCGGTTGCTATCTGTATCCGCGTATAATCCAAATTTGGGCAAACCGCATTTTCGTCGGAATTAAACTAAAAATAGCTTTCTCTTTGTGCTCTGCAATTTTTGGTAAAATTAGGCCAATGAAAATGTCTAAAAATGAATTTCTTCACCTTATCAGGAATTTGATGCTCAACTGTTGAAGTTTCTACATTGTTGTGCCTGTCCGCTGGTCCTAAGCAGTATGAGAGCAGAGAACCATGGAAAAAGTATGTACACACACTTCCTCGGACGGAGAAATGAAAGATTTAGGCCAATTTCGTTGGCCAAATTTTACCAGAAAGTGCAGAGCACATAGAGAAGGCAATTTTTTAGTTTAATCCCGATGAAAACGCGGTTTGTCCAAATTTGGATTGTAAGCCGATAGCGACCAGCAATGACGACATGTAAAAGTACCCTGATTAGCACTTAATTTGCGATTCTTTGTCTAAATTAAGGTAAGTACTTTGAAGAGTATTGCAAGAAATACTGCAACTATTTTCTCAGGAACTGTAAAAACTATGAGCTCCCACTGAAGTACTGAAAAATGGCAATCCTTTTTCCAGTAATGCATACTTATTTTTGAAGCAGGGTCAGTACAATTTAAATTTTAAATAATAGTTTAAGGCCTGTCCATTAGTTACTGACACTCTAAATTGAAGAAAAGATGTAGGAGTATAGAGCTGTAAATTACGATAAGCACAATTTTTTAACCATCAGAGCAATGGACCCTGAAACCATCTGTCTTTCTGTTACATATTTTGATACTCACTGTGTGGTGGCGCCATCTCTGATTGTATCGTGACACATGTACTGCAAGATCAACTCACAGTGGTTGTTGCTATCCTGACAAGAATGCTGGTTGGTCCTGAAGATAACCAGAAAAAATCTGAGCATTTCTACAATCAAGACCTTGAGATTTAACTATCAACTTTACCACTAGGTCTAGCACTTATTTGGGACATGGTGGTCTAGAGGCAAGGTGCTCGCCTCTCATGCTGAGGATACAAGGTTTGAATCCCGGTTGGTGCAGGCATGTTGGAATTTTGCTCATATTGTCCTGTCTGTGATCCTACGGTAGGTAGGACTGAGCACTTAGTCCTCTCAGATAAGGATGAAAAACTTGGAGTGCATACTGTGCACATTAAAAATACCCTGGCAGTTGGAAATCGAGAAGAGCAGGCCAAACAGGCAGCTGCCTGTAAATTTAAAATCAAAACTTATCCCTACCATTCCTTCCCCCTACCCCCTCCAATAAAAAGAAAACGCCAACTGGCTCTCCACTGTGGCAACAAAATGTCTGCCCCCCACTTGTAACTGGGCTGCAATGACACTAAAGTAAATTTCCCAAATGGGATTAGACTAGTATACAAAAAAAAAAAGAAAGAAAAGTCTTCATGGCATTATAGGATCCGTTGATGCATCCCTAGTTTAAGACCATATTTTCTGTTTGATCTTTGTCAATACAGATTCTATGGCACTGTTAAGGAACCTGAAGCAAAGGATCCCTCTAACCCTATCCCAGCCAGCATTCGTATGTCAATCTGACTTAAGATTTTTAATGGATTTCTAGGGGGGCCGGCAGGACTACCCCCTAGGTGCATGTTCCCTATATCAAACTGAAGTTGATGTGATGTCATATCCAGCGAATCTACATAGGAAGGATGTCATTCCTATGTGCAAACTTGAAATCAGTCCTACACGTTGGGATTTCCATAGAGTTGCTGGTTGGGTTTTTTTCCTACTGCCCTCCTCATCTTTTTATTTACTTATCTAAATCAAACATGCTGCATGAATATTTTTGACAAATAAAATTATACACATAATTATACCGAAATGGTAGGGAAATCTGATTTGCATGGATACAAAAGTGTGCCTTAAATAATTGTGAATATAATGTTGATAGAGTTGACAAAGATGCAGAGGTTTTAATGTTACTCCCACCAAAACTGCTGGGGAAAGAACACCCAGACACATGACTTGGGTGTGGCATGAGCCACGTAGATTGTAATGAAGTCCAGGGCCCAAACACTAGTCTTGGGTAACAGGAATTCTCTTCCTCCAAAGGTTTCCTGGTTTATTGTTCTCCCAAGGGTTTAAATTAAATCTCTTTTTTCCTTTAATTCCCCACAGTCATAAAATGTGATCTTTGTTGATACGCCAGGGAAGTGTTTCAACAAGGACAGGTTTCCAAGCAAAGTTGAACAGAGTTGACTTTGCTATTCAGCTATTCACAAGCTTATTATAGTTACTGTTTGCTCAATCTCCATTTTCTGAAAAGCTGGAGATATTTTCGTTTGTACAAGAGGTATAACAAATGCACACTTTCGCACCGGTTTAAAATGCTTTCTGGCACTTATCAAGCTGTTTCACAGTTCCCATTTATTCTAACGCCTTATCATATTAATACCCAAACCTCAAATGTTTAACGCTCAATTTTTCAATTGTGCAGAAAAGTGGGGTTGGAACAAACAAGAACTAAGGTCCCTTAATGTTCAGGTATGTTTTCTTCATTCCACTTCACATGGAAACTCTTCCTATTGAAGTAGGCATACATCTAGTACAACCTACAAAAAAATGGATAATTTGAGGCAGTGATCTAGGTAATGACATAGGCTGGGAATGAATGGGTTAATAAAAGCAACTCTCACCATTCAATGGCTAGGGTGGAGCCTTGGTAGTAGAATAGGGATCCCACATTGTATCCGCCTCTTTCATTGTTCTGCGAGTCAAACAAGCTGAAGTAGAAAAAAAAACACACACACGAACGTTAAATATGCACTGATCAATTATTATTGCGTCCTGTTGATGCACCTATGGGTGGTCTCAGATTATGATACGATAGGAAGATTATTTAACTGAGGGGAAACCTATGCAATAATATCTATACTAATAAAGGGGGACCAGCCGCAGGACTGCTCTTGAACTGCTCTTGGACAATCAAGGACAGAGTCATACAATGACACAGTGTGACGCTAAATTTCAGGCAGCACACGTTTCCGCCATTAAATAAAAATATTGCTTTATACAATCACATTTTGCAGTATTTGTAGATTTAGCAGCCGCATTATTATATCGTGACCCACAGTCCCATGGAGTCATTTTGCCCCACACCAGTTTAGTGTTGAATGGGCACAGCGAGTTGGGCATTACATGTAGGCTATATTTATCACTATCTGTGGTTTTCCTGCGGCAGGCCACAAGCTCCCTCAGATAACGCATACGCTATTGGATCCATGGGGAAAAAAAGACGCAAATCTAATGGCATAAAGGAGAGAGAGATATGTTTGTATTCCTCGAACACCCCAGGATCAGTGTACGGTATTTGTGCATAATGTGTACAAACTCTTAGTCCATATACGTGTACTTTGGATTCTGATCAAATAGACACATTATTTTAATGTAACACCAGTAACACCAGCCTAGCAGCGGTGAATGGCTTTTTCCCGATAAGACCGATTACAAACTGTGACAGCATTGAGTGGGTAGCACTGAATAATTCGATACAAAACCATTCGACAGTAAGTCTTTTCAAACCGAGACGTATACGTCGATACAAAAGAGGTGAATGTCTCTAGAAGCCGTTTGCACACTGTCTTTCGTGAGTTAGTCTGGTATAGCATGATCAAACTGGGTTTAAATTTAGCTAAATCCCTTGTCTATTATCTTTACATTGCAGTTCCGATGGATGGAATGATGGATAGGAAAGAACAGGTGGACAGGATATAAAGGATAGGGTAAGATAGGGGGGAATACGATAGGATAGGATATAGGACAGGATAGGATAGGTTAATTAGGACAGATGGATAGGATAATAATGGCTAACAGAGGATAGATGAATGGATAGGGCAAAATGTGATGGAAGGGTAGGATAGGTTAGAAAGATGGCTAGATAGATAGTTGGATAGACAGAATTCACATAATAATTGCCTGTCGCCAACTGAGTGCAAACATGGGCTAATTAGCTCGTCCGAAGGCACAAACTAGTTTACGCTAATTGCATGTGGCTTGCGATTGACACTTTGCGAACCCGTTCAAACTGTGTGATGTGGGGGGGGGGGGGGGTAATACATGTATACATACATATCAAGTTCCTTGACCCCGAGGGGGAAAATGTGTCCGCTACCGTGTAACAATTTACAAATGGGGTTGATAAAATACATTAACATACAAAACATTTGGTGCAAAATAAATTACAGTGTACAACAAATTTTGTTATACACTGTAATTTATTTTGCACCAAATGTTTAACATTCCATCTCTTTAGGATTGACAGCGCAAACGACTTCGGAGAGATTTCAAAGTAACAGAGCACACTTGATCTGCAAACACATGACAATAATTATACTTATCACCTCCCAAACAAAACTACTGTAGCTAACCTATTTTCAATATCAGTTAACACGGATTTAATCCCCACCAACGACCTATCGGCCAGCAGTTGCTAAAATTGTCGGTGGAAATTGGTTAAAACTGTGTCAACATCATTATTATCTTCTGACCATCGACGATAACATATCTTAGTGCGAAGTCAAACTATGCCAGGTGGGCCCATACAATCACGTTATTAAATATGGAACAATGTTACAGTACAAATTTAACCTCCTCGATCACGTTTGGCCAGGAATAGTTCAAGACCGCGAACAATGCCAAGGTTAATCCACAAGCAAGTGATTTTGAGAAAAACCAGGGGGGGTGGGGGGGGGGGTTCGACTTGACCGTTGTATTGTATTCTTAATAGTATAAACTGCTTGCAAGCGTACAGGGCTCAGTCTCAAGGCATGCACGCGTTTCACCAGTGCCATCTATCATCGATACAGTATAGGCTATAGGGTATTCCAAGCGGTTTTCTGTCATGTCAAAAACGGAGTTTTAAGAAAACTGCGACTTGACCTCCTTGTTTTTCTCATAATATAATCGTCGCCCCTGACGAACGGCATCAATTATCGTTACTTAATCAACTTTATCACTTAGCAACAAAAGCGAGTCAGGAACGGTGCATCTAACTCGGCAAGAACAGTTAATGACACGTGCTTAAGTGCAAAGCACGGCCATGCACAAACACTGTGTTGTAACACCAGAGACCTCGTATGTGAATTCATCTTGACCTACTATTGAAAGCACACGACCTCATTGAGAGACAGCAATGTTCTTTTCTGACACTGCTTGCAGTAGCTAGCGGGTTTTTTTTTTTCTTGAAAGTAAATTTCAACGCCCTATTATAATAATTATTTTTATTACATACACACACACACACACACACACGTGGGGGGGGGGGCGTATCAAATTTAGGAGGAGTCGTGTAAGGAGAGGTGAGCAACACGTATTTCTCTGACCTTCCGGCTTGACAGTCATGACTGTTCTGACACTTATAAAATAAACAACTCCAACGCGGATCATTTATTAATATCAATCTATATTTTTTACGTGTATGAAACGACAGTGTCAAGTTCTTTTTATCTGCAATGACCATATCAACAGCAACAGGAGAAAAACAGTTTTGCTATATTTAATCACCTGTTGACCCGATTCATTAATAACATTCCCCCGGTAATCTATTCATGTGGACTATAACAGTATAATCAGTAACGAAAGAATTCTGGCAAAATTAATGACCTACAGCGTGATCACTGTACACAAACCCAGACTGGCATTAGCTAATAATATTTATAAATTTAATTCATTTCAGTGATAAAGACTTGTAATTACTATTTTGATCAATAAAAACATTCATTCGAATTCAAACAGCCCTGGTGGGATATCATTCCGTTCTTTGCTATCAATTTAACATTATACTCATTCCAAAATGAATAAAAGATCGGCAATATACATTTTTTTCTTCTTCAAATGTTTTCCCAGGGGTCAGTAAATTATATGGCCCAAGCTTGGCAAGTATGCCTGCCAGGTTGTGTCGTAATTTGATTATACATGTAATTCAGAATTAAATTTGGTCCACGGATAAAAAAAAATCATTATTATAACATATTTATATTATTTATGGTCCTAGCGATTACTAAGAAACGAAGAAACGTACAGTGCACAAAACAACAACAACGACTACAAAACGGTGGGGATTAATCTTTTCATTCATTCATCCCTTACGCCAACCACAAATATGCGCAGAATTTTAATTAAAACACATTACGACAGCACAAATTCACCACGGGCAACACACCCAGTTGTGTCGTACTCGACGTAGCGAAGCAAAAACTTGCGCCAAGTAGATAAGGCGTGCGCGGGGGCGGGGGGGGGGGGGAAGCTACGTAGCGTATTTCACAGCTCTCGAAAAAACAAACGTAGAACCATGAATCCCGACTGGAAATATTCGCCTCTTTTGAAGATACACATCAAAGTTTGAAGTTACAGCAATGTTAATTGCTTTTCATTATGCTTTCTGCTCGGAGGCACGTGGCGTCAGCAATACACGCTTGCGACAGTTAATTACATGTACATGTAATATGATATATTTTTTCCTTTGTTTTTTTTTACATAAAAGTAGTGCACAGTGCGCTGCGGACTTATAATTGTTATAATACATCTACATGACTACATGTCATTTTTTGTTTTGTTTTTGTTTTTTGTTTGTTTTTGTACTGTGTGTCTTCTCTAGAATAAGTGGGATCGACTTCCGTTTTTCTCGGAATCTGTCTCTTGAATTTATTTGAAATGTTGCACAGGCTCATAATTATTTCAGACGAAACCTAATGGAACAGACTTTTATTGTGTAGGTTTTATGCATATCCGAAGAATTTAAGGCATTGTGCCTGCCGTCTATGAAAGAATTATTTTCTAGCGTGGACCCACAGTGCGTCTTGTCCTTTCTGAGAAATGCTAACATTATGCGACTTGATTTAAAAACTTTTATACACATTTACAAAACTCGTTTCAGATCTACACACAACAACTTTTGAGAATTTTACCAATGCAATACAATTTATTCGGAACTATTTAATTTTATTCTGATTCTGAATACCAAACATAAATTATGGTGCTCGAATGGACCGTGAAGGGCGAAAAAGAGGCCGTTGTTGTGTCCATGGGCCGTAAACCCAAGCTCCAACTCATTTAATTTTTAGACTGTAGTCTGATTTTTTAAGTTTGCTTCTTTGGGCTTTGTAAAAAAAATAAAAAAAATAATAATATAATTCTTTGGAGCTACTTATTGACAAAATATTTCTACAGTACTGATCTGTGCGAGACATTAAAACGTGTGTTCAACTTGAATGAGAAAACACTGGTGAATACTCAGCGAAGAATGCACCATGCAGCAAAGTACACATACAGAGTAATTAATGCATCTTCTACCATTGAAAAGCAATGCAGTTCTACACATTAATTATTACAATCATCTATTTTGACTGTCCATAATAATAAGAAATGCGAACATTTATCAGGATGATGATTATTTATGATCACTACTGTTACCATTTACTACGTTCGTTCATGGGATATGCTTAACTTTCACGAAAAATTTGGAAACACCGATGAAGAGGCAAAATAATGAAATAAAAAACGTACGAACGCTGACTAAGTGTGACATAATAACGACGCACTCATACTATTGAGTTTTTATGGTAATAATTTAGTAGAAAAACTACGATGCGTCTTTTTTAGTTTTAGAATGAGCGGGATCAACATCGATTTTTTTTCTACAGATGCATAAATTGCAAAGCCCGAAATCTTTAAAAAAGAAGAAAATTAATAAGATAGGCTATTCGGTCTCTGAGACTTTCTACAGGGTAGAAGGCACAAAAGGCTAAAAGGAAGAGAAATCAAAATAGGAAGTAAGACAATAAACATCAACAATTTGAAGAGCTACTGGGTGAACCAGATCGCAACGAAACCCAACCCTATCCAACTTCGCTTAGCACGGCCTGCCTGTGCTTATACTAGCTGTTACGTTGTTATGGGCGTGAACATGTGTGGTTAGTTATAAATCTGGGTTGAATGAAACATGTGAAATACATATTTTTGAACAAAAGAAGGCGGAGACGTGAAAATGCACATAATGACTGTGATGTTTCCACTTTCTCTCACTAACTTTCTTCTGACACCAGCCGTGATGGGCACGGCACAAACACACTAAATAATCGACTATCTCTCTTCTATAAGTTATAACAAACGATATCTGTATTGCTTATATATATACAATAATTATTAATTCATTCAATAATAATAGGAACATAGGTCATACAATTTCATGTGAATTTCGATGGAATGAAGTTGATGCAAATCAGTACATGATAATTAAAAGGCTTCGTAATATTCAATTTCTAGCATTTTATAAAACACACGGGTACATTCAGCTTAAGGAAACCTCTCCTTTAGGGGTGTATGGCGCTATCTGGGCACTGGTTCTTCCTCTCTACTCTGGCTTGACTGCGCAGTTAGATCAACAGGTATCGGCAGGTACCAATAGGTCGGGAAACCAAGACGCCACGATGTCGTAAATCAAAGGACAAGAAGTTGAGAAGCCAAGAAGGTGTTGTTCTTCCTCCTCTGTAGAAAAACAATCGCAACTTCCTAATCTACTGCTGGAAGGCATGTCTTCCATACTTACTCCATGACGGATATTCATCACCAATACTTTTAACCGCTGACACTGTTATAAGTCAGGCTGCAGCTCCCATATTCCATAGGCTCCCATATAGGCAATAGAATAAACGATCAATACAGTTTTAATGATATTTACACGTTCCCCACGAAGAATAACGCTCTCTCTAACAGACCCCATCCTATAAGGTTTCGTAACATATATGTAACGGCGTTTCCGTGACTCTCTCAGAGGCAGTAGTTATACCAAAGTAAACCCACTAGATTTAGGTTCTACAATTATGAACATTAAGTAAAATACACATACATCGCACAATTAACTTACCACTCAGCAACAGCTCAAATGCCGACAAGATACCAAAGATACCACGCTCTGACAAAGGATGTTTGCGGGTTCCCTGACTCTCCCCACTCACAAGACTAGTACGAAGTTACAGTTGCAGTGGTGGTCTCCTCTTCGGCACGAAGCTGGTGAGTGCTCTCAGCGGTCTGAAGTTGGAAGGAGCGTTCGGGGATTTATACCCAGTCGGGTAGCGCCCCAAGACGCTCACCGAGTGTACATTAGTTATCCTAATAGCCACCCCCGTCGACTCCACGTCAAATACTATTGAAGCATCTCTACCCCCCAAGCAATTCCCAGGTGATCTGATCGTCAAGTACGGCGGTCAAGTAAACACTACCCTTTTCGGGTGTCAACGCTTTCCGTTGCATCCCGTACTTTCCCCCTCTGGCCTACAATAACTCTGTCTCCCCGCCGTCAACTATCTTGCCACGCTATTTATACCTTGCCAATCTGTGACCCTGTTACAATCGCCCCCACTTAAGTCGATTTTCTCTGGCAAAATCGGCTAATAAAATTATTAATCTACCGGTAATCTAGATAAAGTGTCGGCCCATAGAGCGTCTCGCCCCCTGATGTTGCTGACTCGAAAGTTATATGGTTGCAGCGCCAGGTTCCATTTAGTTACCCTCGCGTTCTTCTGGTCTTTAGTTCGCATCCAAGTTAGAGGTCGGTGGTCCGTCTCTAACACGAAGTTTCTCCCATAAAGATATGCCTGCGACTTACTAACGGCGAAGACTACGGCCAGGCATTCCTTTTCAATTGTTGAGTAGTTCTTCTCCGCAGGTTTCAATTTCCTGCTCACGTATACGACTGGATACTTCGTACCCTCGTCTTCTTGGAGTAGGCAGCCACTCACTCCAAGGTTAGATGCGTCTGTCTGGAGAATCAGTTCCTTGTTCCAGTCTGGCATCCGTAGTATCGGCTCGGAACTCAAACAAATTTTTAGGGCATTGAACGCGTTCTCCTGCGCGTGTCCCCACGCGAACTTTGTGCCCTGGGACTTCTTTGTGAGGTCTGACAACGGCGCCGAGATTGCACTGTAATTTGGTACAAAGTACAAACTTCCGATAGTACCCCGTTAGCCCCAGGAAACTCCTCACTTGTGTCTTGGTCGTCGGTCGGTCACAGTCGACAATGGCTCGCACCTTACTCTCCCGCGGTCTTACAGTCCCCTGTCCCAGCTTATGGCCTAAGTACTCGACTTCTGTCATCCCTATTAGCGTCTTGGTAGGTCTAGCTTTTAAATTTGCCCGTCTCAGTCGCTCGAAAACATTCTGACAACGTTCCAAGTGATCAGGCCAATTTGCACTGTGTATAAGACAGTCGTCTACAAATGCATCTACCCCTTCGCCAGCATCTTTTAATACTTTCCTCATGAGCCTGTTAAATGTGGCGGGGGATCCCTTCAACCCGAACGGCATGACCCTGTACTGGTATAGCCCAAACGGTGTGGCGAACGCCGTCAGGTGTTTATCTTCCTCGGCCATCGGAACTTGATAAAAGCCCTTTGTCAAGTCCAGCTTGGTGAAATATTTTGCCTCCGCTAGATTGGAAATAATGGCTTCTACCTCAGGCATCGGTTCGGCGTCATCGGCAGTCACAACATTTAGCCGCCTGTAGTCGTTGCAGAAACGATGTTGACCATCGGGCTTCTTAACTAATACAATTGGACTACTGTACGGGGACTCGGACGGTTCGATGATTCTGGCCGCAAGCATCTTGCCTACCTCAGCATTGACAGCTTCTCTAGTTGAGTACGGTAGTTGGTAGGGTCTTACCTTCACAGGTTTTTGATCTAGCAATGGGATTTTGTGCTTGATCAGGTTAGTGAGCCCCGGTACATCCGTAAATATATCTTTATATTCTTTCATGAGCTCTTGCATGTTCTCTCTGGTCCTGATCTAGCGTGTCCCCCTAACTGTACATCCCTGTAGGTTTCGGTCTGTTCTAGCCTAGGCATGACTGTCTCCGGAGGCATCGAAGTCGCTTCCTCTCCTTCATCGGTCTCGTCAATTATAGCTGCAGCTATTGTCTCTGTGTTTTCCTGTTCGTCTTCCCTCTCAATATACTTCTTCAGCATATTCGCGTGATACAATCGTCTCTTCCCCTTGACGTTCACCATGTAGTTCACTGACCCCCTCTGCTCTTCTACTTTGTAAGGCCCTTTCCAAGTCATCTGTAGTTTCGATCCGTCACTTGGGAGAAGTATGAGGACGGAATCGCCCACTTGGAATTTCCTCTGTTTGGCCCCCCTATCGTAGTATTTCTTCTGCCTGTGCTTTTCGACGCTGCTGTTCTCGGCTACGACTTTCATGGCATCCTCCAATCGTTCCCTCATATCTACCACGTATTCGTACGATGACCTCGTTTCTGACTCCGCTTCCTCAGTCCACAGATTCTTCAGTATTGCAAGTGGTCCTCTCACAGGGTGACCGAACACTAGTTCAAACGGCGAAAAACCTGTACTGGCCTGTGGGGTCTCGCGATACGCGAACAGCAGTGGACACAACATTCTGTCCCAGTCCTTGGGTCTGTCATGAGCTACTCGGCGAAGCATATTCTTCAGCACTCCGTTAAATCTTTCACACAGACCGTTGGCCATCGCGTGGTAGGGCGAGCAGAATATCTGTTTGGTCTTGAGAAGTGCACTGACCTCTCTCATCAGCTCACCGGTAAACTGTGATCCCCTATCTGAGACTATTTCCTTTGGTATGCCTAACCGAGAAAATATTTCCATTAACGCTTCACTGACCTGCTCAGCTGATATCCCCCTTAAGGCTACGGCATCCGGGAAACGCGAGGCATAATCTACTAGCGTCAAAATATAACGCGATCTCCCATGTTCCGTACGCGGAAGTGGACCAACCAAATCTATGGCGACGCGCGAAAAGGGCGTGTCGATCAGGGGTGTCGGCACTAGGGGTACCTTTGTCACCCTACCTTTATTGGATGTCCTTTGACACGCGTCACACGATCGACAGAAACGACCTACGTCCGCACCTATCCCTGGCCAAAAGAACGACTGCATTATTCTGTCCTGTGTGCGCGAAATTCCTAAGTGTCCCCCGAACACTCCTTCGTGAGCTATCTTCATCAGCTCACTTCGGTACTGCTTAGGTACCAACAACTGCTCCACATCAGCACGTCCAGCCCCGGCCTTCTTTACCCGATAGTAAATTCCCTTACTCTCCTTTATGTGAGTACCTACCTCAGCCGATTGCTCCAACGTGGCTCTCTCCCTTAAAACTCTCAAAGTTTCGTCCTCTCTCTGGGCCTGGGCTATCTCACCTGGTGTGAGTTCCCGTATCTTGGCCCCTACCCTTACCTTCTCCGTTGAGTTGCCCTTGGCCTCCTCATTATCTGTGGTCTGACTCACTTTCGCACTCGCATTCTCACACTCATGCTCTTCCTTGTCAATCTCCACCTTGCGAGATCGAGTGAGTACCACACTTATCTTCTCAAGAGACGCCCCCTTTATGTTTCCTATAATCAAATCGGCCACTGGGTCTTCCACTACTAGCGCTTTGAGAAGCCCAGTATAAAATGGGGTTTCTACCCACATTTCCGCGACAGGAGCAGACCTTCTCGTCCCGTCCATCAGGACATAACTCCTGTTCTTCCCAGTTAAGCTGTTAGGAGGCAGTTTGTCCCTTTTTATAATCGCACACGTGCATCCCGTGTCACGAAGGATAGTAATCTCTTTATCCCCTATCCTCCCCTTCTCCAAAAATGGAGCGGATAAATCATTCTCCGGAACATCCTCTCCGGGCTCGTGTTCTGTCGAACCGTCTAACTCAATACTCTTACCTTCCGTCTCCCAAGAAATGAAGGTCTGTGGCCCAACACTCTGCTCGGCCCCTGGTTGAGTATTTGCCCTGCCCGATGACTCACACTGACTGTCATCGGCTTCCTCATCGCTGGTTAGTACGACTGCGGTCGTCTCTTTCTGTCTCTTCCTACAGAATCTCGCAATATGGAGAAGTGACCCACGCACAAAACAACCACGCCCACTCTCACGCTGGGACTTACCTCGGTTGTCCTCGACAGTGGCAGCAGCACCCTTCTTCGTCCTGCCCTTGTCACACTGTCTACTCAGGTGATTGGGAGAGCCACAGTTGAAGCATACCGGTTTACTCACTCCTAAACCCTTACTTCTGCTCTCCTCAACCCTCTTACCTGACTTCTGCGGTTGCTCCAGCCCTCGCTTCGACTGATGAGCCTCACTATACAAGTCCGCCATCTCAACTAACTCATGCACGGACTTAGGGTCTCTCTCTTTCAAATATATGGAAAGATTACAATCGACAATCTTCAACATCTGCTCCCTGACTAACAGATCCGTAATCCCTTCCATAGTTCTCTCTGCCTCTGAGAGGTCTACCCACCTCTCAAAATATCTCTGCAATCTCACGGACAGCTGCGTATAAGTTTCGTCCTTATCCAGACGACTCTCCCTAAACTTACGCCTATAACCCTCTGCCGTGAGATGATACTTCTTGAACAACACCTTCTTTACCTTCTCGTAATCCCTACTGTCTTCATCGCTGAGACCGGAATAAACATCTAACGCCCTGCCAGTTAATGCTTGTTGGAGTGGAAACCAGTCAGTAGCAGACTGATGAGGATGAGGATGAAAGGACGACACACAAACATCACTGTCATCCAATGTTATGCACCAACCAACGAAAACGACAACACAGACAAAGACGACTTTTATGAACAACTCCAGGGGGAAATGGACATGACGCCACGGCATGATCTCATCATTGTCATGGGAGACCTCAATGCTAAGGTAGGTAAAGATGATATAAATTATGAAAGAGTAATGGGAAAACATGGAACTGGAACAAGGAATGACAATGGAGAAAGGCTTGTGGATTTTTGTGCCTTGAACAACTTAGTCATCGGAGGGACCCTTTTCACACACAGAGAAATTCACAAACTCACATGGAATTCTCCAAATGGAAGAGACAAGAACCAAATAGACCATTTGATGATCAACGGTATGTGGAGACGATCCCTTCTAGATGTGAAAGTGAAAAGAGGAGCTGACGTAGCCAGCGACCACCATCTAGTGGCAGCACTTATCAAAATTAAACTGAACAAGACCGGAATCAAGACATCAAAGCAAAGACACCTTAATATTCAGAAACTGAGAGATGCAAGTGTTAGAAATGCCTTCAACATACAAGTCAAGAACCGATTCCAGGCTCTACGAGAGTCTGATAAGAACAACCCTAAAGAAAGAGGAATCGATTCAGAGTGGAAAAGAGTAACTACAGTGTACACAGAGAGCAGTGTAGCCTGCCTTGGATTTAATGAGAAAGGGAAAAGCAAGGAGTGGATCCAACAAAGAACATGGGATGTGATCGAGGAGAGGAAAGTCATGAAAAAGAAACTCCTGCAAGTGAAATCGGAAAGGCTGAAAGAGAGGTACCAACATAGCTACACAGAGTTAAATAAGAAAGTGAAGAGACTAGTAAAGAAAGATAAACGAGAAGCCATGGAACAGCTAGCGGCAGATGCGGAGGAGGCAGCAGCAAGAGGAGAACAGGGTAAGCTCCACAAGATCACTAAGCGCATTTGTGGCAAGTACGGTGGAAGACCAAGTGTTCCAATCAAAGACAAGAATGGGAAACTACTGACTACAGAACGAGAACAGGATACACGCTGGACAGAGCACTTTCAGGAATTACTAAACCGGCCACCACCTGAAGATAGAATAATAATACAAGATGCTGCTGAAGACCTTGACATCAACATAGATCCACCAAAGAAAGAAGAGATAGTGGCAGCAATAAAGAGCCTAAAAAACAGCAAAGCCCCAGGAAAAGACAACTTGACTGCAGAACTGTTCAAAGCAGATCCGGATCAGTCAGCCACCATCCTTCAGCCACTGTTCACAGCTATCTGGGAAGCAGAAGCAGTACCAAAGAGCTGGAATGAAGGCAGAATAGTGAAAATACCCAAGAAAGGAGCACTCAGCGATTGCAACAACTGGCGTGGTATCACTCTCCTTTCTATACCCAGCAAAATCCTTGCCAAGATCATTGTGCAACGTATGTCAGATGCTGTGGACAAGTCACTGAGAAAGGAACAGGCCGGATTCCGAAAGGGGAAAGGATGCATTGACCAGATCTTCACACTCCGAAACATCATAGAACAGTGTTCAGAATGGCAAAGGCAGCTCTATGTGAACTTCGTTGACTTCGAAAAGGCCTTCGACAGCATCCACAGAGAGAGTATATGGCGCATTCTTCGGCACTATGGGATTCCCAGCAAGCTTGTTGAACTCATCAAAAGCTTTTACAAGAACTTCAGTTGCAGTGTCGGAAACAGTGATGCATCCTTTGAAGTGAAAACTGGTGTACGGCAAGGATGTGTGATGTCAACAATTTTGTTTAACCTCGTAATCGACTGGATTATGCGGAAAACTACAGAGGATGCACCAAGAGGCATCAGATGGACACTCTTCGACAACCTAGAGGATTTGGACTTTGCGGATGACCTTGCGCTATTGTCACATAGTCACCAACACATGCAAGATAAGACGCAGAGACTGCATAATTTTGGATGCAAAGTAGGCCTTCGGATTAGCCAGAAGAAAACAGAGATTATGACCCTAAATGTAGACACTCCAGCACCAGTGCAAGTAGATGACAAGAACCTCACCACGACGGACAAATTTAAATACCTTGGTAGCATTATCAGACCAGAGGGTGGCACAAAGGAGGACATCCAAAGTAGGCTGGGAAATGCAAGGGCTGTCTTTCAAAGTATGAGCAACATCTGGAAATCGACACAATACGGCATCAACACCAAGATCAGACTGTACCAAAGCTGTGTCCTATCCACACTCCTGTATGGATCAGAGTGTTGGCGAATGACAGAAGGTGACCTCGCCAAGTTGTCTTCCTTCCACACCACATGTCTTCGTAGGATTCTCCGCATCTTTTGGCCAAACAAGATTTCTAATCAGGAACTACTAAGGCGATGCAAGCAAGAAGAAATAGCCAACATCATCACGCAGAGACGATGGAGATGGCTTGGACACGTGCTGCGAAAGGAAGCAAATTCTATAACCAAAACAGCACTTCAATGGACACCGGAGGGACGGCGCAAGCGAGGCAGACCCAAGGCAACCTGGCGGAGAACAATCGAGGCAGAGATGAAATCCTTCAATCACTCATGGGGAACTCTCGCAAAGATGGCCCAGGACAGACAGGGCTGGAGATCCCTTGTTGCTGCCCTAAGCACCAGTGGGTGCAACAGGAAATAGTAGCCCTGCCAGTTAACAATGCCCCTAACATGTCTGCCCAGGTGTCTTCTTCCCAATCATTTGCCTGCGCGAGTCTTTCAAATCTTTTCAAATACGAGTCAAGATCCTCGCGCGAGTCATCAAAAATGGCAATTTTAGGTACCTTCGGGGTAGCAGATTTTCCATTCCCTTTACCATTGTGACACCCGTTTTTGGCTAGTTCCCGTTCGTATTCCATTCTCTCCCTTTCAAATTGTCTTTCCTTCTCCTTTTCTTCTCGTTCGCGCTCCTTTTCTTCTCGTTCGCGCTCCTTTTCTTCTCGTTCGATAACCCTTTGTTCTCGGTCGCGCTCCCTTTGGGCTTTCTCTTCGTCCCACCTAATTTTGAATTCCTCATCACTAATGCCTTCTTGTCTGGCAAGCTTCAGTGCGCCCAGATAGTCCATCAGCAATTGACCTGTAAACAAAGCTAACAATAAAGCGTGGATCGTAACTGTGAAGTTAACAACAATATTCCTGCAATAGCAAACAACAATTTTCTCTGTGACAAAAGATAAAATTGAACAGTCAATGCACAGGTAAAATCAGAGCATGTCGCAGGTAGTAAATGTGTGTATCTTAGAGAGAGGGCGGGGGGAGAGAGAATGGGGTGGGGGATAGGGGAAAGGGGTACACGATGCTAATAATGTTGAAGATGACCTATGACTTCGGGGGTACGGGGAAAGGCTGTGGTAGAAGGAAGAACAGAAAAAATAATGGGAGAAAGAAATGAAACGTAAGCGGAAGAATAAAAGAAATGAATGACTGACAGAAAAGGAGACAGAGAGAGAGAGAGAGAGAAAGAGAGAGGCGGGGGGAGATGGAGACAAAGACAGAGAGAGAGAGAGACGGGGGAAGACAAAGAGACGGGGGTGGGAGAGAAGACAAAGACACAGAGAGGGAGAGAGGGTGGCGAGAGGAGACAATGTCACATATAGAGAGAGAGAGAGAGCGGGGAAGTCAGAGACGTGGGGGGGGGGGGGGGGGAGTGGACAAAAAGAACTAGGAAGGGGAAAAGAAGAGGGATAGAAAAACGTCGTGAGACATGATAATAGCAACAACAGCTGGGTTGACGACTATGATGCTGTCTTTGCTATGGAAAAGACAGTAGGCCCTAATTATGTCTTTTCGCAGCGGAAATCTTGATAAAGCCCAATGACCCAGGAAACCAGCCCGTATACATGTATGTAGGCCTACAATATTTTATGGTATACTTGATCATTTTCAGTATGGGTCTGCTTTATCTACCGCAGCATTTTACGGTGCATGTCCCTGCAAGACCCTTCAAAGTACTACCATAAAGAATTCGCCGAGCCCTTCATCGCCATATTCATCAGATACTGAGATAACTGTCGTCGAATGTTCAGTAAGACAGTACATGTCATCATCATCATCATTGCCTTTCTCACCCTGGATCAGGGTATAGGCCACCAACAAACACTTTCCATCCCTCTCTATCATGGGCCAGCCTCTTTACATTATTCCAAGTCTTTCCGCTTCGTTGCACATCATTTTCTCTGGCTCTTCTCCACGTTCCGCGCGGCCTTCCTCTTGATCTCTTGCCCTGGGGATTCCAATCCAATACCTTCTTCGTGATGCTGTTTCCTGGCCTCCTGAGAGTGTGGCCGATCCATCTCCATCGCCTCCTACCAATTTCCTCTCTGACTGGGCTCTGTCTTGTTCTTTTCCATACAATTTCATTGCTAAGACAGTACATGTACTGCGAGTAATTCAGCGGCATCCAGTCAAACATTGGTATCGGCAGCTCGAATCCACATTTTGTTTTGTAAACCCAGCCTTTTAAATTAATACTCCACTCTTTTTGGGACTATCGATTAGAGATGTCTTCGGCAATCTGTCTACATGGTATATTACTTTATAATTGTTTTTTTTTTTAAATCAGTACGGTAACATGCGATTACTATCAGTTTTTCTTTCTTTCTATCTTTCTTAATCTTTTCAAACACTGTGTGAAAATCTGGCCATTCGATTTCTTGCGGTTTTGTAAGAAGACGTCGGTATCTTGAAAATAATCTGCCTTGGCATACATTTCGCAAAAGGTATTGTGGGGCCACTATTCATCTGGGACTAGGCTACAAAAAGCAAAATATAGTTGGCGGAGCTCTTTTTATGGCCTTTCTTTGTTACAAAAGCCAGTGTCACGAGGAAAGAAGTCAGCGCAGAGCCAATGAGTCACCAACAACCAATCTTTCTTCATGCACAATACCTTATCCCTGATTTTATTTTTATGCACAGCCTAGTGGGCCATGGGGAAAAGAAGTAGTTCGCCTAACCAGTTTACCATCTTCATTGTCCAAGTGCCGCCGATTATAAAGTGTTCATGTCGGAAGCAAGGAGCTTACACTTTTATACACTGTAAGCGCCTTGTGTCGGAAGTTATTTTGTTTGGCAATACTTTGGGGTAATAGAGTTATTCCCATTAGTCGCTGCTGAAGCCAAAATTAATTTTAAAAAATTTTAAAGCTGCAAATAAAAAATGTGGCAGTTATTGAAACGGCTCAGCTGCAGAATGACATATTTCTAGAATTCATTTATTTTATTATTTTTTTCTTTACATTAAAAAATATTTGACAACAACGACATGAAAACTGCACTTAATTGTCATGAATCTCATTTCTGCCATTTCCTTTTCAATTTTAGTCCATTAAACGGGGGTCCTGCTGAAAATCAGGTTGGTGTATTACAAAAACCGCCTGTGCATAATGAAGCTGTTGCCTCAGCTCAAAATTACAAACATGTACGACTTAAATTTTGCCCGTGAAAATTGCGATCCTTTCTGGCCGTAATGCAACACATGTGCAGAGTACATGTATACCAAACTACTTTTGTTTTCTAAGAGTTTTTCAGAAAATGCCAGGAAAGCTGACGTCAGACCCGAGACAACAGGAGGTCAAACTCCTCTTCAGTAATAATGTCGATTAATAATGAATCGCCGAGAAGTAAAAACCGGTTTTATTTCAGCATACCTGGTCTAGTTAAAAGTTACGACGTTTTTTGGGACTACAATGACATGTAGCCTTCATAACAATTTGGGCTACCCGGAGATCAATATTACCGTAGCGAGAAACGGGTAGCCCAAATAATGTTTCAGGGGTGGGGTTTGGTTATGAAGGCTACATGTAGCCCCAATAAACACCCACTTATATATTGAGTGACCTTATTATACTTAGTTTGATTATGAAGGGGAGTGTTTATTGGGACTACATATATGTAGCCTATGTAAGGTCACTCTTTTTTTAAAGCTTGCTATTCGATTACATGTCTTTTGGGGCTGAGGAGTCACGGGTAATGCCGCTTTGAACGTAGTTGAAGATCATAAAATTCAAGTTTTCCAACTAACAAAATTAATATAGTTTTCAATAACTGTTAATTCTTCATTGTCAAGGGGATGATTCATTTGATGCATGAGAGTATCTACCTGACAACTGGCCTCATGCAGGTTACCATTCAAATTTTAACACAAGTACAGGGCTGACATTACAAACCACGAGAAATTGTGCCGTAAGGAGTGGAAGGAAAGGGAGTAAGCAAGCCAGTTAGTTATCGGTAATAATCACATTGACGGGACAGATTGCAGCCAGTACTATACCCGAATCCACAACCGCTCCTCGTTTCGCAATTCGTTTTACTTTTAGTTAGGCGTTATTTGTCATCACATCTGCAGGGAAGTCGCCATACAAATTAATGAAATAATAATGCAATCGGATTCACTAGGAAAATTTAATTAACCTCTCAGGCCTAAAAATACATCTATATATATATATATACATATAAGCCTAACGGAACCAATGCTTCAATATGGATTAATGAAATGAGGGCAATACCCGAGACACAGAATGCAATAGTAAACCTGCCAAAGCAAAAACGAACTGTCCTGCTACAAGGCGCAAGTGCTCGCTGTAATCATTCGAGAATGTTTTAAAATACGAGTTTGTTTTTGGTATCGTCCACTGATGTCTTCTCCCGCCACCGACCCCATTGCCGCACAAAAAAATGTTATCCTCTTGCTAAAAAAAAAAAAATCACTGGGTGTCTGTGTGTGCATACTAAATGCGAATTATGTCAGTGTTCCGTGTGCAAAAGGTGTGGGATGGATACTGAACGGTTGGTGGAATTTGAAGTGGCTCTATCTGACGTCTTGTGTCCAGCGTTGCCGATGAAGATTTTCAAAAATCCCAAAAATGTCATTTAAAAAATCCCAAGGCGAGGTTAAAAAATAAAAATCCCTTGGTTTTTTTTTTCAATCCAAAAATACATTTAAAATTTACTATTTCGTTATATACTGAATTTAAACTAGGCAGTGCAGGATCAGCTCGCAGATCACTCAAAGGATCCTCACATACAGGCAACCTTAAACTGCCCCGTAGGCCATTTGGCTTTATTTTTACCTTTAATTTTAAGTCGCAAATGGAACATTTTTAAAAATCTTTTACACAAAGAACTTATTTAGCAAAATATAGTCTACGATATCCTGAAAAATCCCAAGATCTGACAAAAAATACCTAGATCCCAAAATGTAACCTCGAAAATCTCGAGACCTTTTGGGGAAAATCCCGAGGACCGGCAGCGCTGCTCGTGACTTCTCTCCTAGATCCTCTGCATCGAGATTTTGAAGGACTCTACGTCCATGACAATGGTAGAGCAATACAGGAAAGACCATGTTCTACAGTATTCGTGAAATTTCCATGAATGGCACTGAAGCATCCTAGACACCATTATTATTAATTTTTTTTTCGTAACTGTGATTATTATCATTCACAAGAACCTCATTAAGAAAAAAAAATGTAATTTAAGTGGTGTCAGATTTAAGTAAATTTCTTACACAGAGATTTAAAATGCGCTTTCAAGACACAAGAATACAAGACACTTTAGTAAAAACAGAATGCTATACCCAGCCAGCACCCATGTGTCAATAAATCCGACGTAGATTTCAACAGAATTTCCGCAGGATTGGTAGGATTACCGCAAGGCGGGCTCCCTACATCAAACCGACATCGGTATGATGCCGTAACTAGCGGATGTACGCATGAACGACGTCATCTCCAAAAGCAAAATTGACGTCAGGCCTAGGTGTCGGATATCCGTCGGGTCAGTGCCGGATTTACCACTAGGCTATGTAGGCTGAATTGCCTCAAAATCTAAGGGGACGTCGCCGCCGCAGGCCAATACGCATAGTATTTTGTGACACACGCAGTCTCTTCTTACATCATGATGTTACCATGCACTCTAGTTTCTGAAGAAATCTTTTGTAATTTTCCTAGCTTATGTCCTTCCCAGAAGGAATTGCGAAGTGCGGAATTGTAAACATCTATCATCATTACTGGCATTACTCAAATTATTCAAAACACTTCCATCTTCCACTAGGCGTGAAGGTGGGGGATTGGAAGGGGCCTCACAGCTAGAATAGCCTAGGGCCTCACTTCATCCAAAGATTCTACATGTAATATCTTCGCTACGCCCTGCGTAGGGTTGCTGGCTGGGCAACTACAATTCTTATCTGATGTAATGAAACTCAAGTTGCCAGATTTAAAACCTGAATTTTGTTTCCTTGCGACGACATTGTTGTCTAGCAAACAGCATGTAGTGTAGGAGCATGTGAACTGGATATTAATTGATACCAACATGATTACATAAGGGTCACAGGATGACATCGGTGTTAACGCAAGAAACTGAAAAAGAAAAATCTAATTTTTTATAAATTTAACGCACGAGCCTGCGCATATTGTGTACGTTAGCAGCCAGACTTTTGACGTTAAATTGCCGATACTGACACTAGTGACAGTGGAGTCGCATGTGAGGGAGCTTGTAAGAGGTGACATTACAGTATGACGTACAAGTATACTGCTGATCACGCTTGACCAAACTCTTGTATACAGTGATGCCCAGTGACTGGCCATTACGGGAAGCCAGTAACTGCTTGAGTGCATTATTCACGCTTCACATGGTATTGGTCCACTGTGTGTCAGGTGGCCCTGCTTGGTAAAGGTTCCAAGATGATAATATTTTTATGTCTATTATTATTATGCTACAAACGGAGGTATGCAGGCATCATCCAACATGACCTCAGCTGGTCAGTGGCTGTCTTTAGTTTCCGCCTAAATTACTGTGGCTTGTCCAATATTATGAATGAAAATTATGTGGGGATTTTTTTGTATGCTTTTTTGTTGTTGTTGTTTTTGCTAATTTTAGTGTGTATGTGTGTTCTTTTTTATTCTACTCCGACAAATTCCTGCGAGGTGGCAACTTTTTCCTCATCATACTAGGGAAAATGTGAAGAAATAGATTTGTTCTTATAAATATGATAAAAAATATGGAAGATATGGAAGTAAGGGGGCAGTGTCCTGTGGGGGGAGTATATGAGAAATCCTTTTTTTTTTGTTTGTTTTTTATACAATGTCCCATTCAATACAATATATTATCACTGATAAAGTCACTGTGGACTATGTAATAATAATATTATCGTGTGTGTGTTCATATTCATGTACGATGAATAAACCCATGTCACCTGGACCTACTGCATGGTTGCATTTAGATTGATTACTATTCCATTTCTTTCAATGCATTTTCTTAATTGAATTCATTGCAACATTGCCCAGCAAATTTTTTTTTTGTTTTGATGCCAAATAGTGACCCACCCTCACACAAGGAAACACTGACAAGTTTTTGAATTCTGGCTGATATGAAGATGAGTTCAGATACTACAATGTATTTCGATGCATATTTTTTTACTGTTCCACTGCACTACACAGCATAGGTTTTACTGTGTGAATCTATTGTGACAGACAATAAAACATAACAAAACACAGTAACTGAAATACTTGTGGGCCACTGGTGGAGGAGAAAGCCTAGAGTTGTAATATAAAGATTAAAGCCATCTATGTTCTCCTTCTACAGGACAAAGAATCTACAACTTTTGTTTAAGAAATGTCCATCCTCTAGGAATTAAGGTGGTTCACCTATGAGAGTAGAGTACTCTCCTTATTGGTGACTGTACATATTAATAAAAATAAATGTCCATGAGTTTCATGGACTGAAATACTTGTAATCTGATACACAATCACATACAAAAACAAAGTGATCAGGTGTATAATACAATTCATGAATTAAGGAATATTACATGTATCAATCATGAACTGCATGACAATTTAATGAATCACAGGTCTTGCCAATTTTTGCCATAACTGTCATGGTACCATGGTCATAATCAGCTATGGGGAGGTGAAAATATGAAAGTTCGATATTAATATATAATTTATGTCTTCCAAATAACCATAACAAATAAATATCGAGAAAGACTTATGGACAAATCTCATTCGACAATACTGTTAGATTGCACTTTTTAATGTCCTCAGCATTTAATCACCGAGCTGTGCATTAACTATAAAAACAGCCCTAAAGAGGACTAACAAAGAGGGGCAGACCCCAGCTGCAACCCCCACACACAGCCACTCCTAGTCACATCCTTGTGGGGGATCCATTATATACCCACCACGGTTTAGAATATTTAGAATATCTGGCCATGAGATTTATTCAGCTATCCACCTCAGTAATGTACAACTTACTTATTTCCATTGGCTCTTGCTCTTGATTTTTCATCAAGTCGATTATTACTTCCCCTGCGGAGGAAAAAAGAAATTGAAAAACTGAGATAAATGAGGCATTTTAGGTCTGTTGATCACTTTTAGAATGTGAACTATTGGTTCCAGAACACTGTATGCTGCAGTCCTAAGTATTTCCATACAAGCTTGGGGAAACTTCCTGAAACGTGTTGTTAGCAAATTAATTATTTGTGAACTGAACAGCTACAACAACGTGTACTGGCAGGAATTCGTGCTTTGAGATGCAAGATGCTGGGTGGGGGGGGGGGGGCCGAATCCTTTACTCAAACTCAAGTACGAACTTTCGCTAAACACCATTTGGCACGGGCAAAGAGAACATAATATATACATGTATTACAAAAAACACAGAAAACCTGTGGGCTCGCAGCAAGGCATGCAAAGTCAATGAGGGATTAGATCTAGGCAAATCGCAAATTTTAGACAAGATCCTGTAAATGTGTAAATTGATTACTCGTTCAATTGTGTTGAAAGAAAGTTCTTACCTTGGATTATGCAGATAAATGTCTCCATTTACTGTCAGCAGCAACAAAGAAACAATAATTTGAAAAAGCGTCGGCAGAGACATGTCTAAATTCTTGTAACTGGTATCCTTCGATGATTTCCGTTTCAATGTTTACAAATTGAAAAATGACCGTTAGTCTGAAGCAGTTTAAAACATCACAAAGACCACCACTCCCGTTTTCGAAACTGAATTTGAGAGGAACGACCGAAGTTGATTTATTCACCTTCGTTCAGTTTATGTAATGCAGTAAATATTTGTTTGTGAACATATTACTGGTGATAATGACACGGAACTGGCTGGCGACTCGTATTCTCATGGCTTTCTTGACCTGAAGTATGACACACACACAACACACCGCAGCTATTGACGTATTTGCGGCTAAAAATAGTCAAGGACCGCCCCTTTTGAAATAGTGCCCGAGTGAATGAGATTGAGCAACGCTTTCTTGTTTAAAATATTTGTTAACACAGGCTTTTATTTATCGGTATAAGTTATAAATCAGATAATTTTCCGGGGATCTTTAGACTCACTGTTTAAATAACGAACTCTCAATATTTCAGGTCAAAAGGTGAATTGGGTTGCTAGTGAAGCATCAACAAAATTCATTCGCCTGGAGGGAACTTCCGTGTGTTCAACACAAAACAACGATCAAGCGGAGACCGAGTGGTGTTGTTGGTGTACAGGTGGGTGTCAAACTATTAATTTTATTAATTTTATTAGTCACCATCGTGTGCTTCTGCGCCAGTGAACAAGACACAAGGTATTTTTTTGTTTATATAAACGATTTTAAAACACAAACACACACAATTAAAGGTGGGCGCAACTATGTAAATATGCAACATGAACACACATAAAAAAAACTATCATGTTAGACATGTATACCGGAGACTTTTGAGTGATAATGTTTTAAACGTGTATCATTTGTTATCCAGGATTGTTATATTCGGTATCAGTGTCACCAAAGTATAGCCATCACCATTCGCACTTTACTTGAGCCACAAATGTAAATGGAACAAAATACTCCTAAATAAATAAATTTATTATAAAAGAAATTAAATATTATTTTGTATACGAATAATTATATATATAATAGCCTACATTACGGATAGCAACTTCAAAAACACGTTCACGAATGTTTTGTATTTAATTGTTATAGCGGGCTGGTTTGTGACATAATTACTCGTTCATATTATTAAAATGTCATCATAATTCGATCGTGTTTTACTACACTGTGTTTCAAAGGAAACCAATACTAACTGCAATCAGGATTATTATTTCTTTTTGCTGTAATATTATATAATGTTATCATTGCATTGTCATAGTTTATAAACTAAATGCACTGCGTTTCTGTTCCACGGGGTATGTACGTCTTACTCAGATAATGGGTTTGTTCAGCAAATAGATTCGACAAACAGTCAAGCAGAACTGCACAATCCTTTCTTACCCTGTAGGCCCTATAATACTCATTGTCGTTTTATGCAAATATATTTGTAGTTGTATCTTTTTTCATAAAATAATGTGATAATTATAGAAATAATGTTGCAAGAATGCTCTATCATAATAGTTGTGTAAATCTGGTTGATATTGCTTTTCTGTACATGAGGATATCACATTATCAGTGTGGTTATTATTACCACCATTTCTAATTTGATGCATTTTTTGGTGGGGGGGGGGGGGGGGCATTGTGATCATTCTCGTTTCAGTTATTTTCATTGAGAGGATTATCAGTACAGGTGTAATGTGTAACAAATTTTTAGTGAATAAATATATATGAACAGTGGGTCATCAGTCATTCTGTTATTAAGGAGATCAGGACAATGAAGAGATGTAGAATCCCAGCTGATTTGAGGTTTTGTTTTGCAATGTATCTGTGATAAATAAATGAAGCAAAAAATAAGAATTTTTACTTGCTTACATGCAGGACTTTGAAAACATGATGGAAATGCAAATCAGAGTGGCTGTGCTTCTCCTCTGCCTTCTTTCCACCATACTGAGCGTCACAGCAGACATATATTTACATGTTCCTCGTGGAAGCAATAACAGACTAAAAGAAAACACAGCAACTCGCACAAATGCTAACAGATTATTTGACAGTCAGGTAAGCTTATGAGATTCATTATGAGCTTTCATTATTCACAACAGAGGTAAAAAATGTTTGTATGCATGGGATGTTTATCTCACTCAATCTATGCATGTACCTCATTCTCCCTCCGTGCATTTATGCACATATAATGTGTGTGTTTGTGTGTGAGAGAGAGAAAGAACAATTTTGTGAAGGGGGAAGGAATAAGTGTCATATTTTTTATCGCTTTTGGTTGGGGGAGGGGGCGGGCTTAGGTGGTGATCAGAGCCTTGAAGGGGTTGCGGGGCAAAAAAAAAATATATTGAAAACTTTTAAGTCTGCATCGAATTATAAGCATTGAATAAATGTCATATTATCTTTTGAAAATGACCTCTGCTGAAAAAGTCGTACCTTTACATTCTTTCAGTGGAGCACTCTTTCATAAAGGGATTTTTGATTTGTTATTGGAGTGAAATTGGGTCTGTACCACAACTTACATGTATTTATAATTGAGCCAAGAAACAGAATTTAACTTGAGGCACTATGTCAAAATGTAGCATGTAGAAAGAAGCATACTCAGCTCATTACATGGACTAATTTTAAGGCAAATTTAATTTTCAGAATAATAATCGTGGAGGTTACAATGTGGGTGACAAAACGGACCAGCCATCTGGTAATGATGAAGAGAATCAGTACAGGATGGTGAGTTATTTGATTTGATGTCGGCATAAAGTTTGCTATACTTCTTTTTCTTCTCTTTGTCATTTGATCCTGGAATAATACTGTCAGTTAAAAGAGAAAAACAACGACATTAATTTCCATGTTCTTATTGTGGACGATTGTTATTTCCTTGTTACTTTGTGGTTTTCAAAAACCATTAAATTAAAAATTTTCTAACTTTCTTTCATGTTACATGTATTATTACAGGTTCAATCCTTCCTCTGACAAAATATACTTCCTTTTGTATTGTTTAATGTGTTTAGCTGTGTTTTTTTTATAGCTTGAACTGGGCATAGTCTTGCCGTTTTCGCTCTGCTGCGCGTACTGGATTTGACCCCCTCATAACAAAGGGTGGCAGAGCGTCGCGCTGATGTAACGCACATGTTTGAAAATAACTCATACAGAAAACCAGATAAATGATGTTTAATTCAGTCTATTTTTCATGGTGTTTAAAGTTGAAATTCCTTTGAAGATCATTGGTTGAAAAGTTTGTTGACCGAGAAACTGGCAGAAACTTTAATAGATCAGGATCAAAATTATATGCAAAAATAAACCTCAGCCTTTGTATTATAAGGGTATGCCAAGATCAGACATAAGGCATGTTTTGGCGCAAAGCGCCGACTGTTTTTATAGACCCGCCCAATGCTTGATTTTGTCATCTTTGTCCAACACTCAGTGCTAAGTTAATGGTGACATGGTTGACGTACTTTTAAATTAAAGAAAAACAAAAACATTATTTTCATTTCCCTTGAAGACTTCACAAAACACTGACATCAGATGAAGTTTCGTGACTAAAAAAAGTAAAATGAGATGCCTGTACTATACTATATTTGTACCCCACACAAAAAATTGAGCATAACGTATACCCCCTCATCTTGGAAACTAAGAATTCTTAATGCCGTGACTCAATAAATGGGCAGTCAAAGTTGGACTATCGTGCAATTTGCAAAAGGTAGCAAATTCGAGGTGTTTTTTCACTCTTGAGAATGCCATAACTTTCAAAGCCTTTAAGCCAGAATAATAAATTTGGCATCGAAATTCTTGGAAAAGCAAGCTCCATCAGATTTGACAATAATTGGTGAGATATGACAAAAAGTAAAAATCAGCTTGGACTACCTGATTAAAGAATAATTAGCTCCCCCCCCCACCCCCCCCCCCATTTTGTCTTGATTATGGCTTTTTTTGGTATTTTATATGGCCTGATTGTTATTTGCTGTCATTACATATTAAGCTTTTTATTATATATCGTCGGTTTCATGATGAATGGGCAAATAAATAACAACAGCTGTATGACGAAGAAGCAGATAGGTCAAATTTGAGATATTTAGTCTTTTGTGGTTATCAAAAGTATAATGCGGGGGGCTTTACCCAACCCAAGTTAGTTTGTTAAATGTCACTTAGTGTTTGTGTTATGTAATATAATGAAGAGGTGAGAAATAGATGATGAGAGCAGCACAAAATTTTCAAAACCAAATTTCTCACTACCCTGATTTTGGCAGTTCGTCCCGCCATCATAGAGAGAAGTTAACCATTTGCTTTTTCATTGTAGAGCTATTGATATCTATTCACTCCATTTTATACATGGAGCATTTCTTGCTTAATACAGTTATTTAAACATTGTAAATTCAAATTACAGTTTTACTTCCTGGTTTTATTTGTTACAAATTTTCAGAAGTTGCCATTGGTTTTGCATATTTCATTAGTGAGGGAAAAGTAATTTCATGGGAGCAGTTGGGTATATTATGGAGTCAACAGTAAATAAAAATACCATTATTATGTTATTTTTGGATGGCAATGTCCAGGATTTTGGCAATGTGAAAGTTAATTTGATGTAGTTCAGATTTCATCTGTTTAGAATGCAATTCCATTCCATTCCATTCTAGGCATTGTCCATCCACTGCAGGATCTACTGCGACAATTATGACTTCCATTCCTTTCTGTCTGATGTCTTCTTCATCCACGTTGTTCCCCCTCTCTTTCTGATAATGATATCATCCTGCCATCTTCTTGTGGCCTTATGCCATAGTTAATTGAACTTTGCAGTTACATACATTCATAGAACTGTTTGGATTATTTTGTTCTGAGTAGTTGTGTGTTTATTTATGTAAGTATCAATGTACAAAATAGTTGGGATATGATTTGCATTGATTCTGTTCACAATAAATTACATGTACGTACAAATAAGCTATTTTGCGCCCAATAATTTGAAATCACTCAAGAGATATGTAGCCCCTCACTCAATATCTCAATATCCCCTCACATAAATAATGTGGTAACATTAAAATACAGTAGGCCTATATTGCTACTGGAACCAAGGAAACAGCCAGTTATACATGTAATTGTTGTGTTGTGACTATTGGGTGAATGGTCCCTAATTATTTTCTCCAAACAAACGAAAAGACATTATTGTGGATTCTCGGTTTTTTCTTGGTTTTTTTTTAGGGGGGAGGGATGTTTACTGGGTGCCCATAAAAGGTAATTGTCTGACACAGTTATTGCTGTAATAATTTATGCAGTGCTATCTGTACCATGACCATAGATGGTACAGTCGGTGGCCGTGGCCCGTCTATGGGGTCACTGCATTAGTAATCCCGCGCTCACAAAACCCCCGCGTGACCGTTCTATTTTTATCGGAAAACGTGACCATGGCCACGGATTCGCCGTTCGCTAGAAACAAAGATGTCGAGTATGCCAATTTTTGCCACGAATTAGTAATAGTATATGCTTATCTCCTCCTCGAAAAACCTCCCAGTTTTCAAGTGGATTCTTGAGAGTATTACAGGCTAAGATAATTAAATCTTGATAGACTGTACAGAATCAGAAAATTGCATCCTGGTAGTCTAGGCCCACTGTTCTAGGTCAGGACGCCCCTTGAAATAAGATGTCGTGAGGCCATCGTATTTCATTTTTCAGTTTCAGTTTTCTCTTCACCTTGCGGATTTTATATCCTAGAGTCCAAAAGAAATTAGTATAGAGTTGTCCATTAAAGATCAGCGATCTCACATCACGTTAGGAGTGTTTGAGCGAGACACCTTGGAAGATCCGACGTTTTCAGTCATTTCATGCAAATAACCACACATACATATACTTTTTGCTCAATATCTCAAATTAGCCTTCTCACTTACCAAGGGGTATTTGCCATTATTGTTGTATGTGACATTTTGCCCATTTTTTGGTTTTCTCATGAAAATGGTTCTCTCACTACTAATTTCATTGTGTAAACCTATTTATAATTATGTTAAGTGTCATTCCAATCGGTTAATATTTTTCCATATAATATGTTTGTGACGTAATGTTTTACGCGTTTTAGTCCTTTTGCCGACTAAACTTCAATCCTCATTTCCCCGAAAAGGCAAAAATGCACATGCAATAATATGGCAAATATCCAACGTTATACTTATATAACCAAAGATAAATCATTTCTAGTGTCTTTTATGTAAATAAGCATTTCAATTGGTAGTTTGTTGTTGTCATATTTAAACGGAGTTCTTTAACAAGGATGTAAGTTGGCCGATTTTCATCGGTTTACCGATATTTTGGCTAAATTCGTGGCTGTTGATGAACTTGATGTGTAGGCTACTGACGTGGTTCACTGCAGCTACGTCACGCGGCAATTACGTGTACGGGCAATTTTCGTTCGGAATTTCCTACTTTCATTGAAAAGCCACATACATGTCGGATTGTACAAATGCTACAGTTTTGTTTGTTTTCTTTTTTCTTGTTGGTTGCGCTATCTCAGTGCCCCAGTTTTCGTCTTGTTTGCAAATGGCAATTAAGTGCCGTAACGAGAGATGGGTTCACTGCACGCGAAGGCAGGGTATTGTGAGGTTCCCGTCCCCATGAGTATTGTAGACTATTTAAGCACTGCTGTTAAGGCACGCACACATACACGGAGGCTATACACATCGCCACACAAGGAGATTAGAAGAAAAAATAAGTGAATAAAATTAGATAAACGAGGTTTTGATATTGCCCCCGGCATTTTTACTTACCCCCGGGCGTGCCCACCCCGTCACCCCACTCCATACACACACTCACACACACACACAACTGCGACGCCACTGCGAATGACGGCATTGTGAGCCTAATCTGTTGTGATAATTTTCCTAATTACATGGCTATAGATAACACTGTTTTTGTCATTTTCTGTCAACGTTGCTATCTCTGTCTTGCGTTTCAGAGAAGAAGGAATTATGGACCTGTCTGACAGAATGATTAGGAAGCCAAAAGGCGTGGATAATGAATGGCCGAAATATAATTATTCTGTTAGTGTCATACTGGAGACAGTCTGTGACGCTTTTGATCGGTATTATAAACAGTCAAAGGTTCGAGATTCTGCAGGTCAGACGACTACAGTGACTCAAAAGAAAAAAATTCATTCGTTATTTGCTGTGTTACCCCCAATCCCGCGCCCCAAAGTTTTTTTCTTTAGTCCGTCCCCGGCCGAAGCACTGGAAGAAGCGAGAATGTCTGGTGGGGGCGGCAGGTGGGAAAGCCTTTGGTGAGATGATAGGAAAATCTGAATTTTATTTTATTTTGTTTCGCTTGTTCCGGGTGAAGTATTTGTTTGATTCATTGAATTCACGTATTTGAATTTTAAATTAAGATTTTAATTATTGTTTCATAACCCCACCCCAGTAAGCCTGCCTATGCACGAATCCAAATTATGTTGCACAAAATATCAGTATTAAATTATTATAGTAATTATACACACACCCAAATTTTGTTTTTCTTTTCTTCCTGCAGTTACGTTACATACTTCATTGTGCACATGTATATTCTTCATTTTGATCCACAGAAATATTTTCAAAGTGGCCAATGGAAGACCCTACGGAATGATCAGGGGAAAAGCTACTTGACCATTGAGTGGACAAACCAGCATGGCTGTGGGGGAAATGAAGACAAAAGCCCCCAGAAACAAAACTGTGCTCTAATTTTGCAATATACATGTCAAGATGATGTGGATTCTGCTGTAGGTAAGCCAAAAACAAAAAAAGTTGTGAAAGATTGAGAACATTTGAAAGAAGGAGGACAAAGGAGTAAAAGAAAGTGTAGCTGAGAAGACAAAAGTCCACAGAAACAAAATTATGTACTAATTATGCAACATTGATGTCAAGATGATGTGGTCTCAATTGAAGTTAAAAGATAAAAGTTGTGAACAAGGAGGGGGGCAGTGGGTTGAAAAAAAAAGATAAGAATGCTGTGGAAAAGAGTGAACTAATAGTGCAGAGGAAAGCTAAGGATGCTGATGAAATGAAGAGGGTTGTCGGAGCTTTCAGTAGATGAATTAATTAAAATACATGGATGTAGAGATGGATAGAGGAATTAATAGAAATAATGTATTTTGGAGGCATGAAAAGATTTGCCAGATGGTTTGATGAATCTGTTGAATAGTTACTACTTTCATTTACGTTAATTTGTATGATTCAGTAAATTTAAGCATTTAAAGGAAATTATGCATGTTTTTCCAGGTACTGCAGATACACTACGCAATGGAGTAAAGACCAATACCCCAGCCTACACCAAGCCAAACAACAATAATGTCAATGGTGCTCGTAAGAATGGAAATGTCAAGACTGATCGAGGTCTTCACGAATCTTGGGACTGGTACAACAAGTGCTATTTGAGAGAGAGAAACAAAGGTTAGATTTGTACATATATTAGATCTTTCATGAAGGGAATACATGTCTTAGTTTGTTATAACAAGGCACAGTAGAACAATTGTGGTGATGACAGTTATTTGTGCCATATGAGAAATATTTCTTTGATTATATTTTAACACATTTTGTCCTTTTAACAGCATTGTGAAGATTGCCTATTTATAATTGTAACCAATAAATAGAAATGGCCTTGGTCTAAGGGTGCTCATTGAAAAATTAGGGGAAACAATATTTTTGTATTTTGAGAAGTACAATTATACAAAGAGTGTACAAACGTGGCCTGAGGTGAGCAATAGTGAGAACAGTTTTGGAACAATTTGAAAGTAAGTCCAGGGCAATGTTCAGAATGCTCAAAGACTTAACAGGCTGATGGCAAGCTGAAAAAAAAAAAGAAAAATTTAAGTAGTCTTACAAGTAAGCTGATAGCACAAAAATCGCATGACATTACTGTGAAGTTTTGTCCGTAATTTTTCAAGCTCTGAAATTTAGACTTGAGTCAAGATTATCATTGCATCTTCAAGTTTAGAGAACCAGTTTCGTACCTACTCACACTTCTAGCATGCAAAAAAAAAAAAGTCAGAAAAACTTATGTGTTCTTTCCATGTGACGTTTCTCATGTAGGTCCTAGTATACCCATATGTTGTGCAAATGATTGTATACACATGTGTGAACTTCATTGGTGTATTCGGATTTTGATATTGAATTAAAAAAATATTTGAACTTGAAAAAAAAATAAACAAAAAGATCATCAGAAGTTGTTTTAAGCTCCTTAGCATTAAGATTTGTTGGAGAAACATTAAGACTGGACGTCAGTGTGTCATACACATTTGTTCCTCTGACAGGTTTGTTTGTGGCTGATCAGAACTTGGTTGCCAACAACGGCATGGGATACAGTAGCGCCATCTACACCCGTCAGAATCCTACAGGAACCCAGTACGGCTATGAATGTCCAGAAGAGCGGGATTACTTCCCATACTGGCATCCTGCACCATGGTCGGATATTGCTGTGCTTGCAGAGAATGCGTCTATGTGCAGGTAAGACATATCTTGCCTTCAGCTTGTAATGGTATGGTAAATTGACTGATTAATTATTCACATATGTAAATTCACTTTTCCTCGTTATGACAGTTATGGCTTTAACTAAGAATTTTGAAAGCCAGCCCCATAATTAAGAGTATTCCCCACTCTCACCCAACCGCTAATGTCAAAACCAGTCATAGGAAAACTAACATTGTAGCCTACAACAAACTGATTTCAAAGATTTAGAGCTAACCATATATTTTGGACTGAGTTATGTTGTTATGTCATACATGATGGTCCACTCACCAGATTATGTTTTATGCATTTTCATTATGAAACCATTGTATGACTTCCTGAAAAGATTTATTTACCAGTGTCAGAAGAATAGAATTGGTCATTGGGACAGGCACTTCAAAATTTGTTTGGTTTTCTGCTCTGGCAAATGGTGGCATTTAACCAATGTTTACTGGTTAATGGAAATTCTGTATCTTGTCACTGAAATTAACTTGTTGTTCTCCACCATCATTAAGCCACCAGCAGCTTCTGTATCCGGCCCTATGATGAATGATGTAAAAATTCACATATTTATAGTTTTAGTTGTATAATTTGCAATCCTATAACATTCCAATCTGGACCACTTTACCTCATTGTCTGGCTGGTGGTGAAGAATATCTTGTTTTGTCTCCCCAGTCACTATATCAGCAAGAGCTTCAATGTCCAACCATATGGTGAATGCATTGAGAGTAATAATTGGTCTAGATACAATAATGAAGCTGATTGCACAAAGAATGGTGGACAGTGGAAATTGTTGTTCAACTATCTGGAGAAAGCCACTGGTATGTCTGTCAAATTCAGCAGATGAAAAGAAAAAAAATAACGAGGGATGAAATTATATGTAGACAAAGTCATATTTTAAATTACCCATGTCATGTATCAATATAATTAAAGTGAAAACTGGGAGTTTCAGAGTGAAGCACTCAATTTTTTAATTTTCCTTTTCTTTTGAATTTATTCTATTATGCATTTTACACCATTTAACAAAGCTTTAAATATTTACGTGAAGTCCTGGATATTAGTTGCACAGATTCATTTGTCAACTACAGGATCATACTGGCAGTCCTGCATATTTTGTGGTACGATCCACAAATCAGATTTCAGATTGTGTCTATGAATTAAAACTTGGCCTAATTCCAACTTGTTTTTGAGAAAATTGAGTTTGAAAAGTATTTTTTTAAAAATGTAAATAGCAGGCTAAGGGAAAAAACACAATATAAAAAGTTTATTTTGCCTCAGGGGGAGCTAAACTTCACTCCATAGAAAGATTGGCAGGCCCTGTAGAAGTTCATTTTAAGGTTGTCTCAGTGTCCAATAAAATTAGAGTTAGATCACTGTTTTGGTCATGGGCATAGTTGTAGATAAAATACAGGGATGGGAAACCTCAGGAAATTTGTTGCAGTGATTTCCAGATTTTGAAATTTGTTTCCTGGGTGAGGTGGAAAATGTATGGGCCAATATTGTGTGTTACAGCTGGTGTTGGCTTGTTACATCAAGCATTCAAGAAATTTTTCTGGCAGTAGTTCTCATCCTAGTAAAATATTTCCCACATTTTGTTTGTACATCTTTGTCCTTTTCTACCACTAGCTCTAACAACTTTTCATCATTCCTATTCTATGTCCGCTGTAGATAAGGGAAACAAGGGAGCGTGTGAACGTACGAGGACTGGAGGTTTGACATACAAATGGGCAATCCCTTACGACAGCACAAACTATCAGCCTGAGTGTCTGGTCACGCTGGATGCTCCTGATTGTATGGAGGCTCCGTGGTCAAGGTGAGTGGCAAAGATATTGAAATTAAACTTACATGGACTGGTCTTAGCAGTCATGTAATGCAGATATCCAGCCAACATTCCTATGTCAATCCAATGATCTATATAGGATTTCTGTGGGCAGATATACCACATCAAACCCATGGTGGAGTGATTTTGTAACCAGCAGATCTGTGTGGGAACAATGTCATTCCTATGAGCAAACTTGTTGGATTGGTGTAGGATTGCTGGCCGGGTAGTGTCTACTCTATGGCTTTACCATCATGATGGTTTTGAATTAAAAAGAAAAGACACAATAGAACACCCAGATTCATGACCTGAATGTGACCTGGCTCCAATTTAAGTATGTTAGGAAGTCAAGGGTGGAAACATTTGTTTTTGGGGGGAGGGGGTGGGGATGTCTCTTCCTCTGAATATCTCCTGCAGTCTGACTCTCCCAAGAGTTTCAATCATTCTTCATCACCAGAGTCACTTCATTTACAATAACCTTTGAGCTTTCCACAAGTTGGGGAATCACTGATTTATTTCTTATGAGTGATACTCTGTCAGTTTACCCTGCACTTGTATTTCCCGGCTGTAAACAAAAAACTGCATGGTACCAAAAAGACATCCAATATCAAATTCATTTTGAGATTCACTGGTTTGGGTTGACCAAGGTGGGCATCAGTCGATTTGTCTAGTCGACCCATTGAATGGTCATGTTACAACCTTTAGTTTTAATGAGATCCTGTGCATCAGCCAATTCATAAGATCTCAGTGACACTAACTGTTGTGACATCACCATCCAACTAGTCAGCTGATCAAAATCTAGCTTGGCCTTAGTAAGATGTTAAAGAAAACTATGCTCACTGTTTTTATGCAGTGAACGATGTGAGTGAGTTTGAGAAGATTCAAAATTTTGAAGATATGTTGGGCTGAAAACCAAATTGTAAGCGGGATTGTCTGGATGAGAAGACAATTTTAATCCGTACTGAAGAGAGAGTTTGTCTCTTCTGTTGGACAGGGATGCTTCATTTGCCTCCACATACAAAATTTAAACTTTTCTGGAGAGGTGCAGAAAGCACCCAGAGCAAGTCATGGCCCAGTGTCAAGCATTTTCAGGCGTGATGGTTAGCTGATCCATAGATGATACCACCGTGACGAACTTTTATCAGAAATTGATGTCATGCTATTTGAAACTTGTTCAGAAGTTTATTTCACATTTATTTCAGTGCTTTGGAGACTTAATGATCTACAGGTTCTAAATTTTCTACACTTAATGTAATTGTGAGATGTCTAGATTATTGTGGATTTTGAAGTTGTTCTTGTTTTAAATGTCCTTTCAGATCCAACCATTTGGGCAATGGCAGGGATGGTCTACCCCTCAATTACACTTGGACTCTGCCATATTTCCCATCAGGCAATACCAAAAGATGTGTTTTTCGTATTCGGTAAGATTATACTGTGGATCATTTTCAAAGTTTGGCAATTTTTTTCAAGGCATTTATGTTACATGATTCGTACAGTAATAAATTTATGTTCAGTGATGCATTAAACAGACCATACTGTAGTATTAGTATATGTACTGCATGAACATTACAGACCATACTGTAGCTACTCCAAAAGTTCAGAATGTGAAAATATCTGTGCTCAAGGATAAATCCTTCGTACAATCTTTCTACACATAACTTTGCTGTTTACATTCAGACTGGATTTTGTAAGCCTCATTAAATAAATGAATGACTGCATAAATCAAAGCTGTATGGAAAGACTCAAAGAGGCTCAAAGGCTTACAGAAATACAGATGTTATGGTTGCTTTTTTTTTTTTTTAATTTCCCTTTTTCTCACTGCATGGGCTAATATAGCTTTTTTTGATGTCCTTCAGATACAACATTTCAACAGATGACTATGACCCATATAATACAGACTCCAGGCATAATGAAGAATTGTAAGTGCACTCAAATGTCAGTTTTACTTGCTATGATTTATTATTAGAGATAGCCATTTTACTTTTGAGACCGCTGGGCTTTTTTGCCGTGTGGTGAAATGCATGTACATTCCTGTATAGTTTCATCACATTTGGAAAGTTTCCTGCTGGTTGCTGAGAATTGATGAACAATCTGATTGCATAAATGTAAATTATCTGGTGAAAAAATAAGCTGATATGTACAGTAAGGCTTGAAGGAAGTGTAATAAAAGCCTAGAAAATTTGTCATCAGCACAAGATGAAGAAGGAATGTAAGAACCTTGTGTGGACTTTTACTAAGCCATGGACCCAGCTGACCGGAAAAACCATTGCAAACTGGATTTTTTTTATGGACATGGAAGTTACTTACTGAACAATAGACGTAATTCAGTGGAGTAAGTTAATGTATTGTCCAGAATATGTTCCCCTTCATTAGGAGAAGTTTCATTCAAAACACAGCTGATTTTCATATGCAATTAATTTTCTGAATGGAATGTTGTTTCCTTAGGTCTGTTTTAATATTATTGATATTAGACAGCAGATTTTAATGCTTTGGAGCATGATGAACAAAATTATAGAAATTTATAGAACAAAGTTAGCCTGGGGGACATTGTGGCCTGGAGAAAAGGTGCTCGCCTCTCATGCCAAAGGTTCCAGGTTCAAATCGCAGTTGGTGCAGGCATGTTAGAATTTTGGGATTTTTCTCATATTTTCCTGTCCCTGATCCTATGGTAGGTAGGATCGGACACCTAGTCTTCACGGATAAGGACGAAAAATTCAGAGGGCCCTTGTGCACATTGCGCACCTTAAAGATACCTTGGCAGTTGGAAATCGTGAAGAGCAGGCCATACAAAGCCACTGCCCGGGCAAAATTCTAAACCTACCACAACAAAAAAAAATTTTTAAAAACAAGAAAAGTGAGGTGTAAATGCCAAGGGCAGCGAACCTCCTAAGATAAAGACCTAAACACAGTGCTTAGAGCCCAAAGTGCCAATATGAGACAGTTTTCATTCACAGATATCTGACTTTTAGCGCAGAGGTCCATTTTGCAGGACCATGCACATTTACATATGCCTACTTGCCTATGTGGGTATAATTTTATATTGCACCGAAATCCCAGTTAGCCTACACATGCTTCAGCCAATTTGAGCTGCCGTCTAGTTGGACTGTGACACCAGAACCTTGAGTTTCAGTGAGGCCTCGCACACCAGCCATTAGGTGGATGTCACTGAATTTCAGTGTTGGGACATTACCATCCTACTAGTCTGCCAATCAAGATCAGCCAGCCTGGGCCTAGGCTTGTAATTCAGTTCATCCATTGAACAAGATTTGTCATCTGTCCACTTCCGGGAGCAAGAGGGGTAATATATTAGTGTTAGCTAAATTTCTCAGGTTGAAAAGATGTGTTTTGTCTCAAAAGACTTGTTAGACAATTATTACTTTGTAGGATGTTAACATGTACTGTTATTCATTTCACTATGTTTTCAGTCCAGTAAAATCACCAATCCAACAGAATCCATATGTGTACATCATGCGCAATCAGTCCCCGCTCCGCTTGGCCATCAATACTGCTCAGTATGGCAGAATATTCCAGGACAGAAGTCACGTCTTCAAGCTTCGCCCCAGACCCCGTGGATTGGAGCGTGAGAAGATTTACAACTTGAATGTACGGGGTAAACGCGGCAACATCGTACAAGTGTATCCTGCAGTGGAGTATGATTTTGCTCCCAATACCCTAGAAGTCAAACAAGGAGATCTGGTTCATATCCAGTGGACAGGTGAATATAATCTTGAATGGAAATGAAGTGAATTGGATGCTTTATCTGACAAACCTTTCTGAAGACGTATTTTGCTTATACTTAGATCCCATTCGCGAATGCCAAATAAATTTCTGATGTAATCTCCATTTCATTACAAGCATTTTGTTTACATAAAATTGAAATAAAGATAACTTCAGCCCAATCTGAACATAAATCTTTTACAGTCTTGACTGTTTTCTGCCTTGTTTTCATCATATTTGATAAAAATATCTCAGAATTAAGGGCTTGTGAAAAAAAAAAAAAGGATTATGTGATGGGCATTTGTGAGCAGATATTGCAGATACATTGTGCTAATCATCTCGTAAAATTCCTGTGATTTTATATTTGCTGCAGGCTCAAATACTCATAACAACAACAATCCAGGTGGGGATGGACAAGCAGGTTCTGCAGGGGAGGGAAGAGCAGGTAAGCAATTAAATACAGCTGGGTTCTTTCCCTCGGTTAGATCTCAACTAACATATTAGATCATCTATATGATGAACTGACATGTCCTAGTTTGGATCTTCATGCAGTTAACTTTGTATCCTGAAAAGGATTTAGGAAAATTTGATGTATTTTTTTTTTTTTTGGTTCGCTTTGTTCAACTGGTGTATCTCTTACCCTTTTCCTTCCTGGCCGAATGTCAAACCGACATACCATGTATTACTAACATGATGTATAGCTCGCCAAATGGTGTGTCTCCTAGTGCGTAGAGTTTGTCTTTATGATGAAACAATATGTGGAGGTTATGCAATTATCTGGAACCTAGAGTTTTGGTGATATGCCAGTTCATCACACAGAAGACAATTTTTGCCAGTGGTTTTCATGTTCTCGTTTGGCAGCGATTGTAGAAGATTTAAAGGGGAGAAAGATGGTCTGATTTATCATCAGTTGGCTGTTAGAACCTTGTTAAAACTAAAATCAACCATTGTCTAATTACAAAGCCAAACAGAGAAAATACTTGTGTTGTTTTCACTGCTCAGTTAAGCTTTCTATGTAGAATACTACTGTCCCCAGACAACAGCCTTAGTTTAGTGTTAACGAGGTTCCAACAGCTGACCGGCGTTACATTTTATTGCATATCTTCAGATAGCACATAAGCCACAGACAAACAATACCAACATACAAAAGTTGCAGTTTTACAGTATTCATGTTTATGATTCTCAGTTCTTTGCTGCGAGGGTATTGCCCGGAATAAACAATCATGTGCCCCCCCCCCCCCCTCTCTCTCTCTTTCTCTCATATGATAAAAGTAATAAACTAGTCTTGCTTCAGAACTCATGCAGACCAAAACACTGCGCACCAAACTGAACGCTTGATACGGTAACTTTTTATGACATGCACGGTACTATATATTACAAAACAAACATGCAAAAATACAGATGTTACATAGCAATAAACATTGTTTTTTTTTTTTTTGAAATACATGCTTGAAGTAAACAACTTTTAATTATAGCCATCATCTTCCTTATCTCAATTGGCACCTTCCTGCCAAATTTAAGGCCTGAAGAGTGTATAGTTTGGCCAGTTAGTCATGCCAAAGGTTGCATTAAGTTACTGAAATATATTATAGATTGAAAATCATTTCACCTTTTAGCTAATGGGAAAAGATAGAGTAGTTAAAATTTCCTTATAGGATTGGAAACTGACAGAAAATTCATGAGTTTGGATAGGAATCATCCCTGGGTTCAGTGTGGCTTGTGTTTTTCTTGTGATGTAATTTTAATGTGTAGATAAGTTGAATAAAGTACTGGTTGTTATTATTATAATTTATTAATTCCATTTTGTTGTGAAAAGAAAAATTTTTTACTTTAATTTTTCCTCATCAGGCACTGATCGTAACAATTTTGTGGAGCTGTATAATAGAAGTGGAAATTTTCCTACCCCTTTTGAGAAAACTCAGCTCTGGAACAATGTGGAAGTGGTCTGGATTTACCATGGGAAGACAGATGTTTCACCGAACGATCTTGCCATCAACATGGCATCAGCAGGATATTATAGGTAGGACACTGTCTGTTGGATTGCACTGTTTATAGGGTTAACGATCTTTGTTTCTCAAGAGCATTAGCCTGAGCCTAGCACGCATTGGCCGGTTTCAGTCAGCTGACTAGTTGGATGGTGACATCAAAATAATGAGTTTCATTGAGACCCCGCTCATTGGCCGGTTAGCTGGATCTCACTAAAACTCAATGTTGTGACATCATATCCAACTAGTTCACTGATCAAAATTGGCTGATGCGTGCCTAAGTTTAGTCCCTTGACCCTCTATTCTTGATTTCACGCGTTTTATGTTTTAATTGATTATTTTGCTGTTCCCTCCTTGTACATCTTGACCTACAAATGAGAAGTGTCAATGCAGAATCAACCAATAGAAATTTAATATTAATTACATCATTAAAGTGATCTCTGTTTCATAAGTCAGTGTCTTGCTGATAATAATCAGTTGTACTGAATAATTGTGGAAGTGAAGAACTAACCTGTTCAGCCTCATATAGGAAAGTCATTTGTTTTCACCAATACTTTTGACTGTCATTATAAAAATATAATCTGATTTATATCACATTTACCAGCGAGCTCAAATTTAGTCTCTTACTAATCTGCATTAAAACGGAAATTCACTGACCTAACTAAAATTGGTGGTGGGAAAGTTTGCATGCCTTTATCTTCCGCCGTATTCCAAATATATGAGTATACGGATCAATGAAAGCTGTTTAAATGTGAAAAACGACGCTTAATGGACAGAGAAACCTGTAGATTGTTTCTAGCATTTTTCTCTTACATTAATATCAGTGTAGTCTAATATTTTCTTTCCCACATTAGAAACCAACTGGCTGGACAGAAAGACTTTCCATCTAGCATTCCTCCGTGACATTAACTTTTAGTGTACTCAAACACTTTCTCTACTCTCTGTCCATATCTTTTAGGTGTGCCAATGCCCAGAGCTGTCCAGAGTCTGAGCATTCAGCGTTTTTGGTAGACACCAAGACAGCGATGAACAATCTACTGGACAATGCTCCAGCATCATACGAAGGAGTACTTCTCAAGTTTACCCGTCGGGGAACTTACCACTATATGTGCACAAGGAACAATAATTTTACCAATCGTAGTCAGAAAGGTGCGGTAGTGGTGAAGTAAATCTAAGAATGTCATTTTTCAATAAATAAGTGATTTTCAGAAGCGTTTAATGAGCTGATTCTGCTGTGGTGCAAGTCCTATATATTCAGTTACAGTAGACATCAGTGACATTTCTTGCATTCCTTGCAGGTCAGCCCATTTTGTTTGATGAGAATCACAGGTGTTAAAATGTGGCCCCAGAAAAAAAAAAAGAAAAAATATTGTATTTTGCAAAGCACTCTGAAACTGACTAATAATAAGAAAATTTCACAATGAATTCTAAGAGCAAATTATAAACTACTGCAAGCATACAGTTTTTATGTTTGTTGTTTTCTTTAAATCAGAAGTGCCAAAAGTTGTTCAGTAGTTCCATTGCTGTGCTGTACTTGCAGTGAAAGTGGATTTTGATTGTTATTGTGTTCAAGATTAATGTAAATCAAAAAGTTTTACTTTAATGCTTTTCCAACATTGTGGGCCAGGAATATCCTGACAAGTGTCTCTCGAGTTTTAGATTTTCTTTTTTGATGTATGTGCCATGTTCAGTAATGGATTAATTTTGCAGGGACGGAATCATAAATAATGTTCATTAAGAGGACAGAAATTGTGATAGGGAGATTCTAGAAATAATACCTGTTTGCTCTTTCGTTTTATAAAGAAATGAAGCATTTGCTTCGATTTCAGTTAAAAGGAAATATTTGTTATTAATTACTTTATGCGATGAGAAATGTCATAGTGAAGGTAGAAAAAGTTTCGCAAAAAATTTTATCCCAGCAAAAAGAGTTACAAGCCACAGAACATTTACCTTCAGCTTGTACAGAAAGTATAGTCAGTGATACATGAACACTGTACATGTACTTTATTTATAAACTGTATAGATTTCTCCACTTGTTGATGTTTGTTTATTTGTTGTTTTTGCATCAGAAGCTGTGCTCATTTTCATGTAATGGAAAGGTTTAGATTATGCACATTTGTACTTCTACGCATTTCTCATGTCTGTCACAAAGTGTAGAAGTTAATTACACTGCACTATGCAAATACCTAAAACTGAGCAACATATATAGATTTAGTTGTTTCATGGGAGTCAGTAGAACATGTTTTAGGTGGAACATTAAATTATCAAATTCATTTCAGGTTAAGCAAAAGTTTGTGTAAAAATCTCCTTCATCTGCATTATCTTCTTTTTAGTTTCATTGATACCTCCGTTGACAGATCATAGGTTTTTTTGGGGTTTTTTTTTTTGTTTCTTATTTGTTTAAATTCAAAACACGGATTGGTATATGTTATTGATCCAGTGTCAATGTGTATGTTGGTTATGCCTGGAAGGCCTGCTGGTTCGGGCCAGGTTGGAAATGTGTTACAAATTGTTTTTGTTTTTTAATGAAACATGAATATATTTGTATAGCTTTATCATGTTCACTCCGTTTCCACATTGTTATGTTTTCTTCTTATTGAATTAAATTTCAATGACATTCCAGCATGTGCTTTTGCACCAATCTTTTGAGATGTTTAATCTCATAATGAGTTAGAATTTGGTCTTACGGAAAGTAAGATTTCAAGTTTTTTTTTTGTTTCTGTTTTTTTCTTTGTGCGTCTTTCAAAAGCCATCGAAAGCCTTTTATCAAGCTCAAAACAAATCATCATTAAGGCAGTTCTGATCGAGATAGCAGAAGACACTTGCCCCATTATGTTATTTTCTATACTGGAGAGCAATTAAATTTTAGTCTCTGGGGTAATTATGTCTTCTATGTATTTAGTGATAAAACTTTAATATCATAATAATATGCAAATCTACAAATAACACTTAAATTATCCATGCAGTTCGTTTATGCGAAAAAATGCCCCAAAAATGCTTTTTATGTTCCCATAAGGTGTAACTATACTTCAAAATTTATCTTTGAGATGGTTTTACGATGTATAGTCCTGTATGAATGTTTTGCATTGGTGATTAATATTTACATGATACATATATCGTGTCCTGGTATCACTTTAATATACTCTGATGTACAGTCTATTGATACTTACATTCTGTGGGTCAGTTGATGTGGTGCTCATATATATAAACTGAAAATCAAGTAATGTTGTTCATTGATTTATAATCATGAATGTTTTCTCAAAGTAACCAGTTCTCCAGAAACAGTGAGAGCTTCTGTTATAATTAATACAGATGTAAGCCAGACAAACAAAATCACTGATTGCATTTGGTGGATAAAAAAAAAGAAATGCTATGGAACAAATATAGATGTACTTGAAATAATAAAAAACATTTATTTTGTGGCATTCTTTGTCATTTTATGCAAAAAGATTAACTTAATGAACTAGCACTAAGTGAACTATGAATTTTGCTTGTGTCAACTTTGAAGTTAGCCAATGGGTCATTTATTTAAAATGACATAAAAGCAAGATGAACATAAATGATGCAGGCAGATAAATTACGCTATCATAGAAAGTTTGAACTATTCGTTCAAATATTATAATAATTTGTCACTTTGTTCACTATGTTATGTTAGCAATGAATCTTGTCAGCAATTACCAAATGTCCATAACCATCATTCAGTCAGAAGCCAAATTTTAATGCCTTTTGCCCATTAAAAGATCAATGACTGATGGGCGTTTCAAATTTTATTATTGTTTACCTTGGTTTTAAAGAGTTATAAACATCGTTTGTATAACAAATCCAAGTATTGCATACAATGTACATTATGTATTTCAAAATCACTGGCTCTGTCATGAAACCACACAGTTGTATTTTCATTACTCTTTTTACTTGCTGGGCGTTTTAAGGACTCCTCAAAGGAATCTTATCTTTCTGCGTATTAAAAGGGTGTAGGGTACAACAAGTACATGTATGTACTTCAAATGTTTATAACTAAACATGTATTTAAGATGAGGAATACATTTCAAGTAAAACAGTTTTTTTTTTCCCCCTCTTATTATAAGGTCGAGGCTTCAAGCTTAGATGGCAGCTGGATCAAAAAAGTGCAAGTGCTCTATTGTAAAATTACCTCTTTCTCACTCTTGTGGTGTCATGATAGTGCCAGTGAAATGTTTGATGATGGAAGGAGAGAATGCTTACTTTACAATTTTAACGATAAAAAAAAAATTTTGGGGAACTTAATGTCATGAGCCCCCAATATAACCGAAGGTTCACGTAACTGAACGTATATTAAAGGTGAAAACTGAACGTGCATTTTTGATGGACAAAACTTGCATGAGAAATTTAAATGCATCGTTCTGTAGCAAGGTCCGTCTGTAACAAATAATGAATCACAAGTTTATCCCTACGGAATATACATCAATGCATATATCACAATTTGAATGCACACATGGTCATATCCACAAACATCCGTACTGAATACATATTTAACAATCAACAATGAATAATTCTAACAAAATTTTCATTCGCTGGCATTTGTGGCTCTGGATGCCTGGTCTGCCATGGATTTTTGTCATCTGACCCGTGGGCAACAGCGTGTGGGTTGTCCAACAATCCGGGTCCTGGTCAGTCGTTACACTGTTGGATAAAGGAAAGCACGGGAGTGGTTTTAAGTGTCCCACAATCAATGGACAATAGTATGTGATTCCATCCCCGGTCTCCGAATGAGATATCAACAGTTTCTTTAACCCCAATCTTCACAGAGTAGCCGTGATCTGCCTGGAAATTTTCTCCCCCAGGAATGGCCTTTATAATAAATCTATATTCCTGGAGTGCCAGGCTCCACCTAGTGAGCCGAGCGTTTTTGGCTCTGTTTGACTTGAGAAACAATAATGGCTTGTGGTCGGTTTCTATAACGAATTCCGACATGAGCAAGTACTTGGAAAACGCGTCGACCGCGTACACTATCGCCAGACATTCGCGCTCTATTATTGGGTATTTTCTCTCTCTGGGAAGTAATTTCCGGCTGGCATACATGCAAGGCCGCAACAAAGCATCTCTCTCTTGGAGCAAAACCGCTCCAATACCCTGGTCCGACGCATCCGTGCGGACGGTAAATGTATATTTAATGTTTGGTAGTATCAGCAGCGGCGCGCTGGAAAACAGTCGCTGCACGGTCTCAAGTGCTACGGCACACTGTGTGGACCAGACTATCTTATTTGGCTGATCCCTCCGAGTAAGGTCGGACAATGGTGCCGTAAGGGCAGAAAAGTTAGGGACAAACTTCCTGTAATAATTTATCAGGCCTAACAGGCTACGGACCTGTTTCTTCGTACATGGGGCCTGGAGTTTTAAGATGTTACCTATTTTGCGGTTGTCCGGTGTCTGGACGCCATGAGCGATAGTGTGCCCGAGGAAGTTAATCTGTGCATAACCCAAAAACACTTTACTCGGTCTGGCGGTGAGTCCGGCCTGTTGAAGCACAATAAAAAGCTGTCGGAGCGCGTGCAGGTGGCCCGTCCAATTCGCATGATAGATGCAGATATCGTCGAAATAACTAACGACGCAATGCGAACGCTGTAGCAGGATGTTCATCATCCTCGCGAAAGTGGCGGGGGCCGTTACCAGGCCAAATGGCATGTATCTCCACTGCATCAGACCCATAGGGGTCTGAAATGCCGTGTACTGTTTACTGTTCACCTCCATTGGAATCTGCCAATAGCCCTTAGATAGGTCTATTTTTGAGAAAACGGCAGACTCTGCCAGACGCGAAAACAGGTCCTCCTGGTTAGGGATCGGTTCCGCGTCGTAAATCGTGATAGTATTTAGTTTTCTGTAATCTATACAAAAGCGGACGTTCCCGTCGCTCTTCTTTACCAAAACGATGGGCGAGCAGTACGGGCTCGCCGATCGTTCAATCACTCCCAAGTGGAGCATCTTCTGTACTTCGTCCTCAATAGTTACCTGCGCGTGAAGCGGACGCGGATATGGTTTTACGAACACGGGCACGTCTGTTTGTAAACGGATCACGTGTTGTACCAAGGACGTACTGCCCGGTAAATCCGTAAATATGGGCGCGAACTCTCGAACAAGGTCCTCCATGTCCCGCTTTTGCTCTTGGGACAGTTCCGGGCTAATGTTGACGTGCGTCATGTTCTCGGTGGCCTGCAAAGTCGGCAGGGATCTATTCATATTTAACGGTTCGTGGTCGTCGTCATCTATGGTGACAATCGCGGCGTTAGCCTGCGCCACAACGTGGCAGGACTGACCCTGCCAATCCCGATCGTCAACGTAATATTTCTTTAGCATGTTAATGTGGAAGACCTTATCGCGTCCCCGGATGGTAATTAAGTAGTTTACCCTGGAGAGTCTCTTTTTAACTTCGAATGGGCCCTTCCAGGTCAAGAGGAGTTTGTTCCTCGTTTCAGGTAACAGTATAAGGGTCTGATCTCCGACAGACAGGGTTCGCAATCTGCCACCCTGATCGCGATATGTTTTGAAAGTGTTGGCCCTAACGCATGCAAAATGTTGGGCCAACTCGCATGCATTATGAATTCTCTGTCGGAGATCGACAACATACTGATACGCGGATCGCGTATCATTTCCGTCGGTGTCTGAACCGGCGAACAGGTCATGAAGGATGGCCATTGGCCCACGCGGCTTACGTCCATACAATAGTTCGAACGGGGAGAACCCCGTGGACGCATTGGGGAGCTCCCGGTAGGCAAACAAAACGGCTGGCAGCCGACGGTCCCAGTCATTCGGCTTGTCGACGGACACGCGTGCCAGCATCGCCTTCATACTGGCATTCCAGCGTTCGCAGCACCCGTTCGATTGCGGGTGATAAGGGGAAGTCAGCTTCTGTCTTATTCCTGCCAGCTCAAGTACCGTACGTTCTTAAACAACTCCGAGGTAAATTGTGGGCCCCTGTTAGATAACAGCTCGGTCGGGAATCCGACGCGTGAAAACACGGTGACCAGTGCCTCGGCAACATGGTCCGCTGAAATTTCTTTAAGGGGCACGGCCTCAGGCCATCTGGTTGCATAATCAATAACCGACAGAATAAAGCGATGGCCTCTATCTGACTTCTGTAGAGGTCCCACAATGTCGACGGCAACCCGTTCAAAAGGCGTTTAGACGGTTGGCATCTCCTCTAGAGGCGCCCGCGAAGCTTTACCTCTCGAGGAGTCCTCTTTTGGCAAGTGTCACATCGCGACACGTAGCGGTTAATATCCGCGTATACGCCCGGCCAAAAGAACTGCGACAGGACTCTGGCTTTCGTTCTAGCTTTTCCCTGGTGGCCCGATAACGCAGTATCGTGCGCAAGACGCAGGATGTCTCGTCGAAAGGAGCTGGGTATCACCAACTGCATTATGATCTCGCGCTTGCCTCTATAAACGCGGTACAACAAGTCATCCTTAATACAGAATTTAGTCGTATTCGGCTCGTCAGGCTTTGCAAAGAGATGACTCAGAGACGAATCTGAGCGCTGCTCATTATAGAACAACTCCAGGGTTACATTTAAATCCACGACAGTCGTTCGTAACGCACCGTCAGCTTGGCGACGGGCCTGCTGTCGCGTGCTAACACATGCAATATCCCTCTCCTCGTCCCACATCTGAAGTTTATTGTAAGGGATGTCTTTAACCTGGGGTATGTTCCCAATTATCAGGTCCGCCACCGGATTCGGCAACACGCAGGCGGTGACCACTCCAGTAAGAAAGGGTGTGTCTATGTACACTTCCGCAAGACGGAAATGCTCTCTCGATCCCCCAAATGTAATACACGTTGCTTTTCGGTCAAGGAGCTGCGTGGGGCGAACAAGGGATTCCCGCACGCCGATGGTGGTACATCCCGAGTCCCGCAACACTGATGCGCGGGTTGCGTTTACTTGACCCTCATATAGTGTTAAAACGCCCTGCTCGTGGAGGGCTGACATAACCGGTACATCTTGTGACGTCTTCACAATCAACGATTTGTCTGGACTCTCATGCGTGAACACGACGGAACACGCATTTGCTATTTCCCGCCTCACTCTACAGTCCTTAGCAAAGTGACCTTTTCTGCCACAGTTATAACATTTGAACTGTCTATCGTATGCGCGATAGAACTGCCTCGGTGGTTCCTCATAATGTCCATAACCTGGTCTGCCCGCAGGGAATGGACGTCCCAACCGGGGTTCACGGCCGCGTGAGAAGTTACGCGGGTCGGGTTGCATTCTTCCAGCTGGCGGTTCGGAATGTCCGCGAGGAGGTGGTTCCTGTCGAGCGGGCGCTCGAGGTTGTCTCGAGCCTGTCGATGTTTTAGTGCCCACTCCGGCGTAAAAAGGCTCATTAGATTTGTTCTTGGCCAAGGAGCGACTAGGGTGAGCAGCTGCATACTGCTCCGCTATTAACGTTATTTCGGCGGAAGTCTTGGGAGCGCGCTCTTTTAGATGCGCGACCAGGTCCGCATGGCAGGATGTATATATCTGGTCCTTTATGACCAAATCGTACAGTTTAGTAAAGTTGCCATCCTCTACCCCAGCCAACTCAATCCATCGATTGAGAAGGTGCCGGAGACGGTCCACGTAAGTGGCAAAATTCTCGGAAGGTTCTGGCTTACAATCCCGGAACCGTTTATGGAACCCGTCTTCCGTGTGTTGAAACCTCTTTAGAAGGGCAGTTTTAAGTATATCATAATCTTTAGCGTCGTCGACATTGAGGCCATGGAAGACCTCCAATGCTCTGCCGGTTAACAGGTTCGCAAGGCAGGAAGTATATTCGCTCCGCTGCCATCCGGCGCAGGCGGCGTGTAACTCAAACCGGTGGAGATAGGAGTCAATCTGGTCGACCCTATCTTGAAACGTAGGAAGCTTCGGCTTAGACGATTTGCTAGACTGCGCAGTCGGGGGCGTGGCCCGCTGGGTCTGATCCAGCTCCATCCGTTTGAGAGCCAGTTCGTGCTTTCTCTGCGCGGCTCTATCTTCTTGTTCTCGTTGCGCGGCTTTCTCTTCTTTCTCTCGTTGCGCGGCTTTCTCTGCTCGCTCCGCGGCTCTATCTTCTCTTTGTTGTTGCGCGGCTTTATCTGCGCGGTCCTCCTTTATTCTTTGGTCTACCCAAGAAGCTCGCTGCTCCTCTGGGATGCTGAACTCTTTGGCCAGCTCTAAATACTTCTTTAGGTCGGCCATAATGTTGGTCGACAACGGGAACTAAGTCTCCTTGAGACTACCACACTTTTAAATCGGTGTGTTCAATCTTACCAACTCCTCAATCCCTGAAGACAGTATATACTTTGTCCTCTTCGGGTGTTCGTTTCTCTATGTTACGAATGAACAACAAATTCTCTACTGTTCAACCAAATAGCGGTTGATTATCCTCGCGATCACTTCCTTTATATATATTCCACTCACTTCTTCGTGTACAACTTGTACACCGCTTAGCAGCGTTTCCTCTGCTCTTAGATCGGCCTAATTTAATGCTCCCAATCTGATCTCTTATGGCCTCTAAGCCTCAACTCTCACTTTCCAGATTATACGTCAACGTGTCCTTGACACGCGATTTCTCTCAGGCAAGAATATTATAAAGATAAATATAAGTATAATATGGTAACGCTATAAGTGAAAAGAAATTATACAGTGAACACTACCCAACGACACAAAGGACGAACGATAACAGACCCAATCAAGCCTGAAACTATCTACAGATAGGTAAGAAGAGCACAAGAGAGACGTCTTCCTAAAAAGTACGAGGAAGATAGAACACCACAATCTAAACGATAAATGGATCCCTAGCAAAGAACTATTCAAAACAAGGCAGATCTCCCATCCGGTTTAAACGCCACCTAGCCCGGCTAGTCTGGCAAGAAGAGGTATGCTGAGTCCCGATCCCTTCCAACCACCCGCTTACTCTAGCTAAACACAGAAAAAAGGAAAAATGCCTGTTAAAGAGAGGGGAAGAGAAACGTGTCAACCCCTCAATCATAGACAGAATCGGATGGTATCACTTAACTGGGAATTGGGTGTCAAATTTCCTCACTCCACAGCGTACGCCCCGTCGTATGTCTTTCACTTTCTGCGAGTCGATGTCCTGTCCGTTCCTCGTTGTTGTCCACGGATCAGTGACGAGATGTCCATGCAACGGAAAAAGGAACACAAATTAGCGGTATACAAAGATAATATGGGTATAACTAACTAATCTAAAAAATGTAGTGAAGGAGTGCCCGGAAAGGTCACAGCACTGGTTTGGTGTCCTCCAACGTCAAGATGATCGCTAGGGTGTCCACAGATTTGGTGTCCCCTCCAGTGTCAACGTTCGAGGTGAGTAAGGTCTTGGGGATAATAGCGCATTCGACTAATCGAAAGGCCACTCACACTCGTCCAGGCACAATCATAATAATTAATAACACACTCGTTGACTATATATATCAGGCCTGAAGGGCCATACTACTTTATTACTACGGATACAACAGGTATGATTGCAGATACAATAAATATGGTTGCAGATACAATAGATAGGAATTAGGATTGCAGATACAATAAATAGGACTGTATTAATTAGTGGCTACATCAAAGCCCCGTTGTGGGAACTCCAGCTTGTCGCTGAACTTATTAACTGTAATTCAAAAGTTCTAATCTCACATGGGATACAACTAAGGCATTCAATATAACATGAGATACAATATCTACGTACTACGTCTACAAAAGATTATTTTTCTATGACTGACTTCAATACTTCTTTCTTTCCACACACACTATCATTCTACACTGTATTAATCCTGTCTCTATTGTGAGGATTGCCAGGTGGCTTTCCTACTACTCAGCTTCGTCACTGGGCTGATCTAGTAATTCCTGTCTCTATTGTGTGGACTTATGAATTGCCTACCATTATACGCTCGTAGCCAAGTACGAGCGTAGATCCAACGGACACGGTTCGCACTTTTGGCCTAGTGCGACGAGGCGTTATCAATTCTCTGGATGACGACACGGTCACTCCACTTCGACTTCACTTGTATCTATTCTGTCTGTGCTCGACTCCTATTGTCAGGCCCTGGAGCTCGAGCCGAGAGGAACCTCACTGGATCGAATGATTTCCCCAGCCGTTCTCTGCTTAAACAATGGCGACTTAAGCTTATATACCTCCAGCCAAACCCCGTGAAAGTTTCTTGTCTCACCTTCCGAAATCATGCCGGGTTCACGTGCCCCGTGCACTGCTTGCAAAACTCACCGCCTTAGGGCGTGAGTCCACTAACCTATAAAATCCCACCTTTTTATTCTAAGGGTCGGATCACCCTAACACTACTCACTGGATCCCAAAAATGAGATCATGACAATGAGCATAAAAAATTATTTTGAATTAAACATGATGCTTTACACTTTTGAACATGTGATACATAATATTGTCTTTGTTTGCCATTGTCTCCATTCTTTCGCACTGTTATACAGTCATTCTCTCTCTCAACTCTCACAAATTCACTCACTAGAAAAATTGCAAATACATGTACTTATTTTTATCACTGTAGAGCGGCAAAAGAAACGATATTCATATCACATTTCTGGCAATGTATGCAACATACACATTGAATTTAAGGCAATGATTTTCTTCATCAAACGAACAAGCTCATATTGCTGTTTCATGTGCACTGCCAAAGGGCTTCGACTACCGAGAGTTAGCATACGTGGCAGATTTCAAACATTGCCATCCGCTGACTAAATCAGTGAAAATTTCACCACTGTGCCCCACCCAGTGAAACTAGCTTTCTGAAAATATACTTGATTGAGATTTCCATGTCAGCGAGTGCTCCAGCTATCAGTAGAAATCATTTGTGATCTACCAATACCATGAATTCTACAGCACTCTTTTTATTTGATTAGATTTCACATCTCGAGGACTACATGACATGGTAAACTATCAAAACTCTACTTTTTTTTTTTTTAATTGAGACATTTGGCATGTTTTTAGGCCTTGACAGCCTGCAGATTGTACTATAAGTTGGGGGTTAAATTCTGAAAACAAAGGGTCAAATATTTTGTTGTTAAAATGTCATAATTTTAACTCTGATGAAGTTCTTCACTTTTTTTTGCTTCTGAAAAATTTGTAAAAACCGAGCTATGTTGATCTGTTTTTCCTCTCTTTTTCATTATTACATTTTTTTTTAAACATTGATTAACCGTGCCTTTCACATGCACTTTACTACCCAAACAAATTTATCTGAGATCACCCAGACGGTTGTCCGCAGTTTTTAAATGAAATTCTCACTGTACTGGGAAATGAAGGGAAAACGAGCACAGAGCTGGCATGCAAATGAATGTAAAATCCAGATGACAGTTACATCTATAGCATCTTTATTTTGCAAACAAAAGTACATGTACACATAAATCATCAGTCATTCCTTTTAGTTTATGCATACAATATCATGTAAATATTGTACATATGTATATTTGTACAATGGTGTAATTCTGCAGCTACATTGTCAAAACAAGGTACAGATTTCATTCCAGTAAAGCAAAGGCCAAGCCTGCAAGGTCTGAAATAGATTCATAAATATCTCATCCATTCTTGACACCCATAGGAGCAGAGCAGAATCATGTGTTCTGGCACCTGCACTAAAGGGGACATTTAATGTGCAAGTAGTACACTACTGAAGCAGCACAACTGCAGACCTACTTTATCAGTTGGGCCAAGAATTTGCCCCTTTTGCTGCCACCAGCCTATTATATATTGCCGCATTTGACTGATCTATCAGCCCTACCGCTTCATGCTAAAACTGGCAAGCGGCTGAAATATCGGCCAACATTGTTTTGGTACATTGTGCACTCCTGATTTTATACTTCTTCTTGCTGTCTTTCTACCCAATAATCCATTATTCTGGCAAGGAAGTGCGTTTGGGCTTGGTAGCAAAAAGGTTAAAATCCCATTATCTCCTTCTAATCTCAGTTCATCACATGCGTCAATTCAGAAAGTCTATTTCAAGAAATCCCACTGAGCTTTTTAATCAATAGAAGCTACAAGCAACTTGTAGTTTCATGTGACTGATGACTTCAATGGCTTTTTGTACTGCATGGGTCCAACAATTCAAGAATCACATAATATATACATCATGCATATATAATATAAATGCTGGCTTCTTGCGGAGGAATTTTTCTAACTAAACAAAATGGCAGAAAAGTTTAGTCTTACAATATACAAACTTCACAAAGCACAGGTCTTGGAACCTTAACTGAACCACTTACACTGTTCCTGAGCCAGGTATTCAACATGCACACGAATACCAGCTTTCTGTAGAGGAATCTACCTAAAGAAACTTCACATAGGGCAGATCTTGAAGACTTATTGGAAAAGTGATAAAACAAGCAAACTTTGTACAAGGAAGTATGTGCGTTTCACAAAAGTATTCTCAACCCTTTGAACCCTGACCTCCTGATTTTCTCTACACCAAATCCCTGGCCTCCTGAGCTACAAATCTTCCTCTTAGAATGACAAGGTTCTCACTCCCGTCCGTCAACTTTTGAGAAATTAATGATTGAAGTTTCATGTGCCCAGAGCTTTCAGAGATACAATTTTTTTTTTTCTCTTTAGTAATACTTACAAATTACACACCGGACCCGTTTGATACTTTGACAAATAATGGAAAAGGTTGTAGAGGTAGTGTATACTGTTTAAGTTCAGTCAAGAACTGGAGATGGAACCTTCTCATTTTAAGAAGATGAAATGCTAAGCACTCAGCACTCGTCTATCTGTGAATAGGGATATGGAAACCACTCATCCACTAATGACCCTCCCTAGTTCAGGCAAGATTACTGCAAAAGAGTGGGACAAATTTTGATTCATTTCATATTCACATTTCCTTACCAGGTCTCAGATCACAGATAATTATTGCAAGTTCTTTGGTTTTCAGGGACATAACGATTTCCACTTTGCAGAATACTGAAACGTGGTGCTCTCTGGCCCTGGAACACAGAAATGTCCCGATTTTCGAGGTCACCAATTTAAACACGCCATTACTACGGCATAGTTATAGTGATACGATGGCTGTGTGCATTCAGCCCTGACAAAATTATAAGTATGGTCACCCTGAAGATGGGTTTACACCCAACTTCTATTAAAAGCACCACATCATTTATTGTTTGGAAGCCAACAGCTGAAAACAGTTCTTTGACGGGTTTCTCATCCTCTGAAGATCTCCTGCTGTTTCACGCTCCCAAGAATTTAAAGTTTTCTTCTTCCTTACTGACAAAAGCTGTAATTTTTTGTTAGGATTTGATTTAGAATTTTCTCAGTACTGCTAGTAAAGGCTTCATAACAAGAATTACTATTTGATAACTTGAATAATTAACTTCTAATATTAAAAAAATAATTAATGTCAGGATAACGCAGGGCTCAAAGTGAAATATTCTGAAAATCTCTGAACCATTTAGAACTTAATACATACAAACATACTTTACTTTTCTCCTCTGCCTGCCATCTGAGCTTGAGCCCCTTGGCCTGTTAATATGGCAAAGAATCTCCAGGTTTTCAGTAATAAAGAGTATTCCTGACATCTACTGAGCTGGGGGGGTACTTTGCAGGTCACCTAATCCACACGTATAAAGCCTTTTAAGTGTACGTGCACTTTTATAATGACACATAGCAGGCCAAGAAAACCTACAGAATTCTGCAAATGCGCGGAGGTCCTCAAGCCTTAATACACCAGCAAGTGGATTGGGCTAATGTTTTCTTCAAAACTGATTAGTTAACCTCTGAGGCAAAAAGCTTCTCCAATATTATTTGCTAAAGGAGCAGAAGTTGAAATGAAATACAAATCAAAACATGCCACTAATCAACAACATGACAATTGACATCTTAATGGTTTATGCACAGATGTTCCCATATCATACAGTTTTATATAGTATACCCATCCCTGGCAAGCTGTTTTGGAAAGAATAGGCTTTAAGTTCTATTTTAACCAGTCTTGATGAATGTTCACGTCAAAACAACTTTAATTTGATGGGTCGCCATGAAAGTTATTAAACCACGTTGTATTTCACTCATATCAACATACTAATGTATTGTATTTCACTAATTATTACAACCAAACAGCAATTTATTCGATGTTTGGTATATGATATTTGAAATGAAAAAAAAACAACTCAGTTGTGCATGAGCCATTCCTTTCTTTCACGTCACATTTTGAGTCACCATAAACATGCAAAAAATTCAAGTAAATAAGTTCAACCATCCAACTGGCCTGAAGTTTTTCAGCTCTGTGAATGCTGATATTATTAGGCTTAAATACATTACTATATGGGGCCATGCATAAAGTATGTACAGTCACATGGGAAGAGGACTTTTCAATGTTTTAAATGAATGATGTTTGATGGTTTCAATTACCTTTTTTCAACATAGGTGACAGGATTATACAAAAATCGAATACAGGCTAGGCGGCTAATGCGTCAATCAAATAGTCCATGAAAATTGCAAGTGAACACTTCAAAATATCAAGGCCTTATCATGGACAATCACTAATCCAATGGCCATGTGTTTATAAAAAAAAAGTGTGGGTATGTTTAAGCTAAGCATAAGAAAAGCGTACAGGTGAAATTGGATTTAAAAAAGTGCCAAAGTCAAGCGTACTTACTTTAAGGATGGCCCCTATTGCATCTTGTAAAGGCCTACACCTGCAGTACATTTTTGCCTGGTCAGGCTTGTTGGGCAAAATTACCACCAGTCTCAATTAATGCTTTTTAATTTGACATATACTGTCTTTCCAATACCTCTGGGGATCAGCATTGGGAACATATTTGTATCCATCAGTTTTTCCCCCATGACCTCAGCTGACGCCGTTGACATTATCAAGATAAATCTCTTTTAATACACAAAAATTATATTGTTTTAAATAAGAAAGATAAAACTACTATTATACCTGCCTGAAAGCAAACAGGAATAAACTTACCTGGTAATCCTCAGAATAGTTTAAAGTCACAACTAGTGAAATCTGCCACTAACATAGACATTCTTCATATTTACAACCTACTGAGCATTTTATGTAACACCAACTTTAAATATGATGAATTTGACATGATGGAACATCCTGCTTTCTCTTTTTCAACCTCACAACAATATGTAGGTTTCCTAGGGCGTACACCTTGTCAAATCTTTCCAGCAGGTCTATTTTTGTGTAAAAATGAACTTCAACTGTCTGGTTCACATGACAAAAGATTCCAGTTCCTTCTCCTCATCCGCTTCAATTGTGCCAAAGGAGGTTTTGATTGCAGTGCGGCACAATCCCCAAAATTTACGAGGTGAAAGACTTTTATTGGTGGCCGTAAACATCCAGCCCATGTGTGAGTGACATCCCCTGCACTGCACGATGGTCCATGCATACCTGCAAGAAAAATATAATACAAATAGCTCATCATTGGCAAGTTAAGCAAAAAAACTTAACCATTACTTGTTACAAAAATCAGACACAATCTCCAAATATTAACAGAGTGTACATTTGATAATCAAATACTTATTATCACAACTAATGAAAGAAAAAATGCATATGTATCTACTCCCTCACCACAATGAACTTCTTGGCACCCACTAACTCATCCTTGCATTTTTTCCAGACATTGGATGGATTTTCCCAAATTGCCTACAGAAAAAAATGGGTCATTTTTGAAACGTGTTGATAGCTTTGTTATTTGTCTGTCAAGTCACATAAACTACACCAATTCGAAAATGACTGCAAAATGAATGTGGGTGTAAGGAAAGAAAACGTAAAAGCCAGTTGAAAGAGTTGTTACAGGAAATTATGAAATAGTGTAAAAATTCATATCTGCATGCTAGTCTCCTCGCTATCACCATTTTTCTCACTATCACTGTCTGAGTCTGAGTTCAATAGATCTATTTGGATTGTGAGACATTTTCTAGCCAAACTTCAAGCAATCTTGAGTTGCAAAGTGAAGGGCAAAGCTGTAGGGGTCAGTAATGTGCGCAGTCCCACTGTAAAGTCACTAAAGCATACGGACTAAATGCACTCAATGAATCAGGCTCCATAATCCTCTTCAGTATCCCTCAAAGTGAACATCATGCACCCATCATGATCTGACTGTAGCTGTGTGCACTTCTCCAAGGAATACTCAGGTGATCTCCAGAAAGTGTTTCCATGGTAATTTCCATCATCTTCTTGGGTTGCCAACCATGCATATTCCATTTCCTTTGTCCTCTAAGATGATGAATGCAAATCTTTTGATTCATTCATGAGTAATTATGTTTTATTAAATACTCCTCTCCCCCCACCTGCTAATGTCAAAATATAGCAAAAAGAAAAAGTTGTAAGTAGCAAAGCCTGATGTAAGAAATGACAACGAAACAAAACAACAAATGCAAAGGAAAGGAAAGCAAATCAAGTTTTCAATCAACTGATCTTCATCAGGAAAAAATGTAACGAGGTGGAAAACTGAACCAATAAAACAAAAGATAGTTCAAGTTTAGTTTATTATAGGCCTGGCGGCCAATTCAAAAACACACAGGAATCATGTGAACAATCTTAGAAAACATTAAACAAACAAACAAACAGACAAAATGCATGATCGTTCACTCTCTCCGCTCCCTGCAGCATTTATACACTTACTTATTGTAGTATACAGTCAAATACAGCTTGTAATTGCCAGCAACAGTCATCATTTTCAATCCCCCCCCCCCCCCTACATAACCGATCTCTCCTCACCTTTATCTGTTGTAAATTTACTACAATTGAAAATATCACTATAATTTATTCTTTCACTCGAAGGTGAATTTAGTTTTCAGACTTCGCCAGGAGAAGTCACAAAGCGACATTATTGTATTCGTTTAGAACATTATGGCAAAACAGTGCAAACGAATGTAGTTCTCTATCGTGCATCGACGACAGAAAATGTATAAGCTTAAACATGCTTGGTCTAACAAGTAGCCAAGACGGTAAAAACTGTTTCCTTATATCTTTGAATTTTTTGCAAGTTAATAACACGTGAAATTCGTCCTCCAATTCATTACAGGTCTCACATAATCTCATAACATACTCCAGTTTAGGCCTCTGCCACCTTCCCCTCTCCACCATAAAGTTGTGAGAGCCCAATCTTATCTTTGCTATGGCTATCCTTAAATGCTTCTGCTTTACTTCATGTAAGTAATTTTCTGAGTAAAATTCAACAGCTAAATGTCTATATAGCCAATAAGAAGAATGTGCAGAATGTTCAGCCAATTTTTTATCCGTTTCATTGGTTCAAATGTCCATCCTGTTATGTTTTTTCCTGATGAAGTTTAATTGCTTGAAAGCTTGATTTCTCTTCCCTTTTCCTTTATGTTTCATATCTGTATTATTTCTTATGTGAGGCTTTGCTACATACAACTTTTTCTTTTTTCCGTATTTTGACTTTGCCTCAATCCTTGCTGTGACTCCACAGATTTTCTGTGCTGTTTGTAATATTTCCCCATCTGCCAATGTCTTCTATCTAAATCAGGGTCTACTCACCCAGGGAACCAGCTGTGTTCTGTGGAAGATCCACCAATATTGCTCAAGTTGTCCACTGCCAGTACTGTAAACATCTCATGGACATACCCACCAGGATTGACAAATGCCCCCAAGGGGCCCTCTTGACACATACTGAAGACATCTTTCTTACTGGCAATGGATAGTTGACACGAGTCACAGCACAGGAGTTTCCCACTCTACAAGACCGAGATTGGAATTTCAATTGACTGGTACAGCAAATCAAAAGTCTACATTACAAGTATATGTTAAAAATCATGCATAGTCAAAACCGAAAATATGGCAAAACTCGCTTTATTTACATTCAGTACATCGTCACTACTCTATGATAATGGCATAAGTCAGACCATTGCAAAGGGTAGCTGACAGTTCACTGCATTCCTAAGCTTGAGGGCTATCAGATAATATTATAGAAAAAGAAATGCGCTAGTAGGGAAATGTAATAATCCAACAGAATCATAATGGCATGAGGACAAGAGTTTCTTCTTGACATCTCAAAAATGACTTTTGCCATAAGTGCAGGGCAGTGATGAAATGGAGTTGTGGAATGGAGCCTCCAGGCTATTTTCAAAAACTAAGGAGCAAACTGACTCTGATTTAAAGAATTCAGAAAAAGTATTTCTACAAAGATCTATGGAAATCAACGCCGGTCTGCACAAAATAAATTTAAAAAGACAGTTTTCTTTCTGCATGTTCTCCTCCTGAATTTCAATACATTGTATGAACTCAACTTGTTTAATTTGGAGTAAGAAGAAAAGACACCATCAAGAGAAATCAGAATTACGTCATGTATTGTAAGATTAATGTCTATAATACAAGACTTTAACAGTCTATGGTATTGTGTGTAAGCTGCAAGTAAAGGCACTGTCTCTGCAAACACAGAGTTTGTGAGCACTTAGCAGGACAGGACCAAACTGCTTCAACTCTGTTTGCACTAACCTTTCGAATTACACTTAACCCGTATCTCAGTCTTTGGACAACAGAGTCAAATGAAAGCAGACGCAACCGCATCTCATCGTTGACAGGGAGGTTGTGGGCCACCCAGAAGGACAGGTCAACGGGGTCTGGCGGGAGTGATGCTGGACACCAGCTGTGGAGTTCTGCTCTTATCTGCTCTACCAACCAATCCTGAAATAAATTATGGAAATAGTCTCTAATTAAATAAGCTCCAACTATATCAAGGTATAACATACATTTAATGTTTAATGAAGCAATATTGTAGAAAATGATACAAATAATTTAAATAATATTTTGGTTCAATTTAATTGTTGGAAAAAAAAGTTAGTACACTAAAATCATTTGTCAGGATTTTTAAAAAAATGAACCACAAGGAACCAAAATGAACACATCTTTCGATACATCCTTACATGAACTGTATGACAAAATCCAGAAGGCAAAGATTGAAAGTTTATTTAGCGAGTTTGATACGAGCGCACTATACAACTGGAGATGAAAAATTTCATTTCCTCTACTTCTGATTTATGAAAAAAAAAAAAGCATGACAGATCATCTCATACACTGAATTTAGACAGGTCAATTAGCAAACACATGAAACATAATTCTACAATTAATGTGTTATCGCAAGAACAATTCTGTGAGGCTTGATCTGTCAGATGTTGCTGATGAAATAGCCAATAGCCTTTATGAAATATGTCATAATTTCAAGATTCTCCAGAATCTTCACCACTGTGGAATGATTCACATCAGTGACAATGCTGAATTATATACTATTCTGCACTACTCCTCTTTAACCTTCGGCATATGTCGTGGATCTAAAGGATCCAGAAGCAATTAAAAATGTTTGTAATTATCTTCTTTCTGGGAATTTTTTCTTGAAATTCCAGATATTCCTCAATAAAGTCACTACCCACAGGGTGACTGCCAGATTCACAATTTTATTTTCCAGGGGAAATGTTCTATTTTCTAGCAACAAAGAACACATCCGAAAATGATCTTCATTCATTTAAAAAAATGTAAAACTTAACTATATGTGCCTAATATACATTTACACATAAATTATGAGCTATTTTCTCAAAGTGCCATCTACATATTTGTGTAAGGGATGCCAAATCTAAACTTCAGAATTTCTAACTGAAACTCATGTTTCTTTAGGTAGGCACTGGAGTTACTAAAAACAAGAAAAGAAGCTAGGTCTAGTCTGTTTGATGCTTCAATGCCAGTGGCGCTACAGGTAAGTTTCGCCTGATCAGCAAAATTATTTCACCTTGCATTTTTCCCACGTCATTCCCGGGTCAAGAACCATCCCGGGGAAAAACAATTTTTTCCAAATTCCTGGGTATTTCCCAGGACCTGGCAGACACCCTGTACCCATCTTCCCATAGTTTTAAAATTTTAAAACATGCATTTTTACTTTCCCTGCCTGTACATCCTGGGGTGTCAAAGACACAATACTTTTCAAGAGGATTTTATTGTCATACCCTTGGTCTTACATCCTAGGGTCTTAGATACAACACACTCCTAGAGAGGATTTTATTGTTATATCCCTACATGTACAATCTGGGGTCTCACAGACACAATGCTTTTAATTTGTCATACCCTTGGTCATACGTCCTAGGGTCTTAGATACACCACACTCCTAGAGTGGATTTTATTGCTATTCCTACATGTACAATCTGGGGTCTCACAGACACCATACCTTTAAACAGGGATGGGAATTACTGAAAGCAAAATTTCCTGAACTTTTGACATAACACTTCACTGCCAACCGCAACACACACATACACTAAGGCCATTTTCACGTATTCGAAACAAACAAAATAATTTCTATTTTGGAAAAAAGATTAACTGATTTTAAAAATCAGGAAATTTCCGGAGAATTCCCATCTCTGTTTAAACAGGATTTTATTGTCATACCCTTGGTCATACGTCCTCGGGTCTTAGATATGCAACATTCCTAGAGAGGATTTTTTTTTACAGTTACAGTGGACCCTCCGAGATAAGACCTCTGTAAATGTTCATGAAAATGGTCTTAACTGGGAGGGAGTCTTAACTCAGAGTTTCACACTAGCATTGATGTCGGCTGATCACAACAATTTATTCATCTGTTTGTTACATTGAGCTTGGTGTAAATAAAGTGTTTTTTATAAGTTTAGATCTATTTCTTGCTTTGCACACATCCACAAGTTGACTTGATCAGGCAAAAAAATTAATTTTTTTTATGAGAAAAGAAAATTTATTGCACTTGTACTCACAAAATACTGTGATACATCCAGTGAACACATATTATAATACATGTACTCCACTGAAAAAAAGTCAGACTTTCTTTTAAAAGAAGTCAGAGATGCTGGCTTGCTTCATGCTTCCGTTCAGTAGCAAATTGTCAATTGACTTCTGGACTGTCTGCAAGTTTTCTGCTACTTCTGGTAGCCTATTTGCCAGTCAAATTTTATTGGTTCCTGAACGTAATATTATGATCTGCAATGCCTTTTGCAGTCTCTCCAGCCTTGCTCCTTTTTATTTTTACAACGTTGACTCTCTCCTCCAATGCGAGTGCCTTTCTCTTCCGGTTGCTCATCATCTGAGTTAGATCTAGATCTAGATCTAGACCTCTAGGTCTAGTCTGGAACGTAGTTTTAACTGAGGGTTGAGCACTTGTTGCAGTTCTGGTGCGGGCGTGTAAAAGTTCTACATGTACTGTAACCGAGGGTGTAGAGCTAGATTTACGACCGATGTGACATGTGCTATCTCGAAGACAATGTTCAAACATGTGAATGACCACACCCGTGTGAAAGTTACCGTGGGAAAAAAAACACGAATGCCATACGATTTGCATAGTATTTCATTGGCTTACTCGAACGATATTATTTCCTTTGTCCAATCATATGCTAGCAGCCTAAGTAATGTTCCTGCCATTCATACGCGAAATGGACAGCGTAGGCGCTCCCCACTGGAGTTACGCAATGAAGACGACCGCCCGGCGACAAACTACACATGTTCATACACCCGGAGGGTCGTTATTTGGAGTGGCGGGATGACTGAACAAAGGTTCTGAGTGAGTCGTATGTCGGATCTCGGAGGAAGTCGCTGTTCGGAGGTCTTTTGTATAGAAAAACGGATCCGTGGTGAGATTTTAGGTCATAATTGGGAGGAAGTCGTAAATGAGAGGGTCTTATCTCGGAGGGTCCACTGTATATCCCTACGTGTACAATCTGGGGTCTGACAGACACCATACTTTTAAAGAGGGTATCCTTATAATTGTTCTTTAGGAGTGTGGTAGCAATTAAACCCCATGATGTATGCCATGCACAGTTAAGCCTAAGTTATTTTATCCATACAATTATTAACACTAAAGGACCTGCACACTTCTCAAAATATGACACTTACGATGTCATACATTTTGTAAACCCATGGAGGCCACCACGTATAATTAGCAGCGTACAGTTTTGTGACTGGATGTTTCTGCCGGAGGTCGACTGAGGTCAGGATACGCCCCTGCCTGTCCACAGCTGTTTTGATCATGTCAGAATCATCAGGTCGGGGAACCATAAATTTGCGATGGGAAGGCATCCAGGCTCCTTCCAGAACATGAGTGAGCGAAACCTCTGGTAGGATCTTTACCTTCCCTGTCACATCTCTGTGGGGGTAAAAATTACACAAGTGTTGATTCCCAATGGGTTTTCATTACTCCCGTCTTCCCCTTCAAATCCATGTAAGAATTATTTTCTGACGTGGACCCACAACGCATCTTGTCCTTTCTGACAGAGGCTAAGATCTACAACTTGACTTAAAAGCTTTTGTACTCATTTACAGAGCTCTTTTCAGATCCATACAAAACAACTTTTGAGAATTTGAACAGTGTGATATAATTTATACTAAACTATTTCACTCCACTTGTGAAATTTAAATTGATGAAGTTCTGAATACAAATAGATCGTGAGAGGCGCAAAGTGTCAAATCACTGTAAAACCCAAACTCCTATCTTCCTAATCCAACAGCCCTTAAGCCAAGATCTTATACAGTTGGTCTCACTCAGAAAGAGCTGAACTCTGAAATTTTGCTCTTTTTTTTTTTTTCACTTCTTTTTTTTGAGGAAATGGAAGAGGACTTCCTTTTACAACAAGTATAAAAATATCTCATGATAGAAACACAACGAAATACACTGCTCAAACTGTCTATCTCATTTCAACTATTTCTATTATTTAGTCAATTTTTCCTCCTGTAAAACTGACCTTTTCTAGACTTGGTCATTTGTGCCTGAGACCATATATCTAGAACAATGTACTCTAGCATTTATTTGTAATAACAAAGGTACCAATGATTGATTTTGTTCAAAGGGCTGTTTTGCGATACAAATGCATGATAGTTTGACCAGCGTGAAAATTGGCTTCTTTATTATGATACAAAACTACTTGTTATGACCACTGAAAGCTTCATCACATCTAAAAACAGCCCACTGCCAGGCACTGCCTATGATACACGAAATGTCATGGTCGAAGGTGGTACTGGCATGAAGTATACAAACGTCATGCATATTACTAAGACCCCTTTTAGATCCATCTTTGTGTAATTCTGCTGTTCCAGCTCGACAATTTTATATATATAATATATGAACAGCAGCAATTTGCCCATAACAATTACTGCACTTTGTACCCATACAAACTTTAAACTGCGCTAAGATTTATACAACCTGAACTTGTGTTTTTATCTTCTTGCACAGGAAACATTGATTTGTCTCACCCTGTGATTTCTGACTTGATTTCAAGGACCTTGAACCTTTGGCGACCCCTGGCCTTGACCCGGACTGTTGAAATCCCTGATGGCTCATCCATTTCCTCTTTCATAGAAAATATTTCAGCTGTGCAACCCAGCGCAGAAAAGTACTGTCCATCATCTCGATCATGGCCATAACCTTTACTGCAAAAATACCAACAGAAACTGTGCCCAGTTAACCCTGCCTGATTTAATAATGATAAACCTTATGAACAGCGGGCATATTCTGTTAGAATTTAAACCAGATAAAGTTGGCACTCAGGTAGCAATAACTTCTCATCCATAGAAATAGTGAAATTCTTAGTGAGAAAAAGAGGAGATCTGTACAACAGGTCAGTCCATGCAAAACAATCTTGAACATTTATCAGCAGTATTTCAAAGATTGTGCCACACAATTCTCACACTCATGTAAAATTTTTACTCAGGTTCATACCACAATAATTTTTCTCACATACACAGAAGGACAGCTTTCCTTTTTCTAAACAAGTCTGTAAATGTTATCCGCTTGTTTTGTAAGCAATGGTGCACAAGAAAAATAAATACCTGAGATTTATGACACCAAATGTTTTATCTTGATCTTTCACTCTCCGCACCATGGCAACCAAACGTTGTCTGTACAATTGTAGAGGAATCACTTGACCCGGGACAAGAATCACACTGGGCAGCAACAGCAGAGGAAGATTCACCACCGAGTTCTCTTCAAATATGGTGCGGCCCCGAACTTCTTCTAAGTCATTCCCTAGATACTGAAACATTCAGAGACAATCATAAATTTGACAAAAATTACTGCACTGTATTGTATTGTAATTCACAATCACAGCTTCTGAGGTATAAACACTAGTCAGCGTTAACCTAAGACTTAAGATTGGGTTACAAGGCAGAATAAAAATTCTATCAGGAATAAGTTTTGTATGCCGAAAGTTCTATGTCACTCTTCTACCCTACTTACACTGATGCTTACATTTCATTTCTCAGTGATAAGCTGTTATCAAACTACCCATAGAGACACAATCTGCACAAAGGTCTTTTGCAACAATGTTTAAATTCATCTTTTCAACACTTCAAACACTGAGCAAATTTCTCACCTAAAGCATCAGACCACTGTTACGGATTTTATTAACAGAATAATCTCACATGTTATATATATGATACTGCAAGTGCAGCATGAAAGTGTAAATTAATTCCCAAACTTCTTGATGTAAATGTCCACGATCAGTCTTTGAAAATAAAGAGAAAAATAGCATGCCTTACATACCGAGTGGGCTGAAGGTAAAGACTGATCAAAATTAACGATAAGCTGTTGACCTCCTGTTGATGTGTCATCATCTTCCTTTGGTGATTTTTTCTTCTTTTCTTTTTTATTCTGTCTCTTCCTTCTTCTTCTCTCCTCAGCAGGTGCAGCATCCTCCTGTCGGTCTCCATCACCATGGTCAACAATATCCTCATTTTGATGATCGTCATCACTGCCAATTATGTGAATCTGAATGTCTTCCTCATCATCAATATCAGAATCTGTGGAAGAAAAAGTCAGAAGAATGTACCAGTCCTGGGGAAAGAATAAGCAATTGCTGAGAAGAAATTTTCCACATAAAACCTTCCATAGTCTTGTTACAGATATTGCGCATTATTTATAGGTGTGCTTTTTCTTTTGCGATTTTGTGTAGCATTTCTTTAAATTGTGTCTACTCTAAGGTAGGGCTTTGCAAACTACAACTTCCTTTCTTTGCCATATATGGAAGGAGTACAATATGAGGTACAAAACTTTACTTTTTCATGTTTGGAGTGTTAATCATTGAGACTCTGTTTAGATATACTTGTCAAAGACATACATTTAGCAGTCTAACTGGCTAGAGGGACAGCCTCTGCACTTGGCCGATCCTTAAGTTGCATCCTTATAATCCTTGCCACAGACCTTAAATGGAATTCCTTCCCCACATTTTATCTTTGTTCCAAGCCTGCTGTGACCCTCTAGATTTTCTATGTTTTTTTAAAAACATAGTGTACTACGCAGTTCTCTTCACATGTAACATCACTTCCATGTTTGTTGTTCAAAAGACTTAAATTCCAGATGTGCTTGACCCTGCTCAAATTAGATCTCACTCCTTCCATATGTGACATGTCTGCCAAGTTTGCTGAAATATGATGGTTCCGATTTCCTTCAGGAGATCACACATCTGCATTTGATGTAGAGAGAGCTAACTTAAATTTATGAGATTTCAGTGATCCTTTAACATATCAGGAGTCTCATGTTAAACTGTTTGATGGACAACATTATCACACTCAGCATTTCATGAGGAGTTGTTTGCAGAGTTCTTGATTGAGAAGAAGACAAGGATCAGGCATTGGGCTTCATGGAAAAAGTGTGTCATGGGATAAGTGCCGTAATTAAGATTCATAATGGCATTATTTATTATTAAAATGCAGAAAGTTTGACCTAGATCTGTACTAAAATAGGTAGAATGTGCAGGACGTCACAGTGTGTTTGTTTTGATCTTCCGACACTAAACATGGCTGGTGGATCAGCTGATTAGCGTCTTCAAGATATGTCTCAGCAGTTAAAATGCCTGCTACTTGCATTACACTATAGTTTGTAGTTGTAGTTGATTGAGCTACGACAGGGGTGGAAAGGATGGGTCCAAGCTGGTCAGATTCCCTACCATGCGCGTAAACAAGAGAAAGGATGTAGCAAGTGAAAGAATTGACCGAATGCCTCCCTTTGAACATGTACACACGTGCCATTCTTTTTTGTAAATCAGTATAAAGGCCAGAAGAAGCTTGCCACCGGTTGGTTCGTGGTACTTCCCGTGCCTCACAGTGCGAATCAGCCATATGAATCAAAATCAATGCCACATTCGTCATGGGGATGTTCTGGTCCGGACACTAAAGATAGCATCTATATGCTTATTCTACATATTATATAAATAGCATAACTATAACACGATGGTATCAAGTAGACCTATTAACTTACAACGTCAACGACAGTCTCATGCTGTTTATAGCCAAGTAGAATAGTTTATGATGACCCAGACCATGCAGAAAAGATCTGCAAACCCACTTCGGCATGGACTTGAGGATATTCTTCTTCACCATGAACCATCTGGTGGGAGGTCTTCCCCCCGTCCGCGCCACTTACCAAAAAGTTAACAAACATAATATGATTAAGATATAAGCTTAAACAACCTGCATTGGAATGGTCAGATGGACCTGGGGGCGTGAAGGTCTAGTCAGTTTGTATCAATGGGCGGTAGTCAGACTGACTAATCAGGCGAAAAGGGGCTGGGGTAGTTGTGTTTTCTTGACTGGCGCGGACGGGCGGAAGACCTTCCACTGGAGCACTGTAAACATACATTATCTGGAGCTAAAGTTGCACATGTAACCCTATGAACACACGTTCTAGGACATCTACATGTTGCATATTATGTAATGAATTACCAAAGGAATCGCTGCTGCTATCTGAACCATCTCCGTCACCGGCTGGAACAACTCCAAGCAGAGGAAGTAAGTCATCCACAGGATCTGCCATAGTTGTTTACAATCTCCAGCAATGAAGATAAAGATATTCGTCATCCGGAACCTTCCAAGCCATGTGATGGAAATCAACCAATCGTTTTTGTTGTCGTGTACTTTCGGAATCGCGACTCATAATTTATCGCTTTGAGAGAGGAAGTTATCGTGGATTTACCAGAGTCAAGCGAGAACGACTTCGACAGAGAGTACTAATCTAGAATCTAGATCTAGTAAACGCACTACTACAGCTCTTCGCGTATTGGAAGGAGGACATACAATAAGGTTTGTTATGAGTGAAAAGAACTTTAACTTGATATGCCGCCTCGCATCGATAGTGATAAACTATCTTGTCCATTTCTTTCATTACGAATACAGTACAATTAAATTAGGTTTGGTGACATTGAATTGTTCAATTTTAGTCTCCATCAGGTCAGCCTTTTGTTTACAAGAGGACAGTCGTTCTTGTCACATAGATCTACTGCCTTATTCGATCTTAGGCAAAGTGAAGTGTCAAGTATAAAGTGTTTCAGAAACAGGTATGCTTGGTTATCAGCATTATTATTTTTATCAGGGGATATATACACTAATACAGCTGAACCCAGGGCCTACTGGCCGTCATGTTAAGTACCCATGTGGAGTGTGCCATAGACCTTGTAAGTGGAACCAGAAGGCTGTTGCCTGTGACTCTTGTCACATCTGGTTTCACACGAAGTGCATGATTATGAATTCCATAGTATATGAAGCCTTGGCAAATACTAGATCTAGTTTATCATGGCATTGCTGTTCCTGTGGATTACCAAATTTTAACTCTAGTCTTTTTGATGAAAACTTGACATTGTCATCTGGATCGAACCGTTTTAGTCTTTTGAATGATCCTGGATTTTTTAACGGTAACGAAACATCAGCACAGGACTGTGATTTTAAACCTTGTAAAACTTCCACACCAACCGGCCCTAGGAAGAAGAAGAACTTAAATTCCCAGCAGAGAAACAACTTGAAATGTATTATTATTAATTTTCAAAGCTTTTTAAAGAAGAAAGAAGTATTTAGCAACGTCACTGACGAGCTAAAGCCTGATATTATCATTGGCACAGAGACCTGGCTAGGATCGGATATTAAAAACAGTGAACTTTTATTAGACGATTTTGACCTTTATAGAAGAGACCGAATTGGCAAGACGGGAGGAGGTGTTTTGATTGGTGTAAGGAAATATTTCACCAGCGAACAAGTACACGTTGGAAAATTAAGTGAATCCATTTTTTGTAGAATAAATGTAAAAGGCAAAAAGCCCTTGGTCATTGGTTCTGTTTATAGACCTCCAGATTCGGATTTTAACAACTGTAGTGAAATTTGTAACTTTAGACATCTTTGATGTTCTGGATAAGAACAAGAAAGCTGTGTTTTGGCTTGGAGGGGACTTTAATCTCCCAGATATCCTCTGGGAGAAAGAAGAAATTTGTGGACACCAGAATCGGAAAGATATCAATTCAAAATTCTTAGATACCATTCAAGACCTTGGCCTGAAACAAATTGTAGATTTTCCAACCCGTGGATCTGCCCTTTTAGACTTATTTTTTTACTAATAATCCTGGACTTATTGAAAAATGTACACCTGCTCCTGGCTTGGGCGACCATGACGCAGTTTTTGTGGAAACCAATCTGAAACCCTTTAGAAAAAAACCCATAAAGCGGAAAATACAGCTTTGGAACTGCACAGATCTAGACTCTCTTAGGAGAGATGCGTACAATTTTTCTAAATCTTTTCTGAAATACCATAGTGTGAAAGATGATGTAAACAAACTTTGGGAGTGCATTAAAACAAACTTGGTCACCATAATGGACGACAATGTGCCAACAAAATTAACTTCAACTAAAAATCACCAGCCCTGGATTTCGACTCTAACTAAGCGTCTTATACGCAAGAAACATAGATGGTATAGCAAAGCAAGATCTTGTACTTCAGAAAGGGCCTGGAAGAAATATAAAGAAATAAAAAGGACTTCACAGAGAGAATGTAGAAAAGCGCATACCACCTTTGTTAAATCAATGATAGAAGAAGACAAAGATAATAAAAAACTCTGGTCCTATATTAGACACAAAAACCAAGACAGTTGTGGAATTTCAGACCTCAGAAATCATAAGAATATCTTAGTTCAGGACCCCACAGCTAAAGCAGATCTCCTGAATGAGCAGTTTTGTTCTGTCTTTTCCAGCCCAGAACCAAAGATAGAAGACAATTTTTTTAATAACAACAGACTTTTTAATGAAATGAACAAAATAAAAGTGAGCAGAGCAGGTGTTTTGAAACTCTTGATTAACATTAAGGAAAATAAAGCCACTGGACCTGACTGCATTCCAGGAAGAATTTTGAAAATTTGCGCCCAGGAATTAGCGAGCGTTTATGCATTGCTTTTCCAAGCATCCTTAGACCAGGGATCTGTGCCAAATGATTGGAAAAGTGCCATCATAGTTCCGCTGTTTAAGAAAGGCGATAAGGCAAAGGCTGAAAATTATAGACCAATTTCGTTGACGTCAGTTTCATGTAAGCTCTTAGAGCATATTGTTCACAGTAACATCATGGACCATTTACAGAAATATGAAGTTTTAGATGATTCTCAACATGGTTTTCGACAAAAAAGAAGCTGCGAAACGCAACTGATAACAACATTAAATGACTTTAGCGAATGTTTAAATTCCAGGGGACAGATAGATGCCATACTTCTAGACTTTTCGAAGACATTTGATAAGGTAGATCATCTGGGACTGCTTTTGAAATTGAAACACCTCGGAATTAGGAATTCTTTACTAGACTGGATAAGATCTTTTTTGATCAACCGCCAGCAAAAAGTAATTGTTGATGGGAGCGAATCATCACCTAAACCTGTTGTATCAGGAGTCCCTCAAGGTACTGTCTTAGGACCTCTTTTTTTCCTAATTTATATAAATGATATATCCAAAGATCTGTCCAATGGTACGTCGATCAGGCTGTTCGCCGATGACAGTCTACTGTATAGAAACATCAGAAGTGTAAGAGATGCAGAAATGTTACAAAATGACCTGAATAGACTCCAACAGTGGGAACAAAAGTGGAAGATGGAATTCCATCCTAAGAAGTGTCAAGTACTTCGAGTGACAAACAAAATTAACACCATCAGTTTTGATTATACTATCCACAACATCAAATTAGAGGAAACAGAAACAGCTACTTATCTTGGCATAGTTATTGATAGGAAACTTAGATGGAAACAACAGTATAGCACAATTAGTCGTAAGGCAAATGGAGTAATAGCTTTTTTAAGGAGAAATATCTCAGACTGTCCCATGGATGTTAAAGATAAATGTTATAAGACCCTTGTTAGACCAATACTCGAATATGGATGTAGCATCTGGGACCCCCATTGTAGAACTCACATAGATTATCTAGAAAAGATACAGAAAAGAGCAGCCAGATTCGTGACAAACAACTATAAATTTGAGGAGGGTAACACCAAGATTAATATGCAAAAACTTGGCTGGATGCCTTTAGAGGAGAGGCGGGCAAGAAATAAAATTACCAGCTTCTTTAAAGGTAGATGCGGTCTGATGGATATACCCATGGAACACATTGGGATTAATTTTAGTAAGACTAGGCGGAATAGCCAGACCTATGCCATACCATCGTCCAGTGTTGACGGCCACTTATATTCTTTTTATCCGAGCACGTTGAGGCTGTGGAACTCTTTGCCGGAGGACCTAAAATTGTGCAGTAGCCTAGAGTCTTTTAAGACAAAATTAGAAAAGCACACGTTGAGAGCTAGCTACTGAACAGGCTGCATAGATATACTTATAAACCCAGTGATAAGATTGGTTGATCTGCTCATGGCCACAATCAAGTGTTTTTATAAGTTTTTATAAATCTAATCGACTCCCGCTTCTTACACCTTATATGTATATAAATTTTTAACTCCCAGGGACACGGGCCGAGTCGATTTTTATTGCGCACTGGTGAGATACTCAAATCTGAGAAAACCAGTTTTAAGGAAGAAGAAGAAGAAGGTCGATTTAATTTCGAGGTAAATGCTAAGGAATGTTCTAGATATCTAGGTCAGTATATAATAATAATATAGCCTACAGTTTGTCGTTATACGGTGTGTATTCGTTAGTTTTGCAAGGTGGTTTGTGAATGTATGATGCATTATTTTCTTGTAAAAAGAATGTTCTATTGTTCTGACTTCTGTTAAAATCTTCCATTTGAATCACGATGATTTCTTTAGGTTGTAATACTGTACGTTTCCTTCTTCAATTCATTCCATCCTATTTTAATTTAGATCTGATCAGTGTGCATTTTGATTGAATTATTACTCACGTCATTAGCCTGCTGACTGTACATGTATGACAGTTTGATTGATAGATCTAGTGAGTACGGTAGTTTGTCACTTCAGATTAATAATAATAAATTACATTTATATAGCGCATTTCCAATAAATGCTCAATGCGCTTTACAAGTAATAAAAACTCATTCCTCTCTCTCCCACACTCCCTCTCCCCACCCCCCTCTCTCTCTCTCTTCCCATCACATTCTCACTCCTTCTATCACATGCTCTCTCCCCTCAGGTAAGTCAAGAAAAATAAGCCTGCTGGAACAATTGTAAAGTCAAAATGTGCTCTCCCAAGCAACTAATTTATATGTCACTGAAATTTTTGAGAAGTTGCATCTAATATTAATAAATTAATTAAATCAAGAGGCTGAATCAGATTAAAATTACAAATTTGGCTTAAACCTTGGTGATTTTGATTCACTGGATGGCAGATTTAAGGATAGAGGTCTTTAAGTTCTCCCAAACAGACCCATTGTACAGGATGAATAATTTACATAGCGCTCACATCTATAGGTGAGTTAATCTGTCAAATCCCTTTTTTCATTTTTTTTGCAGATTGTGAAGACCCTTACACTTTTACAGACAGCAGTCTCGTCAGAAACCATGAAATTGTACAACTACCTGATTTTAACAGCTGCCTACAGTGCCATTCTCCTTTATGATGTTGCCCATGCAGCAGAGGATTACTACAAAACCCTTGGGGTAAAGCGCAATGCCTCTGAAAAGGAGATAAAGAAGGCATTCAGGAAACTGGCATTGAAATACCACCCAGACAAGAATAAAGAAGAGGGAGCAGAGGAGAAATTCTTGAAAATTGGAAAAGGTACATTTGGATTTAAATTGATCAGTCCAAGCATCTGTGTTATTTTCCTTTGTCTGGTATGAAATACATGCCAAATTTTCATTGTTTTCTTCCTTATTTTAGAAACCAATCGCAAACAAGCTGCGAAATGATGTTTGCCATTAATACCTATCTTTGTTCATTACTGACGCACTGACTTGGCCCAATGCTTCAGTTGGAACTCTCTCATAGGATACTGACCCTCACATACATACATGTGTCTAAAGCAACAAATCTGAAACAGTTTCAAACAGTAATTGGATCTTGTTTGTCCCAGATATGTGATGGTGACTAAACATTGTAAGCCAACCTGAAAGACCATTTTTGAGAGGTTAACCCCTTCGTGACCCATTTGACGAGCCGCGCTCATCATTTTTCCATATATAACTTATAAAGCGTCACAGCCAAGATGCCTTCTGCAGTCGGGAGGATTACAATGACAAGCGTGGCTCATCGTATTTTCTATTCGCCATACTAAACATAGGAGCATTGCCACATAAAAACTGATGGCAGATTCGAATTCAGCGGTATCGATTTCACACAGGTAGAACTCATTTATTTTGAAAAACGTCGGTGAGTCTAAGACCGCATATAAACCAGCATGGAGTCTTCCACAACGTCGGGATCTTCACAAAAATGGGTGAAAAGACCCGTTTATCAATGGGATGGTCTGCTAAGCATGTTATTGGATGATGCAAGTGATGATGAGGCCTATTATGAAGACTCCGGGAGTGAATATGAGCTCCATAGAGGCAACAATAGCAGTGACTCAGATCTAGATCTAGCCCTGAAGATTTAAACCTAGCTGCTTAGAAACATATAGTTTTGATCACTTCCAAACACAAAACAGCTAAAAAACTGAGACACCTTATTTTTTTTCCTAAATCTCCTGCGTCCCTGGGAATCGAAAAATGGGGTAAAATGGTGCGCGGTGCATCACAATATTACCTTGCGTCACAAAGGGGTTAAGTGGGGAAGGGGGTGTCGCGGCAAGTTCTCATGCTTTTTGTCAAGAAACTTTTGATTCAATCTCTCGGTTAGTTAATTATATAATTAGTCAGAGACATTAGTTTATCATCTGATTATTAGTCTCCAAATTGTGTCTTGCGACCTGTGATAAATTAGGTCTTTCAGGATTTCATCCTTTCAGCTGACTTATCTCCGCTGAGCTTTGACTATAACCTTGAGTTCGTACAGTAACAATAGATAGAGTATTAAAAAGACAGTGATGATAAATGACATACATAAACACACTCGTAAAAAAAAAAACATGTTATTACTATGCTATTAGATTACAGTATTAGGAGCCACGTGTGCCTTATCATGGATCAGAACAAAAGAATCCCATGTGTGTTCAGCCATTACAACAATGACACTGGTGTGGGGCATTCCCAGTCATTGACCCTTTTTAATATTGTAATTGGCGGCACCCTGGTTAGTGGCTTATGGATGGCAAGCAGTACCATTGAGTCACTTGTCAGTGTAGTTTTAGACATTACATCACTCTAGTCTTAGATATTCTTACAAATGAGTTACTGGTGCTCAATTTAAGTCTTTTTAGCACCTGATGATGTCACATTCCTCTTAAAACAAAAGATGCATCTAAATTTCTAAATGCACTGAGAGAAAAACAAAAAAACAAAAGAATTACAAGACTTGTGGTGTAACAGCAACAGCTATGCTTAACCCTCGTCCTGCAGGAGGCCACTATTTTGGCCTACATTTTGCAAACGGGTCCTGCAGGAGGTCAATTTATTGTATAGCAGCACTGCTCCTTGTGTTTTGCTTATTCGATTGCTGCGCCTATCATGATTTTGATGTGGGTTTTTTTTCCCCACTAGTTTCGCTTGTTTATCTATCCTGTCACCCCTACTGTCTCTCTCAAAATGGTATAGTCTGATTATGTTTATTACGAGGCAGATATTCGTAACTATTCCTCATACTCGTTTAATACTACTGACGGTCTGAAGTTCCAAGTGGGGAAAATTTTGACTTTGATGCTAGTTGTCGCTTAATATGAAATGAGAAGAAAGGTGCCATCTGCGTGTTTGAGAAGCCTTTCTATGTCTGTAATAATGAATTCTGATGTAGTACTAGGGGAAATGCTGCATAAGGACGTCTGTCGGTAGCTCTTTCATCAGGGAAAACTGAGAGAAAATGACTGACTTTGTTGTTGGTCGTTGTCTTTATTTGATATGGTAATTAGAAAGATACTGTTTTGTTTTGATTGCCCAGAAAATGACTGACTTTGTTGCTGGTTGTTGTCTTTATTTGATATGGTATTAGAAAGATACTACTTTAAACCGCTTTTCAGTTCATGTAGACATGTACTCGATGAGCTGGAAATCAAATCTATTGCTAAAGGAAAGGTATGCTAAGAAAACTAACATTATAGAAGTTGAACCTTCACATAGGGGAGGAAGGAAAAGGCAGTGTCATGATACATGATCATGTAGTCAGTACATTAAGTGCCTGGCTTAAAAAATAATTTGTTCACCTGAATGATCTGACTTATACAGGGACCAAAAAAAAAAAGGGCTTAGCTCTTGGGGAAAGGATAAAACGTGTGTTACAGGGCATGTAAATGCAGAAAATTCTTGATGGGCCTTCTAAATTCTATTTAACAATAGAGCTTGTTCCATCTCATCACAAATGTACACTGTACTTTATCCAAATATCATAAGGATCTCTTACGATTTATCCACCATTATTTTTGTTATTGCGTTCTAAAGTAAACACGATATATGTGTTAAAAAGGACCTGATTGACCCGACCGCTGAGGTTATCGGCAACACGAGAACGATCGGCTGGCGGGCCACTGGCTATCCCTGCATGAGGTGTTATGTGGACAAGTTCACTCAACGCGGGACGAGGGTTAATAAGAGTTCTATAGACTAGAATGCCATACATCTTTTCCGTGTGCAACTTCAACTATTAACTTTTAAAGAGGATTACCATTGCAATTCATATATTTTTTTCAGCTTATGAGGTCCTGAGTGACCCTGAGAAGAGGAAGAAATATGACATGTTTGGAGAGGATGGTCAAGGTGGTGCTGGGGCAGGAGGCTTCAGCGGAGGGTTCCAGAAAGCAGACTTCAGCAACTTCTTCAAAGAATTTGATGAGGCATTGAAATCACACAGGAAAGGCCAGCATTATAAACGCCAGAACAGAGGAGGTTTCCACCATTTTGACTTTGATAACTCTGGCAGCTATTTTGACTTTGATAGCCTGTTCCAAGACATGGATGATGATGAAGAAGAAGACACGTTTTTCTCATTTGGCAATAAAAGGAGAAATAGTCAATTTGGTCGACATAACAACATGCACTTTTCCTTTGATGACCTTGGCTTTGGTGATGGACTTTTTGATGATATATTTGATGGTCATAACAAATACGATCGGGCCCACAACACACAACATTTTGCCCAACACAGAATGCATCAAAATTTGCACGACAGTCTACACCGAATGAATATGGCCCAACAGGGAATCAATCTCAACAAGCATCGGCAGTTTTCTCAACAGAGTAAGTACTTTGGTCTTTGAGCTTGAAGCATTCCTTAGTATTTTCCATAGTGTTAATATGGTAGGAAACTTCAAGAAATATTGATTATCAAAGTGGGACATGCTGAGTTGTACACTGGGCTGATGGTGACATTTCAGAAGCAATATTAATTTAGAGTACCCGTTGCAGGGGAAAGACAATTTAGCAGCTGAAACAAAGAAGAGAATATGTTTTGTTGGGAATACATTTGAAGTCCTAGTTTCTGACAGATAAGGCAGGAGCAAGGACTGAAGTGTAAATTATAAGATATATAAATTTATGTTCAAAGCATGAGGAGTTTGTTCAATATTAACTTGAGAGCTTGAGATATAGAGTGTGTTTAAACCTGATTGTGTGTGAAAAGTCCAGTATAATTCAGTAACATGAGGGATTTTTGTGATATTTCTGTTGTTTTGATTGTTTGTTCTTTTTTGAGATTTGTATCAAGCTTGTCTGACGTGAAATATAAGAGCCTTGTGTCTGAATCGGATTCCATTCTTCCAAGAAGAATCTTTTTTTTTTTTCATTCATAAACCCACCTTTGTATAATTTTAGAATGTAATTGACTAAACAGTTATGACATAATTTAGGGATGGCAAGTTTTCAAATGACCAGTTCAGGATGATTTTATTGTTTTTATGTATCTTTTGGATACTCATTTCTGTTTAAATACTTTCTCTTTTCCAGTCTAGGGTGATTTTTAAGTTTTGTTACCCTACTGATCTTTAGATCTAACTCTGAATCAAATCTACATAATGATCACTCCAGTATTGTTTTATAATGTTTAGTCTAAAATACAGGGTTTTAACATTAATGATTTTCAATTTTTGTCATTTGATATTTAACTTAGACATATTTCACAATTTGAAGGTTTAGTTTTTGATGTTTGGCAGCATAAGTTTCAATTATGGCATTGTATGAATTTTTTCTGTTTGTGTTTATTTTCAATAGGACAACAGAGGTGCCATCAAGTCACACAAAAAGTAGGAAATCAGTACATTACCTTCACTCAGTGTTCCTAGGATTAACTACATTCAGAGACTGGTGGGATGTGCTTTTGTTCAGGGTGCCAGTGTATCTTGTGGATTGGAATTTGGAGCTCTCGGCTCTCTAAATCTCGGGTGATGAGAGGACAGTAGTGTGAGCACAGATACCGGGAAACCCGGAAAGTGTGATTATGACATTTATGTTTAAACCATCCATAGTCTTTCTATCTTTTCTGGTATGAGTGAAATTGAGTAAATTTAAGATTTTATAATTTTTTTTAGCTTTGCTTTAACTTTGATATCAACATTGGTAAAGCATTGATAAGTAGATGTGTCAAGCGTACATTCCATAATGGCAGCAGGTCACAGAATTTGAGAGCCCAAGCTCTCTTGCATGTTTGGGATCTGCCCTTTTTGTCAGAAAGAACACAGCTGGCAAATGAAGTTTTTTCAAGAATGTCGGAGGTATGCGTTTGACACACGCTTTATCGCATCATCTGGATCCCTATGATTCAGAATCTTTGTTTTGTTCTCTGACTAAATAGAAAATATCTTTTGGCTGGGTATTATTTATCACAGTTTGCTTGTCCAGCAAATAGTATTGAAAAACGGGATCATTCAGATTTGCTGACAATGCTGAGCCTTCCTAATTAATACAGCAAAATACCAAATCTGAGTTTACCAACAACTGTGATATTACTGATACAAGAAAATACTCTTCCCCCGTCCAGTGATTTTTTTTTTCTTCAAATCGGAGAGCACAGACTTCTTTCTCCCCCCCCAATGAAAAAAAAAATTTTAAAAGCCTGCAGATTTTATGATTGTTTCCATGAAATGGAAAGCAGGTCGTCTGTATTCTTACAAACTAGTGATTAGCAACATGACGACATGGTCTTCAAAGTATTTTGAGAACCCATTTGTCTTGGCTTTGTATTGCAAATAAGTTGTCTGAAAGATTTCATTATGTTGCAGTTGTAGTAAAGCACTTTTTTATTTTTTGCTCATCAAATTGCACTTACCAAAGGCAACAATGTTGAAACCTAACCATTTTCATAATTTGTACATTATCGATGGTGGATTGAAGTCCTCAAGTTTTAACAATGACATCAAGAGAAGAGTGACTGTTGTTCCTTGCTACGCAATACTAGATTCATATTTACCTTAGTTTTGTGCCTTACACTATACAATCTGTCTCTTCATAATAGTCATGTAAATAAACATTTAAAAAAAAAGCTGACAAAAATAATGCATAAATTCGGAGAGAGATGTTTGTGCAGAACTATTTCTTGCCAATATTAAAAAAAAAAAAACATTCATTAATTTAACATTCCTCATTTTGCCTTGTAAGTTTTCTTAGCATGATCATAATTTGTGAGAGAAGCTATATTTGTACTTTCAGGACATGTATCCATTGTTTATATCCCGTCTCATTGATTTACTATTTTCTTTTTTCATTCTTGAAACTTGTTTCAGCCAAAATCACTTAAATTCATGCACAATATTGATACCTACAGTCATTCTCAACTCTGAAATTTTTGCTTTTTTTTGTTTTAGCGGAAACAGAAACCGACCCTCATTCTATGATTATGTGTAAAAATCTCTTACCATCAAGCCTGCATGTGATCAAACCATCCATCTCAGTTCGCTCCCTCTGGTTTATTGGCTCTTTCTTTCTCTTGTATTATAACTAACTGTTCTAGACTACAATTAACATGCAGTTTAAGATCTATGAAAATGTGTTGCAGTTGATCTAAAGAAGGTACATATAACTATGAATAGTTACCAGTGATGTGCTGTAATGAATCTAATTATCTACTGGGGGAATGGTGTATGAATTTATAATTTGATTTGCTTCTTTCTTTCATTCATCTGTTCATTTGATTGTTCATTTTTTTTTTTTTAGAAAGTCTTTAATGTAAACAATATTCGTTCACGGTTGTTGTTTTTTTCAGCCATGGCGTTGGGCATCATTAGTATTCATTCTCATTATGTGCCTAATCACAGCATGCCTGTGTGAGATTTATAGGTACATGTATGATAAAGTGCAACCAGTCTACAATATGTGAGAAGAAAGGGCAGTGCAAAATTTAAATACTATGAATGTGATGTACCCACAGAGTATTACTTTGGCAAGCAAACTGGACAATCTTATTTGATTCTTATAACCACTTTAGTTTAAATGTCAGAGATTGCACAAAGTTTGGAGATTCTGGACTGGCTATGAGAAAATAAATACTTCAGGCATTCTTTGGGGCTTTTGGTATGCCAGATCTAGGGTTAACGGTAACCTATTACTTTGTTTTAGTTTGAGTTACTTGCAGTCTTTCTGCTTTTCGTCAGCAGTATATTATTATTATTACATTTATGTATCCAAGAACTCCTTAGGAGTTAAGTTTTTAGACCCCCGATCAATATTTATTGTTTGGAAGTTTAGAACCCAGACAGTGTTCATGTTGATTGATTTTGTTTGAGATTTGACAGTGTATTATATTCCAAACATTGGCCTTGATCTTAATTTTTCTTATCATATCATAATGTCACAACAAATTGCATATTAGTTGTGCTGTAACATAATATAACCGGTATTCGGTGATACCACTAATGCTATTGATCTTTAGTCTTTCAAAACGAGTTGTGAGAGAAAAACAGACAGAGAGGGAAAACTTGGGGAGAGAATGATGAAATGTGTATGGAGAATGTAAATATATATGTACCATAAATATAGGTGAATTTTGTTAATGAGTATACCCTCCTATTAAGCACAAATTGGTGCAGTCTTAAAAGGAATACATGTACTTATTAAGAGGGTTCCACTATAATTTTTGTCTGCCGTCTGAGATTGAGACATTTTGTGTGTATTTGGGGTTAGAGGAAATTGAGATGAGGAGTTTTATAAATGTTTTGCATTGAAAATTGAAAAGTCGTATTCCAAAATGAAATGGAACAGCACTTTAAGATTTTTTGAAGGAAAAAAACAAAACTCTGTTTAAAATGTTTACCTGTTGAAATTTCAATCTGAAAGAATTGTTTTTTTTTTTGTTTTTTTTTTTAGAAACAGATGCATCAGGGTCTGTTTGAAATATCACGATGTCATGTCTGATAGATTTTGAATGGCTGCTTGCTGTGAGTGCCAGAGATTTAGTGTATAAGTAAGTAGCAGTGACAAAACATTGTGTTTTGGAAAAGAGAAAATTTTTGCATGAAGTTTTCACACGTTGATGTTTACCTGTTCATTAAATACCTGCCTGACATTGACAATACTCTGCAAAAATAGAGAACGAATGTATGGACATAATACTCATGTATGTCCTTAACACTGTTCCTGTCATTTCTAGCGATAATTGATGTGAGCAATAGTTTAGAGATTTAATAATATACATGTATTGAATTGATATGTATAATTATCGTCAGGCTTTCAAGGGAATTTTATGGAATTGAAATATAGTAAGGGTGCTGATATTATACTGGTATTAAGTGATTATGACTGCTACTTGTCCACCCAAATTCCTTGAATGCCAGCAAATATGGACCATTACCTAAAATTTCAGCAAGTTTCGCAAAATTCCTCTCGATCCGCAAAGTTCACAATATAAAACGTACAAGATTTACGATATTCGGCGATTTGCGGATATTGTCGTCGACGCGTGCGGTCACACTTGAATAACATGTTTGTACTACTCGTCGTGAACGGGTATTATTTACTTATATTACCGCGGGTGCTGAGCGGTTACTAGCTGTAGCTAATAAAGCCAACAGTGGAATTAATTGATACCCGAGTCCCCGTTACTTATACTAGTAACTGTTACCCGGTTCCTCATCAATACCCGACCGTAGCAGGATCTACTCCAGGGTTGCCAGGTTTGGCTTTTTGGGTGCCAGAATCCAGAAATCTGGCTCTCTGGAACATAGCTGGCTCCGAAATTTCGTTTTCTGGCTTTCTATCAATATTCATAGACTACGAACGTTTCTAGTGTCTCTTTCTAGCTCTTTCAGTAGTATTTTCTTGAATTTAATGGGTAGATTAAACAGTAGAACATCTGCTTAATGCCTATCCCGAACACCAATCAATCAGAAGTGAAATATGGCCCACACCCACCCAGGCACACACGAAACTGTACGGCACTTAGGGATCTGCGGGACGCTGCATTATTCGTTAGACTTTAGACTGACAGGGGTAGCTGTCTAAAGGTGTACGAAAAAGAAGAATTGTAAAAAAAAAAATGAAAAACAAAATCTGGCTCTTTCCTGGCTCCCTAGCGTAATGGATCTGGCTCCCAAGCGTAAAACGTACCTGGCAATCCTGATATTCTACTTCCTTTGTTTAGTTGAAGTTTGTGGACATCGTTGAATTTTTTTTTTGGCTGTGGCTATTCTTACGGCAGTCGCAAAATGATGACGTAGGGCATAAATACATTGGCTCTGTAACATTTTGAACATCGTGTGCCAGAAAAGGCCAACCTTACAGCATCTGTTTCCCAACTGATCCTCCTTAGTTAACGGAAGGACTTCCGAATGCGTTCCAATCCGAGTGAAAACAATACATAGCTACCCCGGCGGCTTTCCCTGATATATCAATCTGACTACTGCCCAGACGAACATCGGCCTACGGCCTCGATGATACAAACTGACTAGACCCTCACGTCGTTACATATCAATCTGACAATCGACTAATATAGCCTACGTAAGTAATTAACTGGGGTGGGAACAACTGAAAAAGCGCCCCAAGTAGGCCCAGCATTAAGTTGAATAACAAACTGCCGTAAGAATAGCCACTAGGTTTTTTTTTTCTAGTTGCCTAGTCTTAATCTAGACCTAGAGGATAGTTTTCTTTCCTGTTTGTTTATTCATGCGGAATGTAGTTCCCGGTGTTATACTTAGTTTTGACTAAATTATTATTAGTTAAGAATAAGACCGATTCAAGAGAGAGAGGTGAGGCCGCCGGCCACAAAAGAGTGGGCGAGACGACAAGACTAACTAAGAAAGAGACGCAGTTTTTCTACTCTGAGATCGAACAACAAACAAAACATGATGGTGGCTTTGTTCTTTAATGAAGATAGTGACTTGCAAGAATCTTCCTGTGACCCTATGCCCTGCCCCTATACTTGTACTAATACTAGGGCCTATATGCATGCTAGACTGTCTAGAGTCTAGAGTGAGGAATTTATTTTTGTTCCAGTTTGAGTTACTAGTACTAGTTACTGCAGTGAGTGACAGTTCCTGCTGGTTGTTGGAGATCTCTTCATCTGTCTTCATATAATATTATTATGGATGCACATGCAATTTAAACTTAAATCCGAGACTGGTGGTATACTGTTGTGAGTTGTGCTTGGTTTTTGCTAATACTGTAATAGTTTAACTATGCTAGACTTTATACTGTATAAAGAGACTGTGACTTCTAATAGCCTACTTCTATCTCTAGTACATTTTTGTGAGGGGTCTAGCTAGACTGAAGTGAAGTATGTTGATTGGCCCTACAACATGCTCAGATTTTGATTTTTTACCCTCTATTTTTTAAATTTTTCTTCGGCTTCAGGGGGACATTGTCCCCCTGAAAACCCCCTACCAGGGCGCTGCCCTGGACTCGGACAAATTTCCTCGAATTTCTTTCTTGGCTGCTGGAAGCACTGAACAAATGTGTGAGCAATTCTATGGCTTGCACTTTTGCTTAGCATCTTGGTAAGTTCGAAAGTCCAATCTCATGTTATGCAAAATGCAGCACAACTACCAAAAAATAGAAAAATCAGTATCGCCAGATAACTGGAATAGAGTATTTCAAATTCAAGAGTGTGAGAAGTGCAATGTATAGCAGTACTTTTTAACTTGTCTAAAGAACTTGCCTTGAATATGTTTGAATTCCTCAGATGTTAGGAGTGAATAGGGTGTGTTTTTAAAACTTGCAGCCCCATGCATCTCTCAATGAAGCTTTAACATGTTCTGACATTCATTCATAATATTTAGCTGTCTTTTATAAAAAGAGGGAAAGAACAAAATTTCTGTCTATACTTTTTGATTTTACCTGATGAAAATGCGTCACTTTTTTTAGGCTCATAAACGTAAATAAATAATGGACGTACTAAAGACGGAATTTTGTAGAAAATTGATATGCCCTCATATTTTTTTTGTCTAAAATTGAGACAGTACACAGAATTTTGTAACATGTTGTCTTGCAGACATAGTCATGAAGTATTTGGTGTTTACATATTCATGATACTGATAGTATGTTATAACAAGTAGTAGTGCTGAATAGGTATCAGTTAAACAGACGTGAGAAGATTCATCTTGGATGAAAAGGTTTCCTTTTCAGTTTGTGTACTACAGGGGTTCCCAACCGGGGTGTTAGCACTCCCTGGGGGGTGCAAGACGATATTGCAGGGGGTGCAAAAACTTGGATTTGGAAATTTTAAAATTACAGTGTACATCTCATCTTCAAACCAGATATTATTTTTGTGGAGGTGTGAGAATATATCAGAAGTTTCCTAGGGGTGAGGGGTACAGAAAAGGTTGGGAACCGCTGGTATTGTGGGTTTGAGTGTCTGTGGGTGAAAGGGCAAAGTGTATTCAGTTGATTGTCCATGCCATAACCCTGTGATCAAAATATCCATGTTTCAGCATGGGAAAATATCACCTGTGATAGGCTCAGTCTATAGTCAATACTGTTCATAGGTCATGACTATTTGGATCTGGGGAAAAAATATCTTCTGTCATCATAGACCCAGCTATCTTCAAATATTTGTTGATTTGACCGGGGAAAATTACCATCTGTCTGTAATAGATTCAGCCCGTCTTCTGTTTGTCTTTTGGCCTGGGAAAGTGCCATATGTGTCAAACAGGGTATCAAAATGTATATTATTAACTTATACTGTACTGTCCTTTATTTGACTTGACCTATCTGTCCATTTTCCCTTGTTTTGATTTCTTCTTGTTGAAAAATGTGAAATAAAGCAACCAAATGATCTGACCTTTTTTTTTTTTTTCTTTTCATTTGATTTGATAAATTTGTTTTGTTGACCAAAGATTGGACGGATGTGGGGAGAAATTATAAACGACTATGAGAGCATTCAGCATGGAAGGATGAAATAATTGGGGACGGGGTGGTCCACAGGCAAGATGCTTGCCTTTCATGCCGAAGGTACTGGGTTCTATCCCCTGGTCAGTGCAGGCATGTTAGAATTTTTTCGAGGGAAAATTTCCTGTCCCTGATCCTATGGTAGGCAATATCGAGCATCTAGTCTTCTCGGATGAGTACGAAAAACTTGGAGGGCCCATGTGCATGTTGTGCGCATTAAAGATACCTTGGCAGTTGAAAGTCGAGAAGAGCAGGCCAACCAAGGTGGCTGCCCGGGCACAATTCTAAAAAACTAACCCCTACCACAAAAACACAAACAAGAAAAATAAAAAAGAAGAAGACTGAGGTGTAAATGCCGAGGGCAGCGAAACCTCCTAAACTAATAGACCTAAACAAAGCACGGGCTGATGAGTGTTTTAACATTAAAAACTGTGGCAAATTCTGGCAACCAAAGGGAATGTAATACTAATACATGTATTTAGAATCTGTCTGGATAACCTGAATGCAGTATTACTATTAGTATTACTACAATGCACCTTTTATTGTGACATTATTTCCAAAAACCCCACCACCCTCCTACGTGTGCCCATCAATTAAAGGAGTCGGACAACATCTGAACTTCAACTGCGATTGTCAAATTATCGAAACTCACAATATAGTGTGTGGATTCAACTCATGAGAGGCGGAAAAGATTAAGTTCCACTACTATAGCACTAACAAAAATAACAGAAACATCTTTGCTAGTGTTAGTGAAATAAATATTAAAACGAGGCAGGGAGATTATTCTATTACTAGCTGACCTACCGGGCATTGCCCAGAATAAACAATCATGTGCCCTCTCTCTCTCTCTCTCTTTCATATAATAAAAGTAATAAACCACAGTCTTGCTTCAGAACTCATGCGCACCAGAACACTACGCACCAAATTGAACGCTTGACACGGTTACTTTTTTTTGACATGGACGGTACTATATTACGAAACAAACATGCAAAAATACAGATGTTACTTACATAGCAATAAACATTGTTATTTTTTTTAAAATACATGCTTGAAGTAAACAACTTTTAATTATAGCCATCATCTTCCTTATTTCAATTGCCACCTTGCTGCCAAATTTAAGGCCTGAAGAGTGTATAGTTTGGTCAGTTAGTCGTGCAAAAGGTTGCAAGTTACTGAAATATATAATAGATTACAATGATCTCGGAAAGTATACGAGTAAGTGCTGTATTTTATGCGAGTGAATAAGATCAGGTGGTTGGTAGTCTCCTCCGGTCCCATCGAACTGTTTGTCTGCCGTTTTGTTTTGTCCTTGCACTAAGTGACCGTCATCGTGTCGAAGTGCTTTGCTTTCTCGATCTCCAAACTCAAATTTTAGTCATATTTGAACCCCTTTTGAAAAATTAATAATTAAAACAAATACATTGTAATATGGAACAAATACTAAAATTGTCAAACAAATAAAAGATATCATTTTTGAGTTGTCGAAATGTACCACAATAACTATAACTTGGTGATGAATATATAACAGTGTATGACAGTTTGAAGAAAATGTAAAAGTATTCATTTATTTTATAAAACAAAATGGAGGAAAAGAAAATTAACTACGCGTATTTTGTATTGTTGAGTGTATACATAATTAAAAACGAAAGAAAAGAGAGGCGAAAAAAGAAAGACAGAAAGAAAAATATTCAGGTCAAAATAGAAAAATCCACATAACCTATAATGATATTCACTTGTTACAACAGCACTTCTTTCTTAGAATGAGCGGGATCAAAATTGATTCTCTATAACAGTTACTAACACTGTCTGTTGGGATTTATTTGAGATTTTGCATAGGCTCACACTCACAGTTCACACTTGACTTATGGTAACCTAAAGGAATTGATTATTTATTTCTTGGAATGTGGCCTGATTTTTAATGTGCTCCATTGTGCTTTGTAAAATAAAAATATTTAAAAAAAATACCGGTGTAACAGGCCAAAGTATATCCTCCGCCCAGACTATACCCGGGGTTAAACTGGCCTAGCCCAGAATATACCCCGGGGTATATTCTGGGCTAGGCCAGTTTATACCCCGGGGTTACTTTGGGCTAGGCCAGACTATACCCCCCAGTCCAGATTATACCCCCTACTTTTTTTTTTTTTTAAAGTCAAGACCACAGTTTATTTCAGGCTGTTCTTTATCACCGTCATCAGATATCATATTAATACATACGTGAACACATGCTTGACACTCATAAATTATAATACAATTTAGACGAAATAATAACAACAGTTTATTTCAGCCTTAGTTTAAATTGGTGTACATACATACATTCTTGACTTCTGTTAATCATGATACATTTTAGAGGAAACAAACATGCATTAAAATGCATTGATGTACAAAAGGGTTGACTATCCATTCAAACTGGTATGATTAGTCTTCAGCATTAATTTCACTCGTGTCTGTTGATATTATTATTATTATTATTATTGTTATTTTGATAATTGGTTGTCCATGAGTAAAACATGCATTGTATTTTTTGTTACAATGATGCAGAGAGAAAAGGCCTGAAAACAACACACATAGAAAACAATAATAAAAACATACAACTAACCCAACTGACAGATGGTGCAATTCCATCATCCACTTCACATAAAACTAAATAGGCACTAAATTTTTTCGCCTGATGAACTCTACCTGTCCAGATCCAGCTGAAACGTTACAGACTGCTAACCAGTAATATGCAATAATAACAATAACTGAATAAGAACACGAAATCATCTTATTTACTCTTGAAAATAGAGAAATATCAATATCAGCATCATCATCATCATCATCTTGGAATGATACAAAGATATAAGAGGGAGTGTAAAAGCGGCAGTGTAGGCCTACAAATCATTCTAGAATCTATCTAAACACTGGAGTAGGCATTTGAAAGATTGAATTTACGTGTTATAGTGACTAAGGGTTTGTCACTCGCGAGTGAAATAAAATTAAAAAAAAAAAAAAGACCTTGGCCGTCTTTACCTTCCTAAGCTTGACACGTCCCTTGCCAGAGGATTTAACAACTGTGTATTCGCACACAAAAATACGCCAAAAATAACTTTATTTTTATGAGTGTGTTAATTATTTCGTCCATTGCGACTAAGTGTATGTCAGTGCCAAACAAACAATACAGTGCAAATTTTACTCATGGGCAACCAACTACAAAAACAACTACAACATGACAACGAACGTGAGTGAAATGAGGGTTAAAGTTGAATTATATCAGTTTGAATGGATATTCACCCCATAGCATATCAATACATAATAATGCACGTTTTTTCCTCTGAATTGTATTATGATTTACGGAAGTCAAGAATGTATGTAGGCCTATGTATGTATTACTGTGGTGCCCGTTGACAGTGATTAAAAAAATGAATTAAACTATGACTGAAATAAACTGTGTTGTGTAGGCCAAACTATATTCCACCAGTCCAGATCATACTCCCATAATTATCCAGGCAAAATATTCAAAGATACAACATTAAGTTTTAAAAATTTTATTTCACCTACAAGTGACATACCTTTATTCACTATAACACATAATTGCAATCCTTCAAATCCCCTGCAAACTAATCCAGTGCCTTAAACCATCAGCTGCATGAAATGTATACCTTTCTACAAATAAGCTATCAAAGAATTTACTTACAAGAAATATTAACGCAACATGATCCATCGAATTTTTGCCGTAACATACTGTAATTACTTTCTACAATCATAACAATGCACAGTTGTCTCAGTGGATTTAATATGTCAGTTTTCACGACTATCAAAGCTCCTCTACTAAAGCTTTCTGTCCAGTTCTGCTTGAATACTTGAAAAGATTTAACACATTTTTTACATATACATGTAGTTGGTACACACACTTTGCTGCTTATAGATTCTAGAATGATGTGTAGGTCATTTTTACATTCCCTCTTATCTTTATAATATTCCAAGATGATGATGATGATTCTGATATTGATTATATTCTATTTATTTTCAAGAGTAAATAAGATGATTTCGTGTTCTTATTTTTATTACTGTATATTATTGGTTAGCATTCTGTAACGTTTCAAGTGGATCAGGGCAGGTTAAGTTCATCATGTGAAACAATTTTAGATGTATTTAGTGTTGTGTGAAGTATTTAATTTTTGTTGGATGATGGAATTGCACCATCTGTCAGTTGGGCTATTAAAATGCAGTTGTTGTTTTCTCTGTGTGTTCTTTCCTGGCCTTTTCTCTCTGCATTATTGTAACTTTATATATAGATCTAATTGTTCTGACATATCAAGCACATTTCTGATTTTCAAAAGCTAAAATAAAATTCAGATAACGTTAGACTTATGAGTCTAATAATTATTTTATACCTTGCCACTAAGTATATGTCAGTGGTGCCAAACAAAAAAAAACAACAATATATGTTTAAGTCATGGACAACTAATTAATAAAAAAAACAAAACAATAATAATACCAACGGACACAAGTAAAATTAGTGTTAAAAGTCCAATCATATCAATTTGAATGGATTTTCAAACCTTTTGCATATCAATGTTTATTTTATCTTAAATGTATCATAATTTACAAGAGTCAAGAATGTATGCTTCAATATAATACCTGATGACAGTGATAATGAACAATTTAAACTAAAGTTGAAATAAACTGTGGTCTTGACTTGTTTTTAAAAAAAACTGTAGGGGGTATAATCTGGACTGGGGGGGGGGGGGGGGTATAGTCTGGCCTAGCCCAAAGTATACCCCGGGGTATAAACTGACCTAGCTCAGAATATACCCCGGGTATATTCTGGGCTAGGTGAGTTTAACCCCGGGTATAGTCTGGCGGGGGTATAGTCTGGCCTGCTACACCGGTACTTAGACGGAGTTGTTCAAAAGTCATCTTTACTTTACAAAACTGTGCGAATCACGAACATGTGTGTTCATCTTGAACGGGGAAACGATAGTACATGTACATGTCATGTATACTCATGGAACAAAACTCCGCGCATTATGTTGAGCAAATTTTAGTTTCGCACATTTTTGTCGTACATGTAGGCATACCGTAAAAACGGTTTCTTGACAGCTAGGTCTACTTATGATTTTTTTACAAAGCGCAAAGAACAAAACTCAAAATCAGGCTACAGTAGACCTAACAAATAAAAAATCAGGTCCATTAGGTTTAGTATGAAAGTGACCCCATGCAAATTTCGGATAAATCCAAAAGAGAATTTTTGGGGAAAAAAATACAAACAAACGATGTTGATCCCACTCAGACTAAGAAAGACGCACTATAGTGGTAATGATGTCACTCACCTGTCAAATGCATAATTTTTTTATTTATAATCATTTATTTGGATCAATTTTATTCAATATGTAAAATCAATACAATCTTCTTGTATCGGCATTTATTGTTGTTGTTAGTTACAAGGTAATAAAAAGGGGACATCCATAAACTATGTACGCCGAGGGACTTAGGTGGAGAGGGAAAAAGCCCCCCCCCCCCCCCCCCAAAGCGAGGGAGGGAGGATCTGTAAAGCTTGCATACGTTTTTTAACTCTTTCAGTAACGACCCTGAATTACAAGATGTAATAGGTTTATTTTTCACCTTTATGAATATTGCTTTTAAACGAAATAAAATGCGGGATTATATAATCATAAAAATGAAACACGGGCTATCTTTCTCATGAAAACGGTCAAATAGTCGGTGCAAAATGCCATAAAGTTTAAAAAATATCAAGGCTTGATCGTGATTGTTCAACATTTTAATGGCCTTTAGGCTCGTACAAAGGGTTCCGGGACGGGGGGGGGGGGGTGATGCCAAGCAAATGGAGAGGGTACAAGGTGGGGAAATAGTTTGTCTTTGTGTTTAACGGCGCGTTGGCACGATAACGGCCACTTTGCGCCCTTCGCGGTCTGTTGTGGGTACACGATCTTTATTTATGTTCCGTGTTCAGAGCTTTTAGGTTTACCATAGAAGTAAATAATAATTTCAACACATTGGTAAATTCGGGGAAAGAGAGGGGAGTTTGAAAAATCGCCAGTAATGAGCTTTCGTACTTTATGGATGGCCCCCAAGGATAACAGATGGGGCCTCTTGATGTCATGAGTAATAGTATAATAATTAACATTATCCCGACAGATACCCGATGTTCGAAAATGTTTTGTCTGAACAAAAAAACTTTTTGTTTATGGTTACTTTCGTCATCTTAATGGACAGCAGGTTTAATTTATATCACATGTACATGCACATCATTCAGTGAGCACAGCCAGAGAATTTTCTGCCCCTCCCCCCCCCCCCACACACACACACGCATACACAAACGTTTTTATTTCTTTTACAGTTCGAGCCCGCCACCCCCCCCCCCTTTCTCTTTCTCTCTTCCCCTCTCTCTCTCTTTCTCTCTCTCCCTCTCCCTCTTTCTCTCTCTCTCTTTCTCTCTTCCCCCATCTCTCTCTTCTTTCTCTCTCTCTCCCCCCTCTCTCTCTCCTCCTCTCTCTTTCTCTCTCTCGTCTCTGTTGTTATCCAGCCGTAAATTTAAACTGGTCGTCATTCAATATTATTCACAATTTCTTTAACCCATTTGGTGTGTGAAGCGACCAACAGCTTACTGCCACGTACACACTACATCAATGCATGGGTGCATCTAATGACAGCTGTCAACACAAAATGTCAAGCCTGACGCTTATTTTAGTATTCCTTTTCTTCCGGCGGGGGGAAGTGGGAGAAATAAAAAGCCACCTTGTCGTACCTGGGAATGTTCAGGAAAGATGCGCACAGCCCAGAAACGTACACGTCTTCGAGCCAAAAGGTGGGAATTCTTAGAGACGTTTCATACAGCAACCTTGCCACAGCGGCGGGATAACCCTGACTGCCTCCGTACAGAAACGCGGGATACTTCTCTCCCTTGTACATGGTATACGGGATGTACCATTTGCTCTTACGATTGCGGAGAGGGGTGAGTTTTCGGGATAATTTGCCTAACATGAAGAGCGGCTCATCCGCCTGCTTCTTCTTAAGCTCTGTCATCATCAGAGGAATGTTCACGTCACAATCGTCATCTGTTTTGACCACAAACCTGGCGTTAGCACAATGAGTGCTGATCCATTTCAGAATCGACACCGTTTTGATACTCAGGTTTTTGTAGGAGTCGATGTACGTAGATTGCACGATGTCGCCATAAAGTCGGGACTCTTGTTCGATTTTCTGTTGAAGATTTGAAGCGTTTGACGGGCGGGGTATCCCCAGGAAGAAGACGAGAACCGCCTTGCTGACCTCATTCCAAATTCCTGCATAGCCGCCCTTGATGCTGTACCGGAACTGCTGACGAGCTTGGAAGTTCTCCACAGCCGACACGACGCATAGGACAACCTCTACCGATTTGTTGAGACACACTTGCGAAGGGTTAATGCGGTACCCAAAATTGTGAGGGTTAATTATTTCATAGCGTCTCACGCCCATCAGCTTGCGAGCTACCGCTTCTGCTTCGCTCCCGGGGTTCAAAATGTCAGAGCCGACAGCGGTCTTCAGAGTTTCATTGGTGAGGACACCGGTTGGTTGTATGGTTACAACGTAGGGCACAGCTGTCTTCCTGTCTTTTCCTCCGGTGAAATCAAGCTTTTGATTAGAGACCTTTCCGTGTCTTATTTTACCGGGCTTCAATAGAAGTCTCACCGTAGTGTTCGGCAGAAGAAGGCTTTTCTCTCCGAAAATGCTGGACTGGAGTTTGTCTTTTCCCGCAAGAAATGTTGGAGGCCGCAGTTCATACTCTGGCGAGGTTTTGGTTTTCTTAGCTTGCGTCTTCTTGAATCCATACAATCTAGAGGTCATTAGCATGTTACATAAAAGGACGGAAGCAATTAGGGCCACCACGATAGCTGCCCATTTGAGTTTCTTAAAAACCCGGGCAGGGCGAAGCATGTTTTACTTGCCAACTTTAGTGGCGGGAAAAGTATGGAGGATGGCAAGCTATGGCATGTTACGAAGTTGTTTGTCAGAAATGGTGAAGAATACTTTCCCGAATGTAGCTAAGCAAGGTATCTGTTGTTATACATAAATGATACGCATGCTGACAGTGCTGAAAGAGAAGAATAGCAATGCCCGGTACCAATGTTCAAAACAGATAGGGATAGTATCTCGCCAAGCTGTGAATCCACGTTCGTCATCTTGACTATGTTTTTATCTCCTCGGCACTTCCGCTTCCATTGCAAAACAATTTGCATTATTTTGTATGAGAAATGACGTCATTTATCAAGAATCGTAGCAAATAATGAAGTCTTTGAGAGTATTGGCATGCAGCCATTCATTTCTATTTTCGACCCAGTCAAGGACGCTGCAGGTTTCATGATCACGCAAATAAGTATAAATAAAGAAAGAAACAAATGATGCACATTTATGTGACTAGTGTGAATCTTTGTAATCAAGTCTGCGGTGTGTGTGTTGTAGTTTTTTTTTAAACACGAAACTGGCTCAGTGACTTGTGAAATAGAAACTACCGGTACTGGAAATAATGGAGAAATTATGTCAGTATTTAATGCAGTGAATCCCCATGTTCATAATACATGTATAATTGTATCCGAGGCACAGAATACAGAGACGAACCATTCGTTCTCCCACCATATGTCCGCAAATTGCCCGTGTATAAACAAGGCGAGTACTACCTTTTTCGTTAAATTATGAAGGGGTGTGGTGCGCATTGTTGCACTGTCGACATCGACGATACGTGCTCGAATGGACGGACGGAATATGACGAATTGATTCGTCTCGGTATCCTGTATCTCGGATTGTACGATGTGGGTCCACCTCAAAATAATTTGTGTGTATTTTTATGTTTGAAGAAGATCCGAGAGACCGAAAGCAGAGAGTAAACGAAAGCTAGTGAATGTTTTTAGTTCGTCGTGTTATACATATTATATCGTCAAGATTTACTGAACCTACTCATTCCCATGAAGCTTCGCAAAATAAATACATTGTACGTTTTATTTACTTATTTTTGTCTCGCTGTCATCACAGAATTACAATAATGTATGGGAAATAGAAAAAAGTGTACCGGTTTAGTATTATAAGCCATTTTCTAATTCGTCTCATCCGAAGATGAAGCTGTTAGTTTAAGGTCAGTGGCCAGTTTGTGGGGACATTAGTGGTTTTGCTAGTTTTTTTTTTTTTTTTTTAACTTATGATATCAAAAAATATTTGTATTCTGAAAACGTTCATCTTAACAATCAATCAACGGATGTCACAAGGGAAGAAAAATCCTCTCTAGAATGAATAAAGAGATAAGCTTGGAAACGGCACAGCGATGTCCTCGTCGTGCACCAAATTCGTCCTTTTCATTATAATTATCCACCCTTAAAAATCTTCAGTTTGAATTTGCTTTAGAAATTTCCATGGGCAACGAGTCAACTGCCACATTGGGCACTTCGACTCCTAGTCCTAGCATAGCTACAACCAAAGATACTGGATACGATGAGATGGGACAGTCCCGTCTTCGCGTCTTAAAAAAAAAAGAAAAAACAGTACATACACTCACACAGTTTGCGCGCTGATTGAAGGCGGGGCTTAAGGCGCACTCCCTAAATTATGAAGAGTGCTTGGTATGATGATAAACAAAACATGTTTTTGTTACAGTGCTACTGCAACTTTAAAAAAAAAAAAAGGCCAGTTTGCCGAAATTGGTTGAGTTATACATGTATGTAATTACAAAAGAAGCTACTTGAATCAAGGCCTAGAGTGATAACTGAACAGTCACCACAGTTGGGTATTACCCCTATCTTGGCTTTGTAAAATGCGCCATTGTTTGTAACTTCAGCGATTTCGCTGCTAGGTGGCGGTGCGACATCAGTGCAGCATAATGCACCAGCTGTCTCATCTTATTGCATCGAGCCTCTTTGCTATTACTGCAGAGACCTACGGCCATCAGATTTGTATTGGAATGTGGTGTTGCCTGGTGGGTCTATATTTGCAGCGGAGGCGTTTTGATTTTTACTCTGCGGGAATCCCCATGGTGATCTGGCATAGATAGCCAGTTAGACAGACAAACAAACAAACAAACAAACAGATAGGCAGAAAAGCAAAGAACAAATATAAATAAATATCTACAAATTATTTAACCAGTCAAACAAACTTATAGTAAGACATATAATACCTAATCAAAGGGTCCATATGACCAGTCAGATGAACAGACAGAAATAAAATATCAAAGAGCGAAAAAAAAACCATATAAGTCGACCACACCCGTAACGACAAAAGCGTGTTCAAATGTGCAGCGGGCAATGTAAAAATAAAGTCAGAAGACATGCAAGTCAGGCAAAAATTGGTCAAGTTTTTAATGCATAGATTTAAATTTACGACTATAAGCACCATCAACATTTCAACACCGTACACATTAAGGTATGTCATATAAACCAAAGGTATTACATGTATAAACAAAAAGTGTATACAAAGAAAAAAAAAACCACGAGGAAAGTACAGTGGCATAAAACAATAACATTTTGTCTTTTCAAGAATAACAGCCCTGTTTCAGCAGTTCCAACATAACAAGGCCCCAGAATTTATATAAAAACATTATCTTGACCAGAGAATAATAAAGGCTCTTTGCGACGTATAGCTTAAATGAAACTTTCAGAAAGACAGAACCTTGCACTCTCGGGTCGCGGTATCGCTAGCTCTGTTGTACAACGGCACAATTGCAAATGGTGACTAAATCTTGTTTGCCAAATATTATATGAACACCCTAAAGGAGTTTATTATTGATTGAGAGGGAATACAAGATTTCATATTTTAAACTTTATATCTAAAGTGTATTTCTAAGATAAGGAACATAATATTTTTGTCAAAACAGTTTTCCTTTCTTCTGTAAATTTAGGTCCTTTGCACGTGTACCCTTTCTCGATCGCGTCTTCGATATGACACCGTTAGGAGTATAATTATGGCAACAATGCCGCGTGCCAAAATGGAACATATACTGGGAATGTAATAGCAATCATAGTTTGACGAGAAGTTCATACAATGATATAGAATCCGCTATTTTCTCTGACTGTTAAACGATCGTACAAAATCAAGGGCGGACTCACTGTTATGTATGACTTTACAAACGGTTTTAGTGAAACACGCCACGTCGTCTCTGACCCATCCTTTGGGGCCGTCCATAATGTACGTCGTTTTTGGTGATTTTGACCGTCCACCCTTACTCTGAGCGTATGGCAGGATGCATTTCCATCATAAGACCTTCACTTTAAGACTTTAAGTGGCTTTTTGCAAGGTTTAGTGACTGTTTCATTAGAAACATCATAAAATTCGATTTTTATACTCATAATCCAAACAACTTACTTTTTGTTACATTTTTCAAAATTCATTACTATAATTTTTTGTAAAAGCACTAGTTGACCCACTGTCTCGGGGAATACACAGATGTGATTTTTAAAGTTGACTTTCGATCACCAACGTGTAAATTGAGGCGCAGAACGAAATTTCCTGTCATACTTTTTAATTCTACTCGAAGAAAATGCGTCTTTTTTTTTTCTGGCTCAAAATGTCGGAACGGTTTCTTCTGTTCAACTCAGTTATGGTTCAAAGTCAACGAAAGTATTAAAACAACATCGGACTTCAAGGTCTTTTAATATTTTTATGCCCACGTACACTTTTACGTCTTTCTATGAGTAATACGCTATATTGTAGAATTTAAGGCTCAGCGGTTAGAAGCCTTACTTCTTTTATTATATGATGATGATGATGTATGCGCTTCTCTTTCACCCCGCCAAGCCATTACACGTCAAGGAGTGTTTGATATATTGTTGTAAGCGACATTTTGCCGATTTTGGGGGTTTGTCGTGAAAGTGATTCTCTCACTCCTAATTTTATTATGTATAAGTGTCACATGGGGGTATTTTTCGTGGACATTTGCATGCAAGTTTCGATTTTGATGCGTATTCAACAAAACCCTAATTTTACACAACTCCTCAAACTTGCAATCCTCATTGAAAAAGGTAAAAATGCACATATAAAACAATATGGAAAATGCCCCTCTCTGTGGGGTCACCGTGCGGTATATTATGAGAAAACCCCTGGACGTTCAGATCTGATCACAGTTTGTGCTAACTTCATCATCCTTAGTGAAACCACTGTTGTCCTTTCCCATGACAAGTGTGTGTTCTTCTTGGAGTGTTGCACTGTCCAATACTTTCTTGTCCATCCAGCGGCAGATAAAGATCATGACTCCGTAGGTCAGGACGGTCAGGGACACCACCAGCATCTCCACGCCGCCAATCAAGTTCCTGGTGAGTACAGTAAACATTCTAATAAATTTTCACGCTACAATTTCGTCGGGTATTTGCCATAATATTGTTGTATGCGCATTTTAATTTTTGCCTTTTCGAGATAATGAGGACTGAAGTTTGGTTGGCAAAAGGGCTAAAACAAAGAAAACATTACATCACAGATACATATCTCGAATAATTTTCAACCGATTGGAATGACACGTATATACCTAATGAATTTAGGAGTGAGAGAACCATTTTCATGACGTAATCTCAAAACCGGCAAAATGTCGCATACAGCAATATAGCAAATACCCCTCCATTTCATTATTGTGATCATAATTGTTCTCCACATGACGTTTCTTATCATATCGTCGTAATGGTTATCATCGTCATTTTATTTTAAAGCAAACATGATAAGAAGGAAAACTCGGATCTAAGGAAGTACATGTCGAAAGCCTGCCTCACCGCAAACGATATTAATGCGCATTCAATTGCTTGCGCACAATTTCCCTACCAGAAATGGGTGTCTGGTGCTGTGGTGTGCATTAAATCTGTAGTAAGACTAGAGAGTATACTCTCTGGTAAGACTGTGGAATATGGGATGCTTTCTACCAGTAATAATAATTTTTAAAAAGGTTAAGAGGTTCCCATCTGTTGCATTCGCAATATTCAGAACCATCATTTCCACACCGGTAATAATCGATATTTACGCTTGACAGAGCAGTGATTCTCAAAAGCTGTTGTTGGTTGGGGGGGGGGGGGGTTAGTATTTTACATAATGGGCTATAGAAGACCAGACAACACAGCTCAGTATTTTCTCTCTTCGGCCTTGAAATGGGACTATGATTCCACAACAAGAGCTACTCTCAAATGGTCTTTATTCGCTACCCATCTGACACAGCTGGCATATCAAGCAGGAACCATCCCGCCCGTCAGTGTTGTAGCACTAACATTGCTTTCTCGCTGCGACTAATTCTGAGGGAACATAATGCAGAAAGTGCCACCTTACCAGTAGTTGACATTATTTGCATAATATTGTTTGGTTGTTTTGATAGGCGAACGAGTATTTTTCTTGGTCTAAAGGAAAGGTAACCCTTGATCACATTTATTATCCTTGTCAATGTAAAAATAAAACTAAAAAAAAAAAAGCAAACTTTGTGGCCACAACTGACTTGCAGTTTTCCTCCATTTCATTACTAGTGAGTTTCCCAACCGAAGCATGACGCGTCAGTACGGACAACTAAATTGTCAAAGCCGATAACTTGCTATGTTTTAAGAGATGTGCCGAGTGACAGTGTTTCTAAATGGAGATGGCTGATGAAGCTAAAGGCTGTGGCCCGCGGACGCACACTATTCTTATTAGGTTTCAGATTCTAAAATGTAATAATCTTTATTAGTTGAATTTTTCAAAAATTATAATTGGAGTCTTAAATTTGTTCAACATTATAAGCTTAATTTGATATTGCAGTGATCTTAAGTCTGAAACGTTTGCTTTACAGTTCCAGGTAAGGATTTCCAGCCTTCTTGACGATGAAAAGAACGGGGCAGGCCTCTCCCTTCGCTCATATTTGAAAACAACAACAAGAACCTGCAACAACGGTAACGACAACAATTACCACTACCACATCAACGGCATAAAGTTTGACGCTGTCACCTGATGGAGTCTCTATCATAGAGTGAGCAGTGGTCGGACGTCCACACAACACACATGGACTCAATCCATTTACCGAAGAAAAGAGGGGCGGGGAAGGACACTGGGAGACGAGATATAAACAAAACTATACTGAAAACATTAATTCCAGAATAAAAGTAATTAACTGTCATTAAATAAAAAGGTCAAATGAGGATTATGAATAACTAAAAAGTAAATATGATGGACAGTTAAAATAATCCTAGCTTGCAATACAAACCGTAATTATATTTATTATCATTAAAGACCCCCCCCCCCCCCCCAAAAAAAAATCAGAAGAAAACATTTTTTTCTTTTGAAAAATAGGCATGATACACAATCCCCTCTGGTTAAAAAAAATATGTACATAATTGTTTACCCCTCACCCGATCCCTCTGCCCAAAAAGTGTACATGTATTTCACAAAGCCACTCAGGGGAAAGCAACACGAAAAAAGTATACGAAGTAAATTCCCAGAGAATGAACGTGAAAGAAACTCCGGACTTGTGAACGTTTTTTTTTTGTTTTGTTTTTCACAATCTCTTCTGGCCTGTCATGATGTCAGTTTATCAGTTCTAAATGAAAATAGAATAATATCTAAATACTGCTCTCTTTAAAAATACTCCTGTAACATAAGAAACAGAAAACACGAAAGCAAGACCAAATGGTTTCTTAACCTGTCATAGCAGACCAACTCCGAATATTACGCAATACAAGATAATTTTTGCCCTCCGCAATTCACCTCGACAAGACATTACAGATAGATGTGTGTCATATTAAAATTTTATAAAGGTCCCATGCCGTGTTACTTCATGTAATGTGCCTGCTATTGAATTTTGAACGTATGTTTATGCAATGATGCGTGAGATGTACCATGCATTGTGCTCTTAAACAGCTGTGAAATTGAATTTCACCCGTGGGACAATAAAGTGATTATCTTGTCTGATTCTATCTTTTCTTACCTTAGGTATGTTTAATATTCGAGTAAAAATTGAAAAAAAAATGAACGAAAGTCGAGAATTGATTAAAAAAAAAAAAAAAAGTCTGCTGACGAAGACAACTAAACGCTGGAGACAGTGAAGACAAACGAAAAGCTTCCCATCAAGTTGTCTGATCTACAGATAACACACACAGTGACTCTACGAATAACCGCAGCCAAAGATCTTGTCTAGAACCTCCAGAACTCACCCATAAATCCAGCAAAATGTAAGAAAGCATTCGAAACTGCTCGATCTTTGACAGCCACCATTCTGAATAAAACAAGTTAAAACATTATGTTAACATCGCACAAACTTTTAGCACTTACAACACTTTACAGAATCCAGCGCAAACATTATGTAAAATCCACACACACGTTTGCCATTTACAATACTTTTCTTTACAGAATCCAGGGGTGCAAACATCAAATTAAAATCGCACATACTTTTATTATTTACAACACTTTTGTTTACACAATCCAGGAGTGCAAACATTACGTGAAAATCACACAATGCTTATCCTGCACAACACTTTTCTTTACAGATTCTAAGTGGTCTTGTCCACAGCATCCGCTCCGTTCCGCTTTTTTTTTTGGACGGAAAATGACGTATGACAACGTAAAATATTCTTTGGAGTGTTTTACTTTGACACACGTTATTTTCCGTAAAATAGTGGAGCGGAGCGAACGCTGTGGACAGGACCACTAAGAGTGCAAAGGTCACGCTAAGACTATACATAATTTTATCAATTACAGCACTTTTCTTTACAGAATCCAGACATGCAAATAGACTGAATGGATGCCTGCACAACTGTGGTCGACTTCTGTCTCCGATTTTACAAAAACCTCATAAACTGAATGACGGATTTTTGTTTGTATTTTAAAATTATATTTAGTTCTTTTTTTACATTGTCAAACTAGAAAAAAAAAACAACTGTAGTTTCTGCTAGCACTAGGCTAATAATTTTTATTGAAATGGGAATACAAGTTATGATTTCTGTCTTCCATATCAGAATCAGAATCTACGCCAACACAATGGAATAAAACAATATTAATTCATCTCTGCAAACTGGGGAGATCTTTGTTTCTCGAAGGCATCAGCCCTAGGCCAGCGATTGCAGTTTAGTATTTTACTCCCTCAAGTTTAGGTCACCATAAACAGTTACTGAAATATTACCCGTTGAATTGGCTACCATATAAAAGTTACCTGAAGGACATGAGATGTCGAGGCATGTTGTTGATAGAGAAGATGAAAGTTCTGGTTGCTGCCACAACGTTAAAGAGAATGAAATTTGTGAAGCACCCAGGATCGCAGACTCCCTGTACTGTTGTATAACTGTGGTTTCCTTCAGCTAGTCCAGTACAAGCTGAAAATAACTGTACAATGATAAGAGATAGATTGATAGGTGGCCGGATGGATGGGTAGGAGGGTGGCTGGATGGATGAATAGCCATTTGGGTGGATTAATGGATGGATTAGCGGTTGGATGGGTGGGTGGGTGGGTGGGTGAATGATGGAAGGATAGACGGATGTGTGTGGATGGATGGATGGATGGATGGATGAATGAATGGATGATGGATGCATGTATGGGTTTGTGAGCGGATGGGTGGATGGATGAATGGACGGATGGATGGATGAAATGCATGGCCTTTCCATGTGTAGATATTAAATTGATCGAACTGTCCAATGAATGGATGGATAGATGGATGGATAGGTGGGTGGATGGCTAGATAGGTGGATGAATGGGTGGATGGCTAGATAAATGGATGGGCGAATGGATGAAAGGATGGAAGGACGGATGGTGGATGCATCTATGGGTGGATGGATGAATGGACGGATGGATGGATGAAATTAAATTGATCGAACTGTCGGATGAATGGATGGATGGATGGGGGGCTGGCTAGATAGGTCGATGGGTGAATGGATAGATGGATGGATGGATGGGTGGATAGGTGAGTGAGTGGGCGCGATGATGAATGGAGGCATGGTTGGATGAAGGGATGGAATATACTGCCTTTCTATATGTGTAGACATCAAATTGATAGAACTGTCGGATGAATGGACAGAAAGATGAATGAATGATTGAACAGATGCATGAATTAACCTCTAGAACCCGCCCATAGAAGGACATTTGCAAAAATTAAATCCTGTGCAGGTATACATGTATACGTATTAAGAAATAGGTTACAACAAGAAAAACATGCAAAAGTGGATTGGTTATTACGTAATGTTGTGTGCCATATATGGCACATTGGGACATTCCTTACAGAGAAAAACTGCATAGTGTGGAAGGGTAAGAAGCAGTTTCTGTCCTTGCTCAGGCACTGAGAAACCTTGGATTTCTTGCAATAGACAAAGGATTTCCCTATGCAGTTCTAGTTTTTGCATCTGTTGTGTTCTTTCCATTCCGGAAGATGGTCAACTCCATCCTGTCGTACGTCTGGAATGGGTGCTCTCCTTATGATAGCTCGAGAAGGGGGTGGTGGTGGTGCTTCCAGAGATGAGCGGCCAGCGATACGCTTGACTTCTACGAGTGCAGTGGCAACTTCACTCTGGAATTTGGCCAGATTATTGAGTGGGCTGAGCTGCAAGAGGTCGCAGTGTCTCTCCTGCCAGAGCCATGCATTCACAACTGCTATGTGAAGTGTGTGCAGGAAAATGCAGATGTACCAGCGACGTGACTTCATTTGACACTTGTATAATGCAGTGAGACTGGTGTAGTGGAAGACCTTCACACATTTTTACCACAACAGAGCCCCCAATTCCTAGGGCTGCTCTTTTCTCTTGGCCTCTTCATCTGCTCCTGTCTGACTTGGCGCATCCTTGCCTTGATAAGAAATCATAAAGCATTCCACTGCTGCCTGAGCGCCCCCACAGCTTGAAACCCCAAGGCCGAGGTTTGCCCCAAATGTACTGCTTCAAGCTTGAACGCCCTTTAAATGGCACCATTATTTCGTCCACAGCGTTGTGTTCCTCGGCTGGTTTTTTTTTTAAGGTTTTCCTTCAACTTTGACACCCACGGTCGCAGTTTCCAGACCTTGTCCTGATTTTTGACAGCCTCTGGTACTTCCAGTTTGTCCACAAAGTGTATGTTGGCTGCCATGGTCATGAACCTATTTCGTGACATGAAATCAGCGACAGGTGGGTGGCGCTTGTCTGTTTCCCAGTAAGCTCGAACAGAATGAGTTTGCACAAAGCCCATGCGAAGGTATAGGCGCTTTGTAGAAGTTGATGGCTGATCATAATCAGTCTCATCACTCTCTTCGCTGCTGGATGGAAGATATT